>JAJMCB010000011.1:0-304573 GCA_030584925.1 Starmerella vitae | reverse complement strand
GTGGCGCTTCTTGGGAAGAAGGAACTAAGAACTTGAAGGACTTTGAAGGCCAACAGGTTGAGTGATTTAAGTATATAAATTACAATTGAAAAACAAAAAAAAATTATTAGGGCTAGGCGTAAGGAACATGCGTTCCATTCAAGAGTTGAGTGCGGAGGCAAATTCGTACGATTTTAGTCCGTATATTGCATTTAGTAAGTGGGTACATGTATGCACTGCTCTTCTTCGAGAATCTAGAGTCTATGATACTGAAAGTGAACCTTCTGGTGATCTATCCGGGATAGAACATGCATATGTTTTGTACCTGAGGTTCGCTGATCTGGTTCTAAACAAACTGTGCACTCATCCAGAGTTCACCAAAAATAAAAGAGTATGGAACCAGCTCTCTACAATGGTACCTGATGCAATTAAGCGCTCTGAGCAGTTGAAGCTGGACTTACTGCAGAGAGAGACTCCTAATGAAGCTGAACCTGAAGAAGAGGATTTTCTTACCCAAGAGCTAAAAAAGTATGAGAATAAATCCGATATCGATGTTGTTAGTGCATTGCAAGGATTACCTAGGTCCTCATTAACCTTAACAACTAAACCTTTCAAAATACCATTAATCCCCCCAGTGTCAGTTAAAGCGCCACAGCCACCGGTACCGACCAAAACCACCCCAACTCCATTAAGAACCAGCAATAATGAGATTAAATCCATCTACACCACTGAGAAAGGAAGGCCTCTTAGGCACATATTTGTTCCTAAAACACTCCGTGAACAGTTTTTGAAGTTCGCTGAAGCTAATACTAAGAGAAATCTCGAGACCTGCGGGATGCTTTGTGGCAAGCTTAGCCGCAATGCCTTCTTTGTGACTGATCTTGTGGTCCCGCACCAGGAATCCACACCCGACACATGTGCAACTACTAACGAGGAGGAACTCTTTGTGTATGTGGATGAGAGAGACCTATTTTTGGTGGGGTGGATCCATACTCATCCTACACAATCATGCTTCATGTCAAGCGTTGACTTACACACCCATGCTTCGTACCAGCTGATGCTGCCTGAGTCAGTAGCTGTAGTGTGCTCTCCGAGTAAGCAGCCGAGTTGGGGTGCATTTAGACTTACCGACCCCCCCGGAATCGACGTCATCAGAAATTGCTCGCAGGTGGGATTTCACCCTCATGAAAATTCGGAGCAACTGTACCGCTCTCCGGACCACTACAAAGAGATCGATTTCGAGTTTACTGCTGTGGATTTGCGGCAAGTATAAGTTTATATATCTACATCTACTCGTCACTAGTCCATCCAAGAGCCTTAAGCTTACTCAGAACTTCCTTTTCGGAGTCAATCTTCTGCACCTGAGTGACTTCTAGCGGTTCACCGGCCATCTGGCGCTGCTTCAGCTCATCAATTGCCCTCAGCTTCTTCACCAATGAACGGATTTGTTTTTCCTCGGGCTTGACCGTGGAAGCGACTGGGGCCTGTGGAACACTGGGAGTCTCGGGAGTGGTTCCGCGACCCATTTTCTGCTGAGGCGTCTGCTTGCGGTAACTGGGGCCGGTAGAGCCAATTGTGGATTCATACAGCGACCGGGGGGCTCGGGTACCCGTCGAACCACCACCGCTAACTCTCTGATGGGGAGGAACGTAGGCCTTGGCCTGCTTGACCTCAGAAATAGGGGTGTCTTTATTTTCAGCACTCGGGTGGATCTTAACTTCAAGAATCTGGTTGAGATCAAGGGGAGCACGGGGCCTGGGCCTCCATCCAACTGCATAGAGTTCAGTATCATCATGTACGTAGAGCAAACGACCCTTATAATCCCAGAGCTTCACTCCGTTATCAACACGAAGACGTGGGGAGGTGGTAGCGGTCAACATGACGGTACCACAAGGCGACCAGTCGTAGTATGACGAGTTTGTTGCTTGGAAAGAACCAACCAAGGCAAACTTGTTGGATCTGTGGTAGATATCAACATGGCCCTGGAGGTTACCAAATCCAGAGACAGCCACAAGGCTGCCATGCGGCGAGTACTTGATGGAGTTCCGAGGCGCGAGGGGCAGCTGGAGAAGCTCATTTCCGCGAACGTCGAAGAAACTAGTCTTTGCCGGCATCAAGCCGTACACGACACCAAACTCGTCGCTTTCGGGTGACCATGCAACCTCGTAAACAGGTCCCTCACGATCAAGTGCAATTCTCTGATCAGCACCGCTATTGACACTGAGTAGGTACAGCGTGGACTCACCGTAGTATGACTTGTTGGAGGCATCTACATCGGTCTGTGCAACCACCAACAAGGCAGTACCCAGGCTGTTCCACTGGGTCAAGACAGACTCAGCTTTAAACAGCGTGCGTTGAGAAACGGGGTGGTTCAACGACGGAAGCTTGTATACGCGGATCGAGGCGGGTTTTCCACCTTGGCTAGCCACAAATACAGACACAGCTGGGTTACGTCCAGGACTAACGCTGAAGTCTTCAATTCCACTGGGAATGGATAATTTACCCACCGGAGCGCCTCGGCTAAGCGTACCACCGGCCTCAGAGCCAGCAGTCGTGGATGGGGTAACTTCAAGAGTGTTGCGGGTGGTTTGCTGAACGCAGAACTGCTCGTCACTGGTAAACTGAACCTGCCAGCCACCCCTAAAGCTTCCCTGGGTTTTCTGTACGTATTCCTGCTGGAAGACACCGGTCTTGGCGTTCCAGATCTTGAGGTTCGGGATGTAGTTTCCAGAGGCCTGGTCACGCTTGGGACGGGTCCATGTCACCAAGAAACTACCAAGAGGGCTAAAATACATGTCAACCGCTGCCTCAGGCATCTGGCAAACCTCCTCACGAGTGTCAGGGTCCAAGACGTAGGTCGCAACTGAAGTCGAGTATGCAAAGGCAGACCCGTCGGGGCTGTAGAGTGAGCAACGAGCGGTCTCACTGGACAAACTGTCGTATTCATCAAAAGTAGGGGGGCCGTGGCGGAGAACAAGGCTCTTGAGGCCACGCGAGAAATACTGCTGCCGTTGCATAGCGAATTTGCAATCCTTGCCCAGAAATTTCACCCTCCTAATAAATAGCCCTATATACACACTATAACGCGAATTTAATGATATAAAAGAGCAGGTAGGCTCGCCCAGGTTTGTGAATTGCGTCTGCATTTACTGCAGTAACTGTGGCATCATCAAACTCAAACCATTGACCCGAACTGTGCTTCATCATGCAGGTGTAATGGCCAGTATCCAGAGAACCTTGATGGAAAATAACACCGTAAAGCTCATAAATCATTCCATCAGGAGGAGGCTCAGCCATATACGGTGCCACATCAAGTTGGGGGCTGAAATCTACGGGGGTGTCGAGCTTGCTGCTTGAACCTCGAGCTCCAGTGTGCTTGAAGCGTTTCAACTGCACCAGCAAAACGGGGGGAGGTTGTGCTAAGTGAAGCTGTTTTCTAGTGGTTCCCGATTTTTGACATCCTTCGCAGGTGTAGTTTGTCACCAACTCCTGGGCTGTAAACTTTTTCAAACACTCCTCCAGTGAGAGTCTGCCGGTGGTCATTGGCAAATTAAGTCCGAGATCCACGATTGGTTCGCATTTAGAGTTTGAGTAGCCACATTCACACGTTAATGTACTCTTTATGCTGCCGGAAAAGTTCCGATGGGCCACGCAGCCACACTGCAATGCATCGTCTGAACTGCTGCCCAGACCTTTGTTCAGTTCAGGCTCTGCTGCATGGCTTGCGCTGTGGAATTCGTTTAGAAGCATTAGATAAAACTCATGCGCATCCTGTTCGGTGGAACCAGCACCCATAACGGGTTGTTTGTCGGCCAAACTTACCAACAGATCAGATATACCATAGCCTGTTACACTCGCAGAGGCAAAGAAATCACTGTAGAGTTGATCGACCGCACAGGATAGACAATTAGCACGAGTGCAGATTTCTTTTTGATGGCCACCGGCAAGAAAATAGGCCCTTACCAGTGGGTTATGTACCAGTGATTGAAGTACTACACTAGCATAGCACGTAGCACCCATATTAATGAGGCCACGAAGACCAGCAAATGCATGGAAGGGCTGGTTACTTTTTTCTATACTCTGAGGCTCCTGTAACTGTTTTTCAAGTTCAGATTTGGGGGCATCAGGATTTAAGGTCTGCCTTGTTTGGACAAGCTCCTGGTGGATTTCATTGTTGAATTTGGGATCAACAATTACGTCTTGGCATTTAAAACACCACACAGGGCCAATATTATGGTTTGTAAATGTAAAACCAAATGTATGTTCATGTTCTGAATGGTTTGGGCATCCCACAAAATCGCACGAAAGGCAGCAAATAGGTGCACCGATATTTTTACAGGCGTCGCAGGTGGGGAAGAAATCCGCTTGGCCAGCTTTCACAGCTAGCTGTAGTTTTACAGCTGAACGGAAAGCTTCAAGTTGATGTGCAGGTATTGTCTGCGAATGCGGACACCCCATGATGACACAACTTACACCCGGGTTGTTCACCTAACCTATTTTGATAGTATTTTTGTGGAATTATTTTTACATAAGAAAAAAAAAACAACTCAGTTTAGAGTATATTTATTGTTATTTAAAGAGGTTTTCTTTTTTTTTCAATCCAAATCCATAGCTTATTTCTTTGTAAGGTTTACCGCGTTTTTTTTGCCGGCAAGTCTTACCTTTGATTTCTGGGGTTTCCTGGCCCTCTCGGAGCAGGTCTATCATACCCAACCCACCCCACTTACACAGCCTCATTATACCAACAACAAAATGGTGTCGTGGTGGTCGTATGTCAAGTCATTCCCGGCTGAAAAGCCAGTGAAATTGCATACCAATAAAAATGAATCAATTCTTCACAGTGATTTAATATCTGAACATGTTCCTGAGGCGAAAGGTAGTTATTGGTATGCCAACAAGCCGTTGACCGGATCTGGTCACATTCAGACATTTTTATCAGGCGGAGAGTATGAGAAGGAGTACCCAGTATGGTATGGTCGTCGAATCTTCAAAACCTGCGACGGTGGTCAGGTCAGCATCGACTACTTAACGGATATTAGCTTGAAGGCTCCAGCAAATTGGACTGAGGACGTGACGTACATTCCGGACCCGGACACTCCTCCCCTCCCTAAACGCACCAGGATTTTTAAACCTGAGGAAGTAAAACATCTTGACGATCCCTTAGAGACTCGTCCCTTGCTTATTGCCATTCACGGGCTTACTGGTGGTTCGCATGAGAGTTATATACGATCAGTGCTTTGTGAGGTGCAGAATCAGCTTTTGTACTCCAATCAAGACCTACAAATGGCTGTTTTAACTAGCAGGGGCTGCAATCGCACAAAAATCACTACACCGCAATTGTTCAATGGTGTTTGGACAGAGGACATTCGCACTTTGGTGAACCACGTTGTGAAATCTCAACCAAACCGCAGTATTTTCCTGACTGGATTCTCGCTTGGTGCTAGTATTTTAACAAATTACCTCGGCCAAGAAGGCAGTTCCATTCCCAAACAGGTCAAAGCCGCTATTGTGGTGTCAAATCCGTGGGATATGATTATGTGCTACCTAGAGATCCAAAACGGTTGGGTTGGCAGCTACGTTTACATTCCAGCCATGGCAAAGAACTTGTGCCGAGTAATTCGCAACAACCGAGCCATGCTTGAGCAAAGCCCAACATTCTCCAATTTGGATAAAAAACTGAAGAGTATCAAAACCATCCATGACTTTGATAATGCCTTTACTGGTCCGGCATTTGGATTTGATGGTGCGGATGATTACTATCGAGCCGCCTCTTCTGCCAACCGTTTATCCTCAATTCGGATTCCGACTCTTATTCTTCATGCGGAGGACGACCCAATTTGCCCTATGAAGTGTATCCCATATATTGAAGGACCAAAGAACCCGTACGTCCACATTGTAACCACTACCCAAGGTGGCCATTTAGGATGGTTCGGCAAAAATGGCGAACGGTGGCACAGCGTAGTTTCTGCTAAGTACATTCGAGCATTCCTCACGGAGTTGGATTTGGAGAAGCAGCCTACTTGTGAAGTTGCTTTTAAGCCAAGATGGTTCCGTGACGGTAAGTTTCAATTGAAAGATTAATATATAAACATAATATTACACTCAAACTCCTTTCCAAGCCGCTTTTTCCAAGCACTCGAATTTTCGCTTGCAATCACGAAGCACCCCAACGAGTTTGAGCTCGGTAACCGCTTCCAAAAAGAAAGCCATACTCTGACGATTCCAGTCAGGACCAAAAGGCTTCACCATCTCTCGGAATGCACAGTAGAGGTCGTAGATGTTGATATAGATACTCGACTCACGCGCCAGTTGGTAGAGAACCGAGGCCGGAACCGCCATTCGCTCTGCATTTGCATGGAGTGATGCATCAGCTAATGCTTGCTCAATAAGTGGTCGGTAGTTGGGGTCAAAGGCATGCGGCAAACAGAAATG
The DNA here is from genome assembly GCA_030584925.1 of Starmerella vitae. NCBI lineage: Eukaryota > Fungi > Ascomycota > Dipodascomycetes > Dipodascales > Trichomonascaceae > Starmerella > Starmerella vitae. Next base: position 298,162 of record JAJMCB010000011.1, on the reverse strand, counting down.
GGTAACTATTTTTGAGTTGTTTCCACCCGCGTAATACGCCAGCAGTGCATACTTGGCTTGCGAGAAGCATTCGGCCAGTGAAAGCCCGGAGAGATGCAAAATTAACTCTTCAGAAAGTTCAATATCAGAAATATTTTCATGTAACCGTTCCACAAAATCAACCGTTGAAGGTCGGCCCACCATGCTGTGGGTCAGCATGTTGGAGATATGTGCGTGAGTGAGGTTGTGTTCAGCTAGAGCTAGAGGAAAGCGGATATTTAGCACTAAAAACAGCTTCAACTCCTTGTAGGCTTGCATGTAGGTGATCAGCTCCCGCAATACTTGAGGGCTGAAACCTTCAGTGTCCTCCAGCACAACAAATAGAATGTCGTTTTCTAATGAATACTGCTTCAGTACCCCAAAATCATACGTTAACCGTCGATCGGTTCCCAGAACTGCTTCTTGGCTCGCAATGAATCGGTTTACTATCAATTTCACGGTGCTTTTAAAGTTTGGACATTCTTTAGAATGTATAGAGATGACACGCCAATCGGGTTCGTGTCGGCGAATTTTGTCAACATATACCTTTGGATCAGCCTGTTCCATAATTATAGTGAATAACTCTGGTCCCGAACATCCTTTGACGAAATCAGAGAGGCGCTGGAGGTTCGATTTTGTGTGAGACTCAAGTAAGTCACGGTATGTCAATTCACAAGTATTCAATGCACGATAATAGTCTGGAGGTAGCTCAACTCCCGCATTCTGCGAATCTTCCTTCTTTACCGAGCTTTTTTTATATACAAATACCGTTTCCTGCTGATGGTCCATTTAGGCCAGGTCCCTTGCCCAAATTTTCGACAACGATTACACCTAATGGGAATCCCCAAGTTTTTCCGCTACATCGCTCAGCGGTGGCCTCTAGCTTCGCAGGAGGTTAACGGAAATGTGATTCCAGAGTTCGACAACCTGTATCTTGACATGAACAGTATCATTCACATGAGTACTCACGCAAACGCGGAGAACGTAGGTCACCTTGACGAAAACTTGGTTTTCTTGCAGATTTGCAACTACATCGAGCATTTGTTCACTGTCATCTCGCCTCAAAAGGTTTTTATGATGGCTATTGACGGTGTCGCCCCTAGAGCTAAGATGAACCAGCAACGTGCACGACGTTTCCGTTCCGCTCTTGATGCGGAGAAAGCTCGTCAAAGTGCCGCTGCCAAGGGTGAGGTACTCGACGAGGATCCATTTGACAGCAACTGTATCACGCCTGGTACCGAGTTTATGGCTCACCTTACGACTTACCTTAAGTACTTCATTGCTCGCAAGATTACCGAGGACAAGAAATGGCAGCAATGCCAGATCGTTCTTAGTGGACACGAAGTTCCGGGTGAAGGTGAGCACAAAATCATGAACTTCATCCGCCAGCTTCGCTCTCAACCCAGTTACACTGTGAACACCAGGCACTGTCTGTATGGTTTGGATGCTGATTTGATCATGCTGGGTTTAAGCACGCACGAGCCTCATTTCAGTTTGCTGCGTGAGGAAGTCACATTTGGCCGTAAAATTGCCTTCCAGAGTCGTGAGCTCAGTGAGCAAAAGTTCATACTTCTGCACATGTCGATTGTGAGAGAGTACATTCAGCTAGAGATGATGAACGGCGACTTTGTTGTCCAGCCTGATTTCGAACGGGTTTTGGATGATGTCATTCTTATCCTATTTTTCATTGGTAATGATTTCCTTCCCGAGCTTCCCATGTTGCTGGTGAACGACGGTGCTATTCCTGTTATTTTCGATACTTACAAACAGTACCTGAATGCTACCAGCAGTCACTACATTTCCACTAATGGCAAAATCGACTTTATGGCTTTGAAAAACTGGATGGAATACCTTAAGTCTTATCAAATCCGCAAGTTTGAGCAGCAATCGAACGTTGATGGCTGGCTTAGTGCCCAGATGGACAAGGTCAAGGAGTCTCAAGCCGATGAATTGGTTTTAACGGTTCCTCAACGCGACGTCTTTGAGTATGCCCGCAAGTATCTCAAGCGATGCATTTCCAAGGACGACCGTGTAACTGAGCTGGAAATCAAGACAGAACCCAAATTTGTTAAGCTATTGGCAGAGCAAACCGGCTTTGATTACGTAGATGGCGTGCTGAAGTACACTGCTTCAGTTGAACCGAAACAGGCACTCAAGACGCTTCGTATCTATGCGGTCGCAAAGGTTGATGATCCCCACGCGAAGGAAGAGTATGGTGCTAAACTTACTGAGTGGAAAAATCGCTACTATCGCGCTAAATTCCAGGACACTTATGACTCTGACGTTGTGAAACAGACCTCTAAGCGATACCTTGAAGGCCTCCAATGGGTATTGTTCTACTATTACCGTTCTTGTCCTTCGTGGGGTTGGTACTTTGACAATCACTACTCTACTATGACGACGGAGCTAATTGATGCCATTGGGGACGGATTTCAGCCTGAGTTTGACCTAGGTACTCCTTTTACTCCTTTCGAGCAGTTGATGTCTGTACTCCCTGATCGAAGTGTGAAGCTTTTGCCTAAGCCATTGCATCACCTTGTTCTTGAGCCAACCAGTCCAATTATCGATTTCTACCCGCATTCATTTGAACTTGACAAGAATGGTAAAAAGGCTGATTGGGAGGCTGTCGTTCTTATTCCTTTCATTGATGAGAAGCGCTTGCTGCAGTATGTTAAGCCCGTGGAAGCCGAGCTTAGTGACTATGAAAAATTCCGCAACAGCAGTGGTAAAGAAATTGAGTTTACATTCGACCCGAGTCACCCTCACCTTTACAAATCGCCCAACACCGTTGAAACTGATATTCACGAATGCACCTGCCGTGCAGAACCGCTGGCTTTTGAAACCAATGAACTCAGATATGGCCTCCTCTCTGGTAGCTTAACTGGTCGCTCTGCTCTTGCTGGATTCCCCTCTTTGTACACTTTGCCATTTGACTGGGAACTGGACAACAACGTTGGCGTCAAAGTCTTTGAGATGCCCTCCAGGGACGACTCGGTAATTATCAAGCCTAAGCCCCAGCAGAACCGTTTGAAGACGGGCCAGCATGTATTTGTTAACTGGCCATTTTTACGCGAGGCTGAGGTTACCCGGATCCGCTCTCCCGATACCAGTGCCCTTTTCACAAAGATTGTCCCGAGAACTGTTTCTGACCTCCGTCGAGTGGGAGTTGACATTGGAAAGACAGAAGCAGTTGTTTGTGTTAGAATGCTTCAGGGTCTGCAAAGAATGCCGGATGGCTCCTTTGTAAAGGACTTTGGTAGTCCAAAAGACCAAGACATTAGCGTGCCAGCTCAAATTGTTGTAACAAACGTTGAAAACCATGACCCAAGATTTGTGGAGCGTCGTTCTCAGCCCATTGAGAAGGAGTTCCCACTTCACAGCCACGCTCTCGTGTTGTTACAAAAGTTCTACGGTATGCCAGCTGAAATAGTTGGGTTCCAAGATGGTGACAAGGTTGATGTTGAAGTCTTAAGACAGAGAGGTACTGATAACGTGAAAACAGTTTCTGGAGCTGTTGCTGAACAGGAACGCAGGGCCGTTAAATGGCTTTCTTTGAACAGTGTTGCAAAAATCCTAAAGATTGACATCCGTACATTGCTCAACTTGACTGGGCGTGTATCGGTGGATGTTGATGGAAAACGCTTGAACGTTGGTTTGACTCTTCGTGTGCCGAATTTGAACCTAAAGGCTGAAGGATACAGTGATTTAGACCATACAAGGCAAGTTCTTTTCAGTCAAGCCGCTGTAGAGCTTCTTAAGCAGTACCTTCAGGCATTCCATAAGGAACTGTTGCCGATCCTATCACGCAAACACAACAGCAATCCCAAAATCGATGGTGCCTTGGCTGACCGCATCCGTGCTTGGCAGTCCACTTACTTTGCTGCGCCAGTTTATATTCCAGTAACCACTCAGAGGCTTAGTCCATGGAGTTGTAGAGCTATTGAACAGAGTTTGCTCTCTCAGGGTGAGATTCACCTTGAAAAGGCTGTTATTACAGGACTTGAGCGAGCTGCGGTGTTGGCATCCTCCAGTGCTCACCACCAGCTCCGTTCTCAAAAATTCCACCTTGGTGATCGTGTCGTTTTTGCACTTGACCATGGAAAGGTTCCGCAATTTGCTCGCGGTGTTGTTTTGGGCGTCAGTGGAACCTCTGCCGAGAACACTATGCTCGATGTTGCGTTTGATTTCGAATTTCCCGCAGGCAATACGCTTGATGACCGTTTAACATCAAAGCGAGGCCTCACTGTTCCCGCACAGTCGGTTCTTAACATCGGCCAACCACAGCTCAAGTTTGTAACCGGTCGTGTTCCTCGTATTGAACACATCAGCGCTACTGTTGATTCTAAATGGTTCCACGGAAAGTCAGGAAGGCCAGAAAACGTCAAGAAGGAGAAAGAGGAACGCTATGTTCCTGCCCCAGTCGTTGATGAATGGGCTGCTCAAGCATCTGTGCCTGTAATTGTTCAGGCCCCGAAATCCCACCCCAAGGGACCTAAAGGTAAAAAGGTGTCCCAAGAACCCAAGGAATCTAAGGCTTCTAAAGAGCCAAAGGAGCCAAAGCAGCCAAAGCAGCCAAAGCAGCAGCAGCCAAAGGAGCCCAAGCAGCCTAACAAGCCTAAGGAGCCTAAGGAACACGAGGAGCACAAGGAACCTAAGAAACTTAAGGAGCCCAAGGAGCAGAAACAGCCGAAATCTTCACAAAGCAATCTGCCTAAAGAACCCAAGACAAGTTCTGTACCACCCAGTCATGATGCAGGCCTTGAAAACCCGGTTCCTGAAATCAGCAAGCTTCTTTTGCAGACTCGCCGCACTCAAACATCTGCTAACGCTAAAATTTTGCTGGCTAAAATGAAAAACAACTAATTAAATATATATCTGTATCTGGGCATGACCCTAACTTCTAAATGAACGGTGTTTCGCACTATGTGCACAGACCGTGGGCAAACACGTTCCGATGCTATCCGGAGCTATACTTCCAGCCCGAAACGGTTGAACAAGTACAATCAATTGTGTCTAAAGCTCGAGAGTTGCAAAAGAATGTCGTAATTACTGGTGCAACTCACTCTCCTTCGATAATTACCAAAACCTCCGGCTTTTTGGTAAACTTGGATAGAATGGACCGTATTTTAAATATTGAACAGCATGAATTGTACACAGATGTTACGGTTGAGGCTGGAATTCGTTTGAAGAATGTCAATAAGGAACTTGCCAGTCGAGGTTTGGCTCTTCAAAATCTTGGATCTATTTCAGAACAAAGTATTGCAGGCGTCATTTCTACCGGTACTCACGGATCTTCGTGCTACCACGGACTAATTTCGGAACAGATTGTTAGTTTGGACTTGGTAGTGGAGGATGGAAAAGTAATCACTGTTAATGAAAATGAGAATGCAGACTTGTTCAAAGCTGTGTTGCTCGGGCTTGGTGCATTTGGAATCATTGTACGTGCTAAAATTCGTACTGTAAAGGCATTTAATGTTGAGTCTCGCGCTTACGTTGTTGAATTTGATAAGTTGCTTTCTCCAGAGACTTGGTCCAAGGTGTTTACGGAATCTGAGTTTCATCGTATCTGGTGGTACCCATACACTAACAAATGTTATGTTTGGCAAGCAGACAAAACTTCTAAACCGGCTGAAAAGCCTCTGTACTCGTTTTATGGTACTTGGCTTGGACGTCTACTGTTTGAAGGCTTTCTGTGGGCTGCTGTTCGCTGGTTTCCACGATTAACACCAACCGTGGAACAGTGGCTTTTCAAACGTCAATTTGATGAGCAAGCAGTTACAAGACACGTCGGACGCAGTGATGCCGAAATTAATATGGACTGTCTCTTTAAACAGTTTGTGAATGAGTGGTCTTTGCCTTTGGATAATGGCCCGAATGTGCTTAAACAGCTCCGTGAGAGTATCCTTGAAGAGAAATGGTATGTTCATGCCCCTATTGAAATCCGTGCTTCCAACACTACTCTGCCCAGCCACAACGACACCTCGAAATCAAGCCGTGTGGGGCCAATTTACGGTAATATTACGCGCCCATTATTGGATCCATCTCCAAAGCTTCCATATGTACCTCCAAAGCAGGTCACAAATTCTCAGCTTACACTTAACCTCAATGCAACGATGTTCCGTCCATTCCAATGTGATCCTCCAATCGATGAGTGGTTTGCTACTTTCGAATTAACTTGTGAAAGAGGGGGTGGACGCCCGCATTGGGCGAAAAACTTCACTCGTAACCCGTGGGTGAATTCAAAGGAGTATGAAGAATGGAAAGAAATTCGAGACAAAATTGCCCCTAGTAAGATATTTGGTGGTGAGGAATGGCTAATTTACAAGCAGCTCCAATATTAGTTTACGTTATTTAGTTGCCTATTTTAAATTGGTTTTGGTGGTAGGGACTTACCTTTTTCCACCAACTATGGAGTTCCACCAAGATTTGCAAATCGCGGAAAAACATTTAAGTGATCTCAAAAGCAGCTTTGAATATAACTATAAGCTGCTTGAAGATAAATTTGAGCAAGATCTGGATTCTATTAAAGAGAGGAGTCGCATAAAGATCAAGCTTCTTCGAATGCAGTCTCGCGCCATTTATGAAAGAATTGAAACCTTACGAAGTAAAAGCTAGTTAGTGGAATACACTACAAGGTTGTTTTTTTGATTAGAAAAAAATATACAACCCCTATCATCCTCGATCTCTCCATGCATTTTCAACACGCCACTTTCATCACCAGGGATAGACATACGACGACCAGGTAGGTAGGTATCAAAGATAAATGCTTTATGGCTCTTAGCCTCAGTACTCATACAGAGAATATAACGATCCCACTGTCCAATAAATTTGCACAGAGGGGCTGAATGTAAAAATTTTGGAGCTTTGAATTCCCTAGTATCCCACTCGCCATGCCTATCAAACAAATATAGCCTACCATTAGATGCAAATAATGCAATGGTCCTTTTGTCATGTTGTGAGATTTTCAGACCGCCGAAATGAACTCCTGCATCGGCCTTTATGGGTAAATTATACTCGGAAATTCGGTTAGCCTCAGTATCCAGCTCTAGGAGCAATTGCGGTTCACCAGATTTTTTTGGCATCAGTAAGAAGGCATTTTCTCCACTGAATTCCATACATAGGGGCGTGTCTGGTAATTTCCAAGAATCCTTTTGGCATATCAGTTTGATGCATGTGTCTGTCCTTACTACGCAGAAACAGGTATTATCGTTTTTGACCATATCACAAATGGTATATTCTGGAATTTGGGGTAATTCTTTGATTTTAGGATGCTTTTCATGCATTTCTAGAATTGCAGACTTGTTAGAAAGCTTGATCCACATAAATCTTCTGTCCATGGGTTTGATATCATGCACTTTACCCACCCAAAAGATATTTATTATCATTTTAGACTGGAATTCATACAAAATTAGGTTTTTTTGAGTACCAATGACCAAATACTTCATGTCATGACTCAGTGCAATTGACCGAACATTCAATGGAAACAATAAATTTTCCACGGGTTTTAGGCCTTTAAAAACGTCAATTTTATTAGAATTCTTAAATTCGTCCGAATTTACCATTATATCAGTGAATTTTGGGACGAATTCCCTTCTTTGAATCACCTTGTTGCAAACCGGATCATAGGTAACGTACTTTAGAAATTCTTTGTTAAAATCCGATCCTTTAAGTATTCTAATGGTTTCAAAAAGATTATCGACAAATAGACTGTGAATAATATTGAAGATTACCTCGAATTCTTGTTTCGTAGAATAAAAAAGTATTGGACTCGAACTTACGCAAAGTCTTTGAAGCAATGCCAACTTTGGAATATTTGTAGTATACAAATGCATCACTAATTGCAGGTAAAGAAATGCTTTCACGTTAACTGGCTCATCGCTTTGGAAGATACAGCCGTACTTATTTATTGAGTAGTAGTCATGAGCATACGCAATTGTAGATCTGACGACTTCAAAATTCACCGGACTGATCAAATCCACAATTTTAGGAAATATATCTGTTTCCTTGGCTATTATCTCTTTTACTTTCCTCATTGTATCTGGTGGTAGCTTTAACCTACCAAGAAGCTTCACAAGCAGAGGCCAATTGGACGAGAGTGTAGCTCTTCTGAGATTTAGCAATCTATCAATTCTCTTTTTAGTTGAAGGCACATATGCCACTACTAGCTCAGCCAGTTCAACATCATCAAAATGCGATATAAGAAGACTCACCAACTGCCCAAGCTCGTAGCGAGTCATGATGTTAGGTAATAACGAGTCCGTCAAAGTAGTTTAGTGTATATGTAGCTGTTTAATTTTAGGAGTAGTAACATTCTTAACATTAAAATAATTAACTAAATTTAAGACGGATTTCAATATTGTTGTAAAAATGCCTGTCAACCTGTCGTTACCCTTCCCCATATCATTTCGAAAATGGACAAGAAGACTCGTCACGAGCAGTTTGTTACTGGTTTTACAGGTGGATCCATTGCAGAAATATATGCTATATCCGGAATATGTGTGTTAAGCATGGTAACCCATCATTATGTTTCCCAGTTGATGGAGGACGCACCCTCTCGTTACCTTTGTGACTTCATATTTAACTGGGTAACTGTTCTTGCATCAGTAACATACTACGCCAATAATATGTGGCTTTTAACTGCAGTATTATCCCTTACTCTCGGAGTTTCTGTTGTCTTGATAAAGAAGCAATCGCGAGAACCTGAAAAAAGCCAAAAGCCGATTAGAACCAAAATCTCAAATAAAAAAGGTCCAGTCAAAAAGGAATCTAGAAGTAAACAAGATGTTGGTGCTGTACATCGCCCATTTATCACTGTTTACCGTTCCGCAATGATGGTTCTTACAATGACAGCGATTCTCGCTGTGGACTTCTCTGTATTCCCTAGAAGATTTGCTAAAACAGAAACATGGGGAACCTCTCTCATGGACCTTGGTGTTGGTTCTTTTGTTTTTAGCTTAGGAATTGTTTCTGCACGAAAAGAGCTCAAAGCAGGAGCACAAACTACGCCTTTTTCTACTGAATTGTTTCAAAGTATTCACCAAACTCTCAAGGTTCTGGCCTTGGGTTTAATCCGATTAATTAGTGTTAAGTCTCTGGACTATCAGGAACATGTTTCAGAATACGGAGTTCATTGGAACTTCTTTTTTACACTGGGATTCCTTCCATGTACCTTTGTGTTTGTTCGAAAGTTTCCATTAAAACTTAGTTACACTACCAAGGGAGCCATTATTGCATTGGCTCATGAGTTGCTACTCAAGAATACTGGTTTAATGGAGTGGGCATTGATTGCACCGCGGGTTTCAATAATCTCACAGAACAAAGAGGGGATTGTGTCATTTGTTGGATATCTGGCTATATTCACGTTTGGGTACTCATTAGGTATGCAGATCCTCAGCTCATCTGTCTCCATGGGACAGATAATCAAGAAAACGGCACTGTATGCGATTATTGCACAAATTCTGTACCAGATCTTTACAATTTCAACCCAATCTTCGAGAAGATTGGCCAATCTGCCCTACATTTTGTGGGTTTTGGCGTTTAATTCCGGGCTTGTCGCTATATTGGCAATTGCAGAACGATACATAGGTATTCTGCCGTCACCTTCATACTCAAACATTAACAAATATGGTGAGACTATGTTTGTTACTGCCAATCTAGCCACTGGAATTGTAAATATGTGCTTTGACACGGTCTTACTAGGAAGGGGTGCATCAATCGCTGTTCTTGTTGCGTATCTTCTTGCATTGATGACATTTGCGCATTTGAAAGTCAGATACAGTTCTTAATAGTCATACTTTTATATACAGATTTGATTAATAGGGGAATCTACCAGTGTTCTCGACACCAGAGTTACGCTCAACAATTCCCCAAAGTCTATCCATTTTCATTCCGCCCAGGTTATCCTCGACATACATATTTTCTCGTCGGCCCATTTCATCCTCATAAACCCAATTTATCCAGCCTTTTCGCATGTTTGTAGCTTTTGTTCGTGCTATCTTGATGGGAACGCCATATGTTGACCGACCCAAGAGACCAATTTTTTCAACCAATAATGTTTCATCCGTGGTCATACTTTCTAATGTCTGCTTCTTAAGACCAGCAGGATAAACTCGAAATATACGTGACACGTAGGAATTGGTGAAGTACTGGATAACAGGAAGCGGAAGCGTGATGGCAACTAGACCACAAGCCACCATACTTGAATCAATCCCAACAACACCTGTAGCAAGATATCCTATGTAACTGCCTATAGCTGTGAATCCACAGGCCCATCGCTTGGCAAAACTGACTTGTGATGAGTTTGGCCCTTCATAAACAGGTTGCTGGCTGAGGACATATTTATTGGAGTCAAAAGGCTCTTTAAACATTCGGCCAACTGGTTTGATTTTGTAGAGATGTGCTTCATCTGGATTGCTGGGGTCTATGCTGCTTTTTGCAACTGAAGAAACAGTGAAATGCCGCAATCCTGTTGGCTTTCGCCTGGCCAACCTGATCATGAGGAGTTGAAATTTGAGGGTATGGACAGAATATCAGTGTTTCGATTTATCATTAAAATTACTTGTAGAACTATTTAAGAAGAGCAGAAATACGAGCATCAACTCTAACGAGTTCCTTATTTGCGGATTTAAAAGGCATACTGCGATCAATTGAGCTCAGGATTTCCCTAGCCTTCTCAACCTCCTTTCGCTGATTTTCAGTTGGCTTAGCACACTTTTGAGAAATAAGCTTAATGCTTCGGGTCTCATTTCTGAAAAGACTTTCTTCCTCAATAGCGAATAGTTGTTCCTCTGAGTCGTTGTAAGACTGTAACGCTTGAGTAGCATCCTCAACTAAGTTTTCAAGAAGCTTGCATGTCAAAAAAGGCTTGCTCATGTGGTTCAGTAAAGTTCCTTCGCACATAGCAGCAGCCTCGACGGGACTCTCAGTCCACTCACAGAATGTGACCGCGGCGGAGTCTCTAATGTCTTCCTCTTCATCACTCAAAAGCCGAAACAGAAGATACAAAATCTCGCTGGGTGGCTTCACCAGAGAATTCTTCAAAAATGTATCAATTCCACGCACAACACTTCTCCTACTTTCAACAGGGGCTTCATCACATCCAAATTCCCACATGTAGTTGATATACTGGTCTTTGTCTAGCTGAGATGCTGCTGCCGCACTTGCCAAAACCAGAGCCTCTTGCCGAACAGTGGAAGCCTCACTTGAGTCAATGTATTTTGATGCCACCTCAGACAATTTTTCATAGTTCTGATATTGAAGGGCCTCTAAGCATTTGGACTTAATATTTGGCAATTGGTCAGGAACCTCAAGAACTGCCAAGGCGAGATCAGTCGTCCATTTCGAAAGGGGAAGGTTGATTAGAACAGGATTCCAGCTGCTAATATATTGCATAACATCAGGCATTTCATCGTAGCGCACTTGCTCAGCCTCGAATGTTGCAATGCTGGGGTTAAGATGTGGGAATTTAGGTAACTTATCGAATGGAATCAACCTTTGACTATTGCCCAAGGTGACCCAAGAACGATAAAGCTCAATTGCTACCTCCATTGACTGGTTTGCTGCAAGCAGTTTCTCAATTTTGCGGCAGGTGTCCAAACTCTTCGTACTACACCTTGTGAGGAGCCTGTTTACAAGCATAGCATATCCATGCATTTCGTTAACATTAGTCGGATTCATATTGGCAATGAACTCGACTGCTGTATCGAAAGCATTATCTGCATGGGTCATTGAATCTGCGACACGGGCAGCCATCTCTCTAATCTTCCAGCTTTTAGATCCAAGCAAGGGGATGATTGGTTCCCAAAACATAGCCAATGTTTCATCAGAAGCGCTTGTAGTTTGAAGCTGAGCAAGTACTGCCAATGCTGGAAATACGGGATGTTCACCAACATCAATGAGCAGTATTTGTGCTAACAAAATACCCTTGAGTGACTTATAACGCTGGAAAAACACAGAAGCTGGAACTTTAAAAGCCTGAACGCCAAATAATCTTTTGAAAAGATTGGTGAACATCATTGCTGCACAATTACGCAAAGACCATGATTCTGAGCGGAACTGTTGGAGTGAAAGCTGTACCGCAGATTCAATGAAGTTTGTGGTCTGCTTGGTAAGTTCAGTATCTGTTAGTACCGCACGCAAACAATTCATTCCATGAACTTGCGGCATCTCCAACTCTTCTTGCTCACCATCTACGAAAGGCAGAGTTGCTAATTTGAACAAGGCGTCAACAATTTTTGAATCGAACTTGGCAGTGAGAGATGAAGTAATTAACATAGGCAATCCGGCAGAACGGCGTGTAACTGAACGAGACTTAGCTCGGGATTCCAACTCTTTCAATTGATGCCAAACCAACTCCAATGCATAGTCTGGACATCTCTTAGCCACAGCAATAAAAGCTGGCGGTATGGCTGAAAAGGCGCCCCAGTGTGTCATATCAGAAAGCATATATGCCATGGAATCAAGAAGCTCGGTTGGGTTAGCCTCCAGAATTTCTTCATCAGAACACTTTTCAATGGTTAAAGCACATTCTTTTATTGTTTTCCAGCAAAAGTTCAGGGTAGCTTCATCCATCCCCTCAGGTGCTAATGCCATCAGTGGCGGACTGCATACGGTCCAAGCCTCCCTAACCAGCGGGATTATTTTCTGTGTTGAAGGAATAAGCCTAAGGGAGATGAAGTAGCCATAAATTCCTCCACGGACTTTATTGATCCCGATTGCAGCCAATTTAAGCTTTTCCTGAAGCTCCTCAGCCAATTTATCGCCAATTTCAGTTCCAGAGGACTTGTTGTGAAAATGCAAAAATTCGAGTATTCTTGCACCAGCATCACCTCCACGACTGCTCGCAACCAAGCGAAATCCAATTTCCTGCATTTGTTTCAGCTGAGGACCTAAATCAATCTTAACCTTAGAAAGCAGTTGTACACAGGCTTCACGAATATCAGCAAAGTCCGAAACAATTCCGTTAAGCAATCCATGGACAACGTTTTGGTTGTTAATGACGTCCTCATAATCACATAAAATTTCTAGAAGTCGTGTAGCCATGGACAAGCACCTATAAGGCGCCCCAGAGACCAAATTATCCGAGCACCAACGGGACATGAACTGTGTGAGCTCAGTTGCATCGGAGTTTGATTTTTTCATTCTGATTATCAAGTTTTTCAAGGCGCTGTAGACATCAGATCGGGATTTAGGATCTCCCTCAGCCAGCAAAGCCGATGAACTCGCAATGATAAGCCTCACAATAACCGGAGGAACCGGTGAGGTAAGTTTACGCGTGGCACTGCAGAGTAATTGAAGAGCATCATAGCGCAATGCTTTTACAGGGGATACAAGTGACTGTTTGACAACAGTTGAGCTGAGAACAAGCTCTCCAACGTCAAGTTTGGCATTTTTTGCCGCCTTTAACACCCCAATTTCTACGCTTGGGTCGCTCCCTGCCAACGAATCACAAAGCTCAAAGTACTGGGTGAACACCTCAGTTGCCTGGCGGTGCTGCTTCAGAATTGGTTGGATAAAGTATGTCATAACAGCTTGATACGTTTCGGTGGAGCTAATATACTTGTTGGTATACTCATACCACACCGTTGGTTCAGCTTTTCCAAGCAAAGCAACTAGGCATCGACCAATCAGGTTACTGCTACTCGTTTCCAGGACCAATGCAGCAAAAGATTGTTCAATAAAATGAGGAGGGAGAGCAGCCAATGTCGCATTACAGTTGCCTTCAGAAGAGCGAGCTATACAATCGAGTGCGCCGTAGCAAATCCGTTGATCATCCTTAGAATATTTTGCAGCATGAAGAACAAGTGGAGCGAAATTGTTGTGGTTGAAATGTTTTTCTCGAAGCACAAAAATGTGCTGCATAAATTTTTTCAAGAAGGCTTTATAAGAAGGGTCTCCTTGGCTCCAACGATCAATTACGAGGCAAATAAGCTCATCAATCATGGACTCAGAGGGTAATGGCTGGCCAGTTGTCCATTCTTTGTTGAATCTATTGGCCCATAAAGTACAAGTTTCGGCAGCAAGGGCAAGCGTGCTGGTTTCTGAATTCTGGAATTGATTTATTACTTGCGGAAGCAGCGAATTAAGCCACTTTATATCGCCAACCCGCGATTTTTCAGCCAGTTCCGTGCGCAGGCCCATATTTTTTCACTGGGTTTGGTAAGTGTCTAAAAGTGTAAAATATGTACATTATAAACTATGATCGGCTTAGTGGATTTGGCTTAATTGCAATGGGAGCTTTTCTCTTAGATAATCCTTCAATACTCATGGGTTCTCCCTGCTTAATATCCTTGTAGAACATTTCACGCATAGCTTCTACCTCCGCTTCAAATCGAGTCTTCATCTCTGGTGTTCGCGTAAGCTTTTTGACATTGTATGCGGTCTTCGAGTTCAACTGCTCGCCTAAAGAAGAGGAACGTGCAACTGAACGAGCTGTCATTGACATACGCATATCACGCTTACCGTTAACAAGCTCCAAAATGGACTGAGGAGCATTGTCACCTAAACGAGGTTCAAGTTTCAAGATACGGGTATAGCCACCACTAAAGTTGGCATATCGATCTGAAAGCTCACCTATAACCTTAGGAAACAACTTTTCCTTATTATAGAATCGATTTCCCAGCATTTGAATACTTCTATGGATGTCTTTTGAACTGCCACTTTTCTCTTTCTCATTTAGACGTTTCGCAGATGTGATCAGACGTTCCACAGCCACTTGGGCCTCCTTTGCTTTTGCATGGGTAGTTGTGATGCTCTCGTGCTCTAATACATTGGTTACAAGGTTCCGCAGCAGTGAAGCACGGTGGTCTGCCGTACGAGCGAGCTTCCGGTGAACCATGAAATTTTGCCCGTGCCCTAATGGGCTCGAAACCAGATTAGTATTTTTCAGTTTGATTAGTCAATTGGCCTATTCAATAGCCTTAGCCTTAGATTTTTAGTACGTAACTCAATTATCGACAAATAATTGTTGGTCACTACGGAATATAGTAAATGTATCACCATGGTAAATACGATATTTTTTATCTAAATTTGGGGATAGAAAGAATGTATTAACTATGTTATCACGACTTTAGTTTCTGCGGAACTAACCCTACACTAATGGCTGGATCGGTACATGGGAATCCATCTGAAATGGCACATTTTGCCCGGCTGGCTAAGTCGTGGTGGGATCCCAGTGGTCCCCAACGCATTTTGCATAAAATGAATCTCATGCGTCTTGATTTCATACGGGAAACGCTTCACCTCAACCGACCAGGATCTCAAGGATTCTCACCTAAGTTCATTCCTCAATCAGTCAATGAAATTCCTTTTACCCCAAAAAAGCTTAATGTACTCGATATTGGCTGTGGTGGAGGTCTGTTAAGTGAGAGCATGGCTCGCTTGCCATTTGTTGAGAGCGTAAGTGGGATAGATGTCACCCCTGAAGTTTTAGAAGTTGCTAAGCGGCACAGAGAGCAAGACTCGGCGCTTAAAAATCTGCAGTATGATCTAAAGAGTGTTGAGGAAATGAAGTCTGATACGAAATTCGACCTGGTTACGATGTTTGAGGTTCTTGAGCATCTTGACCGGCCTGAAGTGGGGTTGAACAATGCCATGTCCCTTGTACGGCCCGGTGGTTGGCTTTTCCTTAGCACAATTAACCGCACAGCTGCTTCATACCTCTCAACTATTCTTTTAGGTGAGCATTTATTGCGCATTGTGCCTGTTGGTACACACACTTGGTCGAAATACATTAACTCAAATGAAATCCGTGAATTCGTAGAAACAAAGCCCAATTGGCAAGTAGCACGCACTCAGGGGTGCATCTACGTCCCCACATCCGGCTGGGTTCGCTTTGATCCCACCAGTGAAGGCGCCTTAAGCCTGCTAAACTGTGCGATTGGCGAGTCTGGCGGTAACTACGTTATGGCCCTCCACAAAAATATAAAATAATTAAACTAAGTAGCAACTTTCTGAGGCTCTTCCTCGTCCACAAACTTGGGTGCGGCAGTCTCCTCATCAGCGAGATACACAGGCGTTTCTTCACCGTAATCCAGAGTTTCTAATTCTGTGTCCAAGGCCTCGAGCTCTGCATCAAGCTCGGCTTCATCAACGTCCTCCGGAACTGCATAATTCCTAGACATTGTAGCTTGAATTTCCTCATTCATTTCCATAAGCTCTGCCATCTCGTCCTGCATGTCCTCTATTTTATCAATGTCTAACTTTCCATACTGTTTCTTGAGGTCCTTGTGAGCAGTTTTCATCGCATCGATGGATATCATATTATTGCGCATGCTCTCCTGGGCCATTGTAGTTTGCTCCATATTCCAGCTCTGTGACTCGAGCTGGTCTCGTTGGGCCTCAACCTGCTTTCTCTGCCTAAGGATCTTAAGGGCCCGTTGCTTGATTGCTTGCTTTCCAGGGCCCTCTCTCATCGTGGCAAGCTTCTGCTGGTAGGTCGCAAGCTCTCCATTGAGCTTAGCTATTTTAACATCCAGTGTTGAAATCCGGGTTTGCAGCCCGTCAATCGCTTCGTTAAGCGTAGGTTTCGGAGCCTTTGGCTTCGATCCGAACAGTCTGTTCATACCCTATTAAAAAAGGAGGCAAACGCAGGAAATACTGCAAATAGCGCGTATGTACCTAATCTAAGCGTGAACGAGGTATGTAAATACGAGGTTTAATATGTTTAATTGTATATTTTAAATAAACTATCTGGCGGTATTTTATAAATCTTATCGGGCCTCCGATGCAGAGAACCACTGCTTAACGGTGCTCCGGGGAAGGTATTACATACAGCTCCTAACCCCACTGGTGCTTGCCCCACGGTTTTAGACTTCAGAGTTAGTGAAATTTAACCTATTTTGTTGAGAAAAAAAGCACCTAAAAACAGCACCACAGCCTGTAGTCTCACCATTCCAAAATGTCTACTTCTTTGAAATTTGATGGTATCCCCGAGGCCCTTGAGGCATTCAAGCGCGGCGAGTACTTGCTCGTCCTCGATGATGAGAGCCGTGAAAACGAGGGCGATCTTATCGCCAGTGCAGAGGATATGACCACCGAAAAAATGGCTTTTCTTGTTAAGCATAGCAGTGGTTATGTCTGTGTACCACTCGCTGAAGAGCTTGCAAACAAGCTTGAACTACCACTCATGGTTCCTCAGCTCCAGGACCGCCATAAAACTGCCTACACTGTCACTGTTGATGCTTTTGAGGGTACTACCACCGGTATCAGTGCTCACGACCGAGCATTTACTGCTCGCGCCCTTGCTGACCCCAAAAGCGTTCCGAAGACGTTCAATCGGCCTGGTCATGTTCTTCCACTTAGAGCACGTAAGGGTGGAGTTGTGGAGCGTCAAGGCCATACTGAAGCTGCTGTTGACCTCTGCAAACTCACTGGGAAGCAGCCTGCTGCTGTGATCTGTGAGTTGGTCCGAGAGGAGGACGGAGCCATGGCCAGAAGAGATGACTGTCTCAAGTTTGCCAACAAGCATGGTTTGAAAACTATTACCATCGAAGCCCTCGCCGAGTATATTTCCTCACGTAATTAGACTGTTCTTTAGTTGTAGCATTCCCTTCTTTCAGTCAGTTCTCTAACAAAATCAACTCGCCATTCGTGAAGCTCTTTGAAGTATAGCTCAATGGGAAGCGGCATGTCGAGGGGACGCTCAATCTCGTCCTGGAACATTTTTTTAGCTCGAACTGCTTCCGTTATGCTAGCGTAGTCAATGGCAAAGGCAACCTGGTATTGAGATATCATGGGACGTATCTGCAGTATTCTGCCGAAACGACTAAACACTTTTTTTAAGTAAAATGGGTCTATTTCTGGCGATGAAAGAACTCGGGGCCGGTTTGATGTGCTCACAAGCCGTGATATACTAACTGGCCGGTAGATCATCAGGGATCGACGACAGGATGAAGTGTTCATCTGAGACAGTAAGTTGGGAGCAGATTCCAGAGTTTTTACCGCCCAATCGTGAGTAATGTTTCGTTCATACAGCGGATGTCCGTTCACTATGTACCGTCTGCCATTGAGAAGAGCCCGAAAGGTGTTAACGTGTTTTTCTGATACAAACTCTAATATAACCACAGAAGTGGGTTGAGACTGCAGAATAGAAACACTTTGCAGTGGTCCAACACTTACCTGGGCTAGAATAGATGACAGGCTTGCGGTTGATTTGGCAGCCACAACCACGCTTAAGGGAAATCGAGCTTTCCAAAGGTCCTCTGATGTCTCTTCGGGAACATGTTGCGGGACCTTTCTAACTGATCGGGGGTATTGCTTACCGATAGAGGTTGAAAATGCTTTTAATTGTGACCATCCACGCTGTAAAGCATACAGACTACCTGAGCCTGCTGTATTAATATCTGTCTCTGCTAAGGGGATGCGGTATCTGGGAACTGACATTTAACTGCTAAAAATAAAAGCAGATACTAAAGATTCTAAAATTATCAAAACCAGAATCCCTATTATATATATACCTTGATGTTGCAATTGATGTGCATCTCTAGATCTGGCGGTAGGTTGCAAAAACATGCCCTTGACTGCACAATTACCAAATCGGGTAAATGTGTCTGCATTCGACATGAATACACATGACGAAGCTCAGCAGGTATTCATTGAGGGCAATCTATAATTAGACAAATAATTAATTAATAATAATTAAGCGAAGTATATCCTACCGTGTCTACTAGTTTCCTGTTTCATAGCCTCTCGCAATGCCATCGTAGCATACTGCGAAGCAGACAGACCTAGTTTAAGAACAACGCTGTTTTTTACATTCAAAGCACCTTCTTCGGGCTCAGGTGCTAATTTTTCATCTTTCTCTATGGCCTCTTTGTCAGTGAGCAGAATGGTATCGTCTTCGTTGAGGTACCTGCGAAAGTCCCAGGTCAAAAATAACGGTTTTGCAAGCAGACTGCGGTAGCTACCAAATAAAGAGAATTCCTTAATTTTGTGCTTCATATTGTGGCAGTCAATATTGTCAGCAGACATCAGTTCTTCATAGTGTTTCACCATATTCTCGGGATAAACAATGTCGAAACCAGGAGTAGGCAAAACAACATCAAAAATGGTTTTAGATCCACTATCAATTTCCTCTTGCATAATAGGTCGAGCCCTCTTAACGCCATCTTCAACCTCACCGTATACTAGATCTCCGAGTAATGGCTTAGTACTACTGAGCTGTACCCGTTTAGAAGCCATTGAATTCCATACGTAGCTCTGGTACGCATGTACATACATCGTTTTCAACGAGTGTGGGACCCTTAGGATGGCATTCAGAGAGTTTTCACTATCTACGAGAGCTGTAAGAAGCGAATACTCTGCAAGGCAACGTTTAGGCATGAGCTCCAGAGCACGGGAGGCATCTCGTTCCTCAGCCCAGACCTTTCGAGCCTCCTCGCTCTCCTTTACAGTGTAGTCCTGAGGGTTCAGAAGTCCCTCAACTGCCTTGTCATAGTCTTCACATAAAATAAACTTCCCAATCATGTGCGAAGGAACTGAAAAAGTACCGAATCGCTGTAAGCCATAATAGTTGATGAATCCAAAGTCACGCAAACTTTCTAAACTCGAATTTACTGCAGATAAGTCACCCGCCTGCAGATCCCGTATAACGATTCCAAATTGGTTCCCCTGGAGGTCACCAAGCTTCAACGTATTTTTACAGAACTGAAAGTCACTAACGACTAAATTTCCATAGAGAGTCAATCCCTGAAGTCTAGCAATGTTACCTCTACGCCAGGAGAGTCTTTGAGTAGTCACTGCACGACGATCTTTGGTGCCTGCAAAAGTGATGGCTTTAGTTGGTATGTGTAACAGCCTGGTGATCAAAGATACTGCTTCCATAGTGTCTTTGTTTTCTTTATAAAGTGTGAACTGTAGATACTCATGGCCTTTGGGGGCCTGTGGACCACGAGGCTGCCGCTTCCTTTTGTTGCCATTAACCTTGTGAACAACAACGAACCCATCCTCAGTTTTTGAATCAAGTCTTCCTTGGAATCCTTCTCTAATATAGGTATGTATTAAAGTTCTTTGATCTTTGTTGTCAATAGGAGACGTGGTCTTTAAACTCTTAGCATCGATTTCACCTGAGATTAGCTTAAATAGATTTTCAACCAACTCGTCACCAACAATCTCAGCCAATTTTGACGTATTTTCATTAGGCTCAATGGTAGATGAGATCGGCTCTTTTGCTTCCTCAGTATCCTCCTTTAGAAGCTCTTTTTCGCCCTCTCCAGCACTCTTCAAAACAACAACTGTGCCATCCAAACTGATCTCGTTGACCTGGAAGTCCGAGTATCGCTGTTTAATCAGGCCAGAATACCCAGGTAGATCTGATACAAACTCAGTAATTCCAACCGCTTGTTCAGTAACCGATTCACCCGAGTGAACTTCAATCTTTCGTCGTTTGGCCTCCATAGGGTACGGACTTTGAAATTTTGGAAATATCAAATAAATTCTCCTTCTTATCGTGTTTACAGGGTAGGGTCCTTATATTTATGGCATCACCGACCGCGACTGTTATCAACCTCACTAAAACCGCGCTTGGCGCGGGAATGCTGGCCATTCCGTTCGCCTTTAAGTGCCAAGGTATTCTTCTTGCTTCGTTTAGTCTGATTCTAGGTGCTGTCACCAC
Organism: Starmerella vitae; assembly: GCA_030584925.1. Classification (NCBI taxonomy): domain Eukaryota; kingdom Fungi; phylum Ascomycota; class Dipodascomycetes; order Dipodascales; family Trichomonascaceae; genus Starmerella; species Starmerella vitae. Next base: position 277,533 of record JAJMCB010000011.1, on the reverse strand, counting down.
TGTTCTTGGTGTTATGCTCCTTGCGTACTGCAGCGGTTTTCTGCCCCACGGAAAGTCCTCGTTTTTTGAAGTGTGCTCAATCACATATCCAGCTCTAGCGGTAGTATTTGATCTTGCAATTGCATTGAAGTGTTTTGGTGTTTGTGTATCATATCTGGTTATCATTGGCAATCTCATGCCAACTGTTACGAGTTACTTTGGCTTCGAAACCTCCCAAATGCTTTGGCTGGTATTGACAATGCTGATTGTGACCCCCCTAAGTCTTCAAAAAAGCTTAGAGAGTCTGAAAACGGCCAGTTTGGTGGCGCTAAGCAGCGTTTTATACCTGATTGTCATCGTAGTGGTGCACTTTGTTAAGCAAGATACCATTGCTGAGCGAGGGCCTGTTTCCTGGATAGAACCCCAGAGTTTGTCGAGTGTTATTTCATCCGTGCCTATTATTATTTTTGCCTACACGTGTGCTCAAAATGTGTTCTTGGCCCTCAACGAGCTGGACCAGCCCACGTCTCTATATGAAATATTTATTATTTCGTGTAAGAGTACTGGTATCGCCATGGTCACGTACTTTATTGTCGGAATTCTCGGTTACCTCTCATTTGGAGACCATGTCGGCGATAATTTGATTTCCATGTACAGTAACTCGCTGTCGTCTACTTTGGGAAGGCTTGCAATTGCTATTTTGGTACTTTGTTCATACCCATTGATGTGCCACCCGTCCAGAGCCTCGGTTATGAACGTTATTGAGGCGTATCAGTCCCACAGCGAGCCGGAGTCCGAAGCCTTACTTGACCATGAACCCAGAAACCCAAAGATGCTTCCCTCACTGGTCACCGTAGTTATCTTGGCCCTGAGTTTTGTGCTGGCCACAACGTTGAATTCGCTGGAGCTGATTTTGTCATTTGTAGGCGCAACCGGTGCCACTGCAGTTTCCTTTATCCTACCCGGGCTGTTTGGGTACAAATTGAGCAGCACCACCCGTGAAAACAGATTTATTCAACTTTCTGACAAGCAGTCCCAGGCTCTAAAACTAACAAGTTTATTGTTATTTTTCTATGGAATTTGTATTGCTGTGTTAGCTGTGGGTGTGAACATTTCCCGGTTAGTTAATTAATGGCGGTATTTTAGGGATTGGGTTGACAGCGGTTTCCGCCTGCAAGGGGTAATTTTTTTTGTAGAGGCCCACTGGCGAAGTAAAACCCCTCGGGAAATTATTTTTATAGCATAATAAGTTTTTGTCTAAAAAAATGCACGTTTTCCACCATTTTAATCTCCGTACTCCCTGCTTGGTAGACTACGTATATACTTAATTAATTAAACTGGGGCAAGGATTAACCTTATGCGGTATTCACTTTCGAATGTCTTTGGCGATCCGTTCTGGCTCACAACGATTCCCATGGCGATTGTCGGGTGGGTAGTAGCGCTGGCTGGGTCCATTCTGACTTCATCTTTAAACTCCTCGCAGTTCCCCGTTTTTAGCTGGTGGGGACTCGCGTTTGAGATGCTCGCTATTCTGCTGACGCTCCACGTCGCGTTCAGCAACCAGATTCGCATGTACCGCTTAGTTACGCTTTCATTCTTGTCAATCGCCACGATTTACACGACCAACAACACTAACAACTTTGTCTGGCGAGAAAACAGCAGCAGTGGGACTGCAGCCGCCGGCAACATTCTCCTTTCAATTATCAACTTGGTATGGATCATGTACCTGGGTACCACCCAGGACGAGCCAGTTCACACTTATCTCGACAGTTTCGCGGCCTACAAGAAGACCTCGCGAGCCCAGAGCGAGTTCCACCAGCGGATGCGGGAACGCCGCAAACGGATGATGATGAACGGCGGCGGTCTGGCCGGAACGGGTATTGGAGCGATTTCCTCCGGTGCCCAGGCAGCTGCTGCCCAGCAACTGGCCAACAGTACGCGTGTACCCCCCCCAAACCGTGCTGATGAGTCCAACCTCCGCGGTACCAAGTCCAATCCGTATCGTATGAGCGATACCCCCAACAGTCTCAGAATCAGCGGTCCGACCGATTTCAACCGGCAAACCGACAGTATGGACCCCTCCAATGCGAATAATCCCCAGCTGGAGAACCCCCTGCACTCGACCTACCTCTACTCCGTGGAGCAGTTGAACCGCCACGGCCTCAGCGGCCACGAAGTGGAGCAGTTGAGCCGACAAGGTCTGGCCCCGGAAGGGGAGCAGATCCAGTACTCGCGCGACACTGCCATGCCTGAGGATCCCTACTTCGAGGACAACGAGAGCGGACTGATTGACAACATGGAAACGATTGCCAAAGCCCGGGCTCGGTTCAGCTACGTGGCCCGAGTGAGTGAAGGCGAGCTTTCGTTTACTGAAGGCGAGGTATTGGACGTGTGCGACATGTCTGGTAATTGGTGGTGTTGCAAGCGTTCAAACGGCGACTACGGCATCTGCCCCAAGAACTATTTAGAATTAGTGGGCGACTCGCTTCTTTAGTTATAAGTATGTAGTATTTATTCCGATTCCGAATCAGAGCGAGAGTCAGCGGCTCCGTCACCGCGAATGACTCGGTTTACCACGCGCACGATGAGGACCAGCCACATAATCGTGATCGCTTGGAGGGCCAGTGCCAGCGCAAAGAATGTGTAGTGGGCCGCCGGGGAGAAGCACTGCACCACTTCACCGTTGTAAACCGCGCATCGGCCCACTAAACTTTTGAAGGCCGGGAAAGCGCCGTAGATCATCTCGTACATGTACACGAAATGGCGGAGCACGACCCAGGACAGCAGAAACACCACGAAAATCGAGTCGGTGAGCCAGCCCCACCACTTCAGGTACTTCGTGACTTTGGCCAAAGAAAGGAAGATGTCGACGGTGTCCATCATGATCATCACCAGGTGGCCTATACGCGTGTAGCAGTACTGGTAGCTTCCGAGCACCAGCATGCAGGTGACAAAATGGTGGGTGAGCATCTGCCAATGGTCTTTTCGGCGGTCTTCAAGGTGAATAATGAAGATCTGCGCAAACCAGAAGGCAAAAATGGTCAGGTAGTACCGCTTTACCTCCTGGTCTATAAGGTAGTGGGGGAAGTCCACCCACAAAGATGGGGCACTAAACGTATACGGTTGGTTTTGGAGCAGTTTTATGCCCCAAATGGCGGCACTGGCGTAGTATACCACACACCACGCCTGCTCAGTACACCGGATCTGCGAACGGTACGACAAATCGGGGCGGGTCAGCTGCAGAAGGAAGTATGTAGCGAGCTGGAAGGCAGCACGGGCACAGATCACAGCAACGAAGGCACTCATGACGTAGCAGGCATCTCGCGGACCAGCGTGAGCCCTGCCGTCACCGTTCGTGTACTGTAGTTCGAAAAACCAAGTGATCTGTGATTTAAAGGGCGCCAGAGGCTCCGCCTGGAATGCCGCAATCACACCGGCAGTGTATACCGCGCCCAGCGCGATCTGCAGTATGAGAAGCTTTAAAAACCCGCCGTTGCTGCTGGTTTCAGCCTCGGTTTGGGCAGGTGCGCCTTTTTGTGCCTGCATGGTAAATTTGACGAGGTTAGGTAAGGCCAGCCCACCCATTAAAGAGCAAATAATTCGGCCAGTACAGGAGCGGGTAAACCCACTGCGGCACCGTGATCGGTGATTAAATCAGTTGCTTGAGACTTTATCTGCTCGCTCTGGTTGCATTGCACAATTTTGGCCAGGCACAAAAGAAGGTCTCGCATGTCAGCTGCACTAAGCGTCTCTCTCAAAGCCGCTCGACGCCAGAAATAAAATACACAGACTTTTGAGAGTTCAAGGTCATTGGGGTGAACTGTTTTAAGCAGTCCTAGAACGTGTCGGTCTGCTGGTGCCATGGATGGAGCCACCGGCAGTAGCGCGTAAGCCATTCGAACGCTGGCCCGCAGCGAATAAGTGAACACCAGGTGGGCATTGGCCTTTGCTTTTTCACACACCAGTGGAAGCTCGCGTAAACTGCTGCAGAGACGTGCGTATCCCGAGTTTTCAGGTGCATATAATGCAAGCTCAGCAGCAGTCAACGGCTGGGGATCTCTCAGGCCCAAAAAAAGCAGCTCCATTTTGGGCTCTGGCACCGTGTGTAGAAATTTGTAAAATGCTGTATTGTGTAACTCCGCTCGTGGGTACTTTGCAAATAAGTCATAGGCCCGGGCCCGGATCTGGGGAACCTGGACGCACTCGAGCAGCCTAACGGAGAGCTCTAAAGGGAGTTGAAAGCGCCACTGGCGTGCCAAAAGAACATCTAAAGCGTATATTGTATGAGTTAAAACCCTTATGTCTTGCAAGCACACCAGAGCCATGGCATCAAGAGCCTTGAACGCAGGCAAAGGCTTGATCGAATCCAGCCACAGCATCAGCAACTCGCAAAGCTCTTTCGGCACTGATTCCAAGCTCTCTACATTAATCCCTAGATTGCAAAACTGGGAATCATACAACAACGTCAGGTACAACGTTCGCAGGTCGGTTGTGAAATCAGCCTCCAAAATCAAAGTTATGAGTTTTGAACAAAGCTCGTCAAGTGTTTGTGTTTGCATTAGGTAGTGGCCAATTGAGGTGTTTGAAGGATGAGAAATGCCAAAAAGGACCTGGATTGTGAGGCTGGGGAATCCAGGAGTGCGGTGTGCGAGAAGAAACTGCAGCAAGTCGGCGGTGTCCAGGACTCCCGAGCTATTTTTCACTTTTGGTGCAATCTCGAACCCGTCGCTCAGCTCGGCCCTTCTTTTAGACGGTGGTTTATTGAACTTGTTTGGCGTGTGTCGCTTCCCATTCAGCAGCTGGTCGCCTTGAAGCTGAAGGTGGAGACTGCGCTCGGCCTCATACAATGTTCGAAGCTTTTGAAGCTCAAGCTCGTGTGCTTTGTCGAGCTGTTCTTGGCGGTAAATGAGTTGCTGCATTGCCTGCTGGTTCTCGGCCTCAATGCGGTCTAGGCGGGCACGAAGTATCGCATTTTCGCCAATTTTTTGTTGGTAGTCTTCATTTTTTGGTTGTTTATTTGTTTTAGCATGGACCATGGATCTGAACACCTCCAAGTCGGAGTCGGAGTCGGAGTCCATGGACGAATGCACTGTGGGCAAGGAAAGTTTTTCACTCTAAATTTCACCTTAAATGGACAGTGACGAGCTCAACCGGTTACCGGCCGTGCCCAAGGCGCCGAAGCTGCTGACCTCCAAAGACAAAGACACACAACGATTGATTGTTGTTTTGTCCCAAGCGTGTTTGGAAGCCCATAAAGTTAAGTCCGGAAACGGCGACCGGTACGCCCTTCTGAACTGTGACGACCACCAAGGCCTGATCAAGCACATGAAACGAGACATCAGTGACGTTAGACCAGATATTACCCACCAGTGCTTGCTCACGCTCCTGGATTCACCCATTAACAAAGCTGGTAAGCTTCAGGTGTACATCCACACTGCCAAAGGCGTGCTGATCGAGGTGAACCCTGCCGTGCGAATCCCGCGAACCTTCAAGCGATTCAGTGGTTTGATGGTCCAGCTTCTGGACAAGCTCTCCATCCGCTCGGTTAGCAGTGAGGACAAGCTGCTGCGAGTAATTCGGAACCCCATCACCGACCACCTCCCCCACAACTGCAAAAAAATCACTTTGAGTGCCGACTCGAAGCCGGTGCTGGTTAAAGACTACATTGAGAACTCGCTCGAGAAGGACCAGAGCTTGTGTGTGTTTGTGGGTGCAATTGCTCGAGGCAAAGACGACTTTGCCGACGAGTTCGTAGACGAAAAAATCAGTGTGTCCCAGTACTCACTGTCCGCTTCGGTGGCCATCTCTAAGTTCTGCCACGGATGTGAGGACGCTTGGGGGATTCTTTGATAATTTTATATATTTATTACACATCAATCATAGTGTCCTCCTTGGGCTCTGGATTGTCTTGAGGCTTTTCGGGTTCAACCTGCATGTAGGCATCGAGTTCTGCGTCCAGATCCTCGGCATTGCGTGTCTTTGGCTGTCTCTGGCCTTCGCGAGTGCGGTTGCGACGGTTACGCCTACGGGACCCGTCACCGATTCTCTCAGAGAGAGAGGCTCCAGCATTGCCGAGATCGCCGACTCGAGAAACTCGCTGGACCGTGATCATCTGGCCTGCGGCTTTACGGTGATTGAACCGTTCAGCAGCCACCAACGCGTCCTCAGGGAAGTCGAAGAGGACCCAGGCGAGACCAGAGCGCTCACCGTCCGATGACCGCTGCACAGCAACACGTACAACGGGGCCCACTTGACGGAAAAGATCCCGCAGATCATCGTCGCTGATAGCAGAGCTGAGGTTCCGAATAAACACGGCTCGCAGGCCCTTCTGGCCGTTGCGGTCTCCACCGCGTCTGCCTCCACTGCGGCCTCTTCCACCACGACGGCGGCGTTCGGGCTTGCTTTCGTCGTTAGACCGTGGTTTCGCACTGCCGATGATCTCGTCAAGCGACTTGTCCATGTTTTGATGACAAATCGGATCTGATCCGGTAAAGGAGTACCTGTTTGGAGATTATAAGAATTCAAATCCAAAAAAACAAATCCAAAAGGTTTAGATAAACCAGGTTCTTAAAAAAAAAATTCGGGCTCGGTACCGGTATAAATACCCCGCACTTCCCCACATCCTTGCCCAATGCCTAATACTCTTGACAGCTCCTACCTCGAAACCAGTGTGTACAAACGTGATATTTTCGCCAACAAAGTTATTTTTGTGACTGGAGGCGCCGGAACTATATGCAGAGTTCAAACCGAGGCCATGGTACTGCTCGGTGCCAATGCCTGTATAGTTGGTCGCAATGAGGAGAAGACGGTTAGAGCCGCTAAAGAGATTTCTGAACTTCGTAAAGGCGCCAAAGTTATTGGGATTGGCAATGTTGATGTGAGCAAAATAGAAACGTTGGTTGAGGCAGTAACCCAAACTGTCTCTCAACTAGGGGGTATTGACTTTGTGGTGGCCGGTGCAGCAGGTAACTTCCTGGCCAGTGTTGGAGGACTGAGCCCGCGAGCATTCGCCAGAGTGGTAGAAATAGACCTCATTGGCTCATTCAATACGGCCAAAGCCTGTCTTGATCAGCTCACTGCCCGTCGCGGACACCTTTTGTTTGTAAGTGCCACCCTGCAGTACAAAGGTCTGCCCCTGCAAGCCCATGCATCCGCTGCTAAAGCCGGAATTGACTCGCTCGTGAAAACATTGGCACTGGAACTCGGGCCATTGGGGGTCCAGGTCAACGGAATCGCACCGGGCCCGATTCAAGGCACCGAAGGGCTGGATCGGCTGATGCCCGAGGATATCAGGGAACGCAACCGAGAGCTGGTGCCCCTGCAGGTCTACGGAGCCACCAGAGATATTGCCGATTCAACTGTTTACCTTTTCTCCCCGGCTGCTCGGTTTGTGAGTGGCCATGTCTTGGTGGTTGACGGGGCTGCTTGGTTCAACAGCGGTGCCGAAATGGCACACTACCCCAAATTTGTGGTGGAAATGAATAAAGTGAATAGGTTATAACATATATACATACACTCACTTCAAAAGCTCAATAACAATGGCAGAAGCCCCGCCTCCACCGTTGCAGATCGAGGCAACGCCGTACTTGCCGCCCTCCTGGGCCAAAACCGAGACCAAAGTGGTAACGATGCGGGCACCGGAGCAGCCAAGAGGGTGTCCCAGAGCCACCGCACCGCCGTAGACGTTGACCTTGGTGCTAGGCAGCTCGAGGAGTTTCGGGACGGCACACCCAACCACGGAGAAAGCCTCGTTGAACTCGAAGAAGTCAATGTCGGAGGTCTTGAGGTTGGCACGAGCCAATGCCTTCCTGGTAGCGAACGCAGGAGTAGTGGGAAACTTGATCGGGTCCTGCTCGGCATCGGCAAACGAGACGATGCGGGCCAAAGGCTTGAGGCCGAGCTCCTTGAGCTTACGCTCGCTAACCAGCACCACCGCAGCCCCACCGTCGTTCAGACTCGACGAGTTCGGGGCGGTCAAGGTACCGTCCTGCTTGAAAACAGGGCGAGCACTGCGGAGACGGCCCTCGTCAAGGCGGCCAAACTCCTCGTCAACGCTCACAACCACGTTGGGCTTGCCACGGCCACCAGGGACCTCAATAGCAGCGATCTCGGTGAACTTGTTGGCCTCGGAGGCATTTTTGGCACGCTTGTAGCTCTCAATGGCGAAATCGTCCTGGGTCTCACGCGAGATGTTGTGCTCAGCGGCAGTGTCCTCGCCAGCGACGCCCATGGCACTGCCATCGTAAGCGTCCTGCAAACCGTCACGCTGCAGACCGTCAACAACGGTGGATCCACCGAATTTGACACCACCTCGCATGTTTCCAAGGTAGTGGGGGACGTTTGTCATGCTCTCAGCACCACCGGCAACCACCACGTCGGCTCCACCAGTGAGAATAACTTGGGAACCAAGCATGATGGCTTTGAGGCCAGAGGCACAGACTTTGTTGACGCTCGAGGCAACGGTGGTTTTGGGCAAACCAGCTTTCAACGCGACCTGGCGAGCGGGGTTCTGGCCTACACCGGCACCATAAACGTTACCGAAGATGACCTCCTCGACATCCTCAGGCTTCAAGCCGGAGGCACGGTCGATGGCACTACGCACTGCGTGTGCTCCGAGATCAACGAAGGTTTGGGAGGCAAGGCTGCCTTGGAAACTGCCAATAGGCGTTCTGGCGGTGGAAACAATGTAGACACTCATGGTTGCCCGTACCCACAGTGAGTCTGAAAGTGATATTCTTCGCGATTAGTAAATTTCAGGTAGCCGTAACCAGTGCATCGTAACCAGTGCATAAACAGTAAATAATTAAATACTACTTAGTACGAGAGTTGTTTCTTCTCTCAAAGAAATCACCAATTCTCTTAAATCCGAAACTCTGCTGCTCGGCAGGAACCACGGTGGGAATGCTTTTCAGCAGCATGTTGGCCTCAGAGAGTCCGGTTTCTTGGGAGGCCATCAACCGGAACTTCTCCATGGCCCGGGGCTGGAATCGTACGCCTTTGACGTCGAGAATCTTGCGGAAGTTTAGTGTGTTGTTATCCTTAACAAGCAGCAGGTAGTTGCAAACAAATGTCTCCATGGGATCAGCAGGGGTCAGCAAGACCTTAAGCACGGCCTCGGCCTGGGCAACTGTTTCCAGAACTCGCTGGGGGAGTCTTTCCAACCTGCTAGCGCCTTTGCTCTCTCGGATCTCGGCCGGTATTTCTTCAAGCGGTGCTAAGAGTCCCTGGGTCTTCAAACTGCCCAAATCCAGCAGCATCTGCTCTACAGTGGATTCATGCAGTGGTTTAGCGACGCGGGCCATGGCAACCGTCAAAAAGTCAGTGGAAACCGCCGTGGCAGTTCTTGTAACAATACCGTATATGAGGGCGGGAGAGGGCACCGGTGGTTCAGAGAAGCTGTTTAAAAGCAGGTTGCGGAGCTGGCCAACGAGCTGTGAGGCCTGTATTGATACCCGACTGACGTCTGAGGTGCCAACTTTAGCGTTGGAGGTGTACTGGTGGGCAAGATCTAGCCAGAGTGGTTCCAGCATTCGCTGGACGTACTGAACCAACAGGGCCTCCACCTTGATGCTGACCTGCCGGAAGTTCGACAGAGCTCGAGACTCAAACAGGTCTTCTTGGTCGAAACTACGGGCTAACTGGGATGCTGCGCCCAGAACATAGTCTGCAGTGGCATTAACCACCTTCACCAAGCGAACGTCTTCAACACTGGCAAGTTGCTGGGGGAGGTATGCGGATAGAACCTGGGTGCCGTACCGGCCGAGGTTCGTGGCCATGACCTCGGCAAACTGGAAAGTGAGGTCGGTCTCGCCCTTGGGTATCTGGTCAAACTGCTGGAGAAGTGCGCGGTAGAAATTGACCAATTCTCTGCTGCTGGAAATTACCTCGTCGTCTTTTTCGGGCATAACCAGACTCCGGGAGTAACCACTTATGCGCTGTGCAATCTGCTGGCTCTGGAAATCCACCCAAATGGAAAGGTACGGAACCAGGTGCTTGGAAATAAGGCCTGGCTGTTTTACGAAATGCTCGAATTCTGTGCTCTCGTGTATGGTAGAGAGCAATGTCTGCACCTGCTCCCCATTACCGGATCGCACTTTGGGAAGCTGTTCCAGTAAATCAGAGGTGGTAAGTTCGCAGCAAGCTTCGGTCAGTGCTTTGCGAACCGGCCAGTGGGGAGGGAAGAGTTGCGAGTGCTGTGCTAAGTATCTCAAAACAACTTTGTTTTTTAGGTATGCAAACCGCCTTTGTACATTCTCTAGGGAACCAGCCTCATCTTTGGGGGAGAAAATAGAAATATACTCCACAAGCATTCTGTCACAGTAGAATTTAATCAGCCTGTCTCGGTTGGTATTCTCCCCAACCGCAGCGTCAAGGCTATCCAGCACCTGGCAGGCGAATACACAGCTCTCTTTACTGAAGGTATTGCTGCCTGAAGGGTGTATATCGGTTTCAAAATCTTTTTCAATCTGGTCGTAAACTTTTGTCTCCATCTCGCCGATCTCTTGGCTCAATTTAGAGATCTGTGGTAAAGGACGGAATCGGCGAAAGTAATCTGTAAGGTCGGAAGCAGCTTGAACTGCACTAACCATGTCTTCGTACCGCCGCTCACGGAGCAGTATGTCGAGTTGAAGGTACAGTTTGGTGAGCATTTTCAGCTGCCTCAGTAACCTGATGCTGCTCATCAGGTTCTCCTTGGTAACGTCGAGTTTGTTGATCTCTGTGGTGACCAACTTCACATTGGAGAGTGTTGAAGCGCCTAGTTGTTGAATCTGCCGTGTTTCTGACTGAAGGGTCGCGAATTCACCCATAAGGTCGGGTGCCTGGGCTTTTAACTCCGCTGGAGATGGGTGCAGTTGGATCTGAGCTTTGAGGTATTCACGGCACTTTTCAGTGTATTCACGAGCATCTTTTTGTCTCGTACCGAGCTCGTCGGTGCTCGGGAACACCCGGTTCAGCACAGATACCGGGTCCATCTCTGAAGCAGTGGTGATCAAACCCTACTCAGTGGGTGGCCAGTAAACACAATAAAACGGGAAGCTGGAGCTCAATAATGCTCAATTTATTTCAGAATAGTTTTATAGTTTAGTTTGGTCAACATCCCAAGTCTAGTGTACTCTGAAGTGGGTGCTATAGATCACTGAATAGGTGGAAATAACAACTAATAAGTCAACTTTATAAATAAACAATAACTCGAAGTTGATGCCACGGTGTGAAATTTTTCAAAAATAAACGCCAAACGAGTTTCGATTCCATCACCTTCCCCTGTTGCTCTACTTCTCCCCCGTTCGAAAATTTGTCAGCATGTCGAAACTCGCACTCCCCACAGTACCCACCTCCGGGCTCTTTAAGCAAGGCTACAAGAGCTTTCAGAGCGAGGATGGCGTGGTAAACCGCAATATTGCGGCAGTTCGCGAAATTTCCTCGATGGTGCGCACCTCAGTTGGCCCCTGTGGACGCAACAAGATCATTGTGAACGGCCAGGAGCGGGTTTTCCTGACTTCCGATGCAAGCACCATCCTTAGAGAGCTTGAGATTATCCATCCTGCCGTCAAAGTCGTTGTTATGGCCAGCCAGCAGCAGGAATTTGAACTAGGTGACGCAGCAAACCTCGTGGTCATTCTGGCCGGAGAACTGCTTACCCAGGCCGAAGAGCTGCTGCGGATCGGCATGTCTCCCAGCGAGATTGTTGCTGGTTTCGAGCAAGGTAAGCTCCATGCCTTGGATACACTCAAATCCATTGAAAGCGACCCCCAAGTTGGCTTAGAGCCTATTTTGCGGTCGGTAATGGCCCCGAAGCAGTATGGTTTTGAGAGCATTTTGGCCAAGCTGGTTGCCGAGGCTGTAGATTTGGTGCTCCCTGCGGATAAAAAGTCCTTCAACGTCGACAACGTGCGAGTTGTAAAGGTGATGGGAAGCTCTTTGACTGCCTCTAAGGTCATCAAAGGCATGGTATTCCCCTACCGCCCCGAAGGGAGCATTCAGGAGATTTCCACCCAAGCAAAAGTCGCGGTGTTCACTGCTCCGGTAGATGTTTCGCAAACCGAAACTAAGGGCACCGTGTTACTGCACAACGCTCAGCAGATGCTCGACTTCTCTAAGGGAGAGGAGGACCGCATGGACCAGCTGTTTGCTGGCTTTAAGGAACGAGGTGTCGGGGTCGTTGTTGGTGGCAGTGGCATTGGCAGCTTGGCTCTGCACTACCTCAACAAGCACGGCATTCTTGCCTTCAAGGTGAGCTCGAAGTTCGATTTGCAGCGGGTTGGCCGGGTTACTGGCGCCACACTGATCCCCACTTTGCGAGTTCCCGAGCCAAACGAGCTGGGAATGGTTGACCGTGTTGGTGTTGAGGAGATTGGTGGTGACCGTGTCACTGTTATTGAGCAGGTGGACAGCCGAACCCGCACCGCCACCATTGTGCTGCGTGGAGCCACCCCACAGCTGATGGACGATGCCGAGCGTGCTATTGACGACGGTGTGGCCGCAGTGAAGTCCCTCACCAAGAGTATGCTGCTCGTTCCCGGTGCCGGTGCTTCCGAAACCGCGGTGTCTGCAGCGGTTCAGAAGCAGGGAGAGCGTACCCCAGGCACTTTGCAGCACGCAGTGAAAGCATTTGCCAAGGCATTCGAGATTGTTCCTCGCACGCTTGCCGATAATGCAGGATTGAATGCTACTGAGGTCGTTTCTAATGTCTACGCCAGCGACTTCTCTTTCCCTGGCATTGACATCGAACAGGAGCACGAGACTGGCGTGCTAGACGCCAAGGATGCAGGCATCTGGGACATCGCGCTCGCAAAACGCTCTGCGATTGAGCTGGCTACTGAGGCTGCCTGCACGGTTCTCTCAGTCGACCAGATTATTATGGCCAAGCGGGCCGGTGGACCGGCTCCTCCTAAGCAGGGTGGAGACTGGGATCAGGACTAAGTTATAAACTACGTACATACCACACTTACATGTTTTAATTTTTTTCAGTTTTTTTGGGGTAATTAATTTAATTATAGACTCCATGGTGCTGTACATGCACCTACTTTACGCGTGGGTGATATTAGGGCAGACGCGACGCGTACATCTGTGTCCTTACCCGGCTGTTTAACCTGTCTCATAACTTATCCACTAGACTTACCCCCAAATGTCTTTAGCCGAAGCTGAAGGCGAGCTGTCCAGCTTGGGAATGAAGATTTTGTACACACTACACGGAGTGGACTCCCAGAAATTTATAGTGAAGCCCACGGAGAAGATTGAGTCTCGCATCTACCGTGGAATCAATCTCGCGATTCTTGATATCGAGCCCTGTTTGCGGGCAATGAGAGCTGAAAGCCCCGAATTCTCGTCTATTTGCGACACACACGCTGATGAGTATGCTGTGTACAGTGTAGACTTTTCTGAAGACGACCTGCCGTTGCAGTGCCACGGAAAGGTGTCACAGGACTCAGTTATCGAAGCAACCGGCAAACTCTGTTCCTCAAAACTGAGGGGTGAGCACATAGAAATGCATGTACACGTGTTGCCAATTAGAAAACCCGCAGAAATGCTGGTGAAGGCCGAGGAAGACGCACATACATACATGGAACAGCACCAGTCAAATCAGCATAGTCAACAGCATCAGCATCAACACCAGCAACCCGTGAATCAGCCACAGATCCATAATCAACAGCACATTTCAATACAGAATGACGCAAACGGGGCCATGATGAACCCGTTTCCTTTCCTTCCCATGCTGCCTCCCCCCGTGCAGATTCCACCATCGCTTCTTCGCTCAGAAAGCCAAACATTGCCATCGAGTCCTCCAATTCGTGCACGACCCACAAAAATCACCCCGGTTCACCCTCCCTCACACCCCACTCGACCCGGGAAAAGAGTTCATAGCGATGCACAGCCAGCGAAGAAGCGAAAGAGTACTACCTCTCCCAAAGATGAGCCGGTTTCGCAATGCCGAAACTGTGGCGTTGAGACTGCTTCGACGTGGCGACGTGTGGAGTACCCCGAGGGCACCAAAGAACTGCTGTGTAACGCGTGTGCACTCTACTACAAGGCCAAACACGTCATGCGGCCCAGTGTTTTGTGGGACAAGAAGTCACACCCCCAGCCTCGGCAAGTTCAACAGCCTCAGCCACAGATTCAGTCCATGTCTCTCTCGCAGGCTGTGGTCCAGCTGGCTCAGCACATGAACTCACAGCCATTGCCCTTGCAGGCATCATACCACGACAGCTATCCAATGGCCCAGCATATCCAATCAGTGCCCTATGATAATTCGAACGCGCAACTGTGGTCAAAAGAGCAGTATTTTCAGTCTGAAGAGAACGAGATTTCGGACAGGTTAGTCGACAATGCTCTGGAGGTGAAAAACGATAATAAAGATGCGACTAAAGACAGTTCGGAGCCTTCAAGTGACGGTCAGGAACCTGTGCCACCCAGTACACCTAATAGGAGAGCGGCAGCCTCTGAAACCCCTGACTCTATTCAGAAACTGTTTGATTTCTCAACACCTACACAGAAAAGCACATTACTTCTACCGGGGAGCGGATCTACCAGCAAGTGGTTGAGCAAAGTGATGAACAATGCCGACTTTGAGGAGTTCCTACGAAGCCCAAGCATTCGTGGAGGCAAGCACCCGACACTTCCCGACCTGGGACTGTTCACGTCTTCCCCACCCACCTCGTCAAATCTGTTCAGTGAGATGTCTGATTGGCAGCCAGAACAGCCAGAAATACTAAAATCAGCTGTCAAACTTGACGACAGATGACCATTTGTTATAGTGTATTTATTATTTATTAACAAAGGCAACGCCTTAGAACCGAAACTCAAAGTCTTAGTCATTTAATGGAAAACGCACTGAACCAGTTGGAGGCCAGTGCCTTGCTGGTGACGGGTAGCGAGCATGGTTTCATTCTGAATTCGACCAACGCTGCAGCTGGTGGAGATCTGGCGAATGAGGCCTCCGACTTCCTGCGTCTGTCTAAGCTGGCTGTAGGGCTAAAGATGGGGCCGATCAAGCAGGCTGTGATTGTAGGTGACAAGGTTGTGGTTTGCACAAAACGAAGCGAGTCGCTTACAGTTGTCTCGGCCCCCTCAATTGACCGTGCAGTGCTTGCAGACTCGATACTTGAAAGCGTTGATAGCCCAGTAGACAACTTATATGACTGACCAAACGACGCGTCAGTCGTACTTTTTGCATGAATTACAACATAATATGTATATTTACTTTATCATAAGTTCATTCTCTCGTGAAGATCTGTTTCTTTGCTGGGCCTTCACGAAGAGCAAGCAGACGCTTTTCAAGGTCTGCGGGGGGCAGATCAGTGGTATTGAGCTTGCTGGCTTTATATACTTTGACTTCATTCGCGGATAGAACCTTTCCAACGATTTCATATACCGCACCAATTTCAAGCGAGACGTAGCCATGGGTCTGAAGGGTAATGTTTCCGGTGTTGAGAGTTAGCACAGCTTGATTCTGATCGGCTGAGTCTACTTTGCCGATAACAGTAACCGTCTGGCCGCTGTACTCATTCATGAGCTCGGCATCTACTCTTGGTCTCTGGGGCATGGCCTTAATTAATATTAGTCACGAAAATTAGTCACGTTGAAATATATAAAAAGTCACCAACACCAGGGAAACCAAAGCAATGAGTGCTCCCCACGTTGTTCTGATCGACAACTACGATTCTTTTACTTGGAATGTATACGAGGTCCTGAGTCGGGAGGGTGGCAAAGTCTCCGTTTACCGTAATGACCAAATAACCATCCCCGAGATCGAGGCACTGAACCCAAGCCATATTTTGATTAGCCCCGGTCCAGGAAACCCAGAAAATGATAGTGGAATCAGCAGATCTGTTATTATGCATTTCATGGGTAAAGTTCCTATCTTCGGCATTTGTATGGGGTTGCAGTGCATGGTCTCGGCCCTCGGTGGTCGAGTTGAGAGTGCTGGAGAAATCTTCCACGGTAAAACCTCGCATATCAGCCACAATAATACCGGTTGTTTCCGTGGAGTCAGTCAGGGTGTGTCTGCAACCCGCTACCACTCATTGGCTGCGAACTTTGAGGCCCTCCCCAGCTGCTTGGAGGTGACTGCAAAAATAGAGGAGAGTGGAATCGTCCAGGGTGTTAGACATAAGGAGTACATCCTTGAAGGTGTTCAATTCCACCCTGAAAGTGTTCTTACCCAGGAAGGTAACGTTATGCTCAGAAACTTCCTGTCTTACCGTGGTGGGCGTTGGACTGACTTCAACCAGAGCCCTGAAACAGTCGCCACAACTGAAACAGAAAGTATTCTTGACCGCATTTATGCCCAGCGTCGTTTGGACGTGTCCCATCAGGAAGAAATCCTAGGTCAGCGATTGGAGGATATCGAACGCAGCATTGAAATGGGTTTGGCACCTGAGCAGATCGATTTCGAGGACAAATTGAAGCGTCACGGTGCTGGTGAAGTCTCTCTGATTGCTGAAATCAAGCGTGCTTCTCCTTCAAAGGGCTCTATTGCACCGCAAATTCACGCCCCGTCACAGGCGGTGAAGTACGCAGAGGCCGGTGCTGCCGCTATTTCTGTTCTAACCGAGCCAAAGTGGTTTAAGGGTAGTTTGGAAGATTTGGAACTCAGTAGGCGAGCACTGGAGAGGTTCGGCAAGGACCGGCCGGCGGTGCTTCGTAAGGAGTTCATCTTTAGTAACTACCAGGTTGCCCAGGCCCGTCTGGCGGGTGCAGATTCAGTTCTTTTGATTGTAAAAATGCTTGAGGATTCTGAATTGCTCAGCCTCTACTCGTATTCTAAGAAATTAGGCATGGAGCCTTTGGTTGAGGTCAGCAGCATTGATGAAATGAAACGTGCGCTCAAGCTTGGTGCCCGTGTAATTGGCGTTAACAACCGCGATTTGCACTCATTCAAGGTGAATATGGACACCACCTCATCTTTGGCCGAAGGCATCAATACCAACGAAATTGTGTTGTGCGCCCTCAGTGGCATTTTTGGTCCTGAACCCGTTGCGCAGTATGCTAGTCAGGGTGTACAGGCCGTGCTTGTTGGCGAGTCACTTATGCGTGCTGAAAACACCGTTGAATTCGCTAAGCAACTGATAAATGCTGGAAAAAGATGATCAAAAATAGCATTTTTTCCTATTCAGGAAAAGCCCTAATCCGTATCCTCCTTTGTAAATAAATGACTACAGAACCAGAATTGCAGCACCAAATACGCGAGTACAGGGTCAAGTTTGATGAAAAAATCAATCATATTAACCAGATTGCGGTTGAATACGACCGCGTACTTGCTGGGCTTAAAGAAGAGCGCGATTATCTGATTAGGGGCGAGATACCGCCTTGCTACGTGCGAGCGCTTTCTAAACTCTCAGAGGGTATAATTAATGCGTAGAAATAGTTATATTATATGAAGTACATGATCTATAGTTCTTTTATCGGCCTCATCACTCGCTTTGCGAACATTCTTTAGTGCTTTGGCCAGTATGTTGCGGTACTTCCTCAGGTTTTGCTGGGCCAGCTTGGTGTGGGACTTTAAAAGTTGTTCAAATGTATCAAAGGAGTTTTGACGTACTAAAAGTTGTTGAATGCAAGAATCAGCCCCGTTCTTTAAGCCTGATATCGCGGGTTGAACATAGGTTTGGAAGTGCTGCACTTCTCGTGCAACGTACAGAAGGTAGTCGAGTTCCTGGTCTCCACAGTCAATATCTGCCGTAGTCTGTTTGGAATTTCTATAAAGTCCAAGTTGGGGGTGAATGTTTAACACCAAGCCTTTCACCAGCTGGGCTCGTGGTTCACAAAGCGTATCATTCACTGTAGGAACTCTAATATCGTCGATTTTAAAGCCGGATACATTAGGTGGAGCTTCTAACAGTAGATTGCATGCTTGTATGATTGCACTTCTGGATGCTGTAACACCTTCATCTGCAGAGTTGCAGGTCAGTTTGAACAGAAAAAGCATGTTGTGGTTATATTCACGGTGCTTCTCTGTACTTCCCATGAACTTTTTGTACTCATGCGCATTCTGAAGAGTGAAAACCTTCTCATTCAGGTCTTTAACCATCTGTTTAATTCTAGGAACAAGCATCTCACGAAAAAGTTGCAAGCCTTCGAGGTATTTTCCTGAATTATGCTGTAACTTGAGTATTAAGCCTGCCCAGCTTCTAGCATTCTTGCTCAAAGTATAATTTTGACCGTCAATGGTTCCTAAAATACGCAGTATTTCGAAGTGTATCTCAAACGGTGAATTCAAATCACTCTGAGTATAGCCTTTCAAGATTGGTTTGATGGTTGTTGCAATGTTTTCATTGTGTGGGAACGCTCTGGAATGACGGGTAATTTTAAACGGCTCTTGGTATTCACATAAAGGCTCCGCAAAGATAACTTTCGTGGACATCGTTGATTGACGATCAGTGGGTTGGATAACGGTAGAGAGTGGTTTCAGCTGCGTAATGGGCTGCCGGGTCGTCGTGCTTAAACTGTCGAAATGACGTTTTTGCGTATTGTACGGAATCAACTGAAGTGCATTAGAAGCAGGTTCAAATTCCTCTTGCTGTTGACTTTTGCAGACTTCCTCATCGATATACACCATTGCAATCGCTTCACCTTCAGATATGTCGGCTCCACTGGCAGATTCAATTTCCAGATTGAGATCTTCCTCTTCTGGATCTTGAATCCTCTCAATAGTCTCATCATTGTCGCAAATCACGTCAATGCATTCAATCTCTGATGTAAACTTCTCATTAACTTCAATTCCCGCATTGAAGCTGTTTTGCTCTGATTCGTCAGGTTCCTCGAAAAAGTAGTAGGAAAACACCGCTGCACAGAGTGCAGTTAAAGAGAGGAAAAGCAATTGAATAATAAAAACATCTAGCGAGGATTTTGTTAATATCGCTGGATTCTGAGTGGTGAAATGTGGAATTGCCGAGTGAGGTGCCGTAAATGATGGTGTTAGAAGAGTTTTGGTCATTTTCACAGAAGTTGCTTCTTTTTTCGCTAGTTCTTCGATAATAATGGTTTTTTTACTTTTTAAAAAACCAATTGGATCAATTAGAACGGTAGTTATTGCACTGAATGCAACTAAATATGCCCCAGCTAAATACCCCATGGATGTAAACAAGCAATATTATTACTTTGAGGGTAAGGCTGCTCAGGCACAGCCTGAGAAGGTTATAACGTGAATTCAATTATTTTTATCTTTAGTATATATTTGCTGAAAGAAGTTCAGTTAGTTACTTCACTTTCTACAATTGGGAAAATAAAATCAGAAAACCTGCCGTATCTCCCAATATACGAGTGTTAATTACGTGGCGTAAGTCACTTGTGGTATTAAATAATTTTTTTTGGAACACTAACCCTATATGGACCTTTTAGGGATGATAAATGATGGAGCAGAAGTGCTCCATCGTGGCTCTGTCGATCGAAGTGCTACTGCTTCACCTGCTGAACCCAGGAAAAAAGCACCTCCTGTTTGGGCGAGAGTTCACCGTGGCAGAAATAACCGTATTCGCGATCCCAAGCGGTGGAAACTTTCTGTAACTCGCCCAGAACTGGCTGATGGCATTGAGTCATTGACTGCGACGTCTGATGATACTGATGTACGCAAGGAAGATTCGAAAAGTACTTTAGGCTCCCACATTGGCGCTGAAAAAGTCTCTGAAATTGGACCAGGCGGAAATATTTCATTAAGTGGCCTTGCTGCCTCAATTGCTGCCCTAGTACCCAGCGATGACGAAACAAAAGTTATTGCAGGCTGGATTTATGAAAAAGTCAAAGAGATCGATGAGTCACTACTGGATAAGATTGAAGTAGAGTTTAAGCTGGGACTTATTGCAGATCAGAATACACCCAGGCACCGTTTCCCCACCCTAAGCGAGGCAGTAGTTGACTATGTTTACTGGAGACAGGAGAGATTGAGATTCAAAAGCGAGGTTTCAATTCAACACTTTAAGTCTTTAGAGACCTTGCTTGACTCTCTCATGTTGGCTAACGGTGCCAGCGAGAACAATGCATTAACGCGAGTTAATTTACTTACAAGAGATTCTGGTTATGATTTAAAAACTGATGAGCTTCCGGGCGACGGTCCTAAACAGGTCCGTGTGTCCTTCAGTGAACAAGGGTCTGTTTTAGCTTGCATTTCTAAAGAAAGACTTGGTGATCTCTACATTTCACAACCAAATTCTGCCTATGACCTCAAACTCACACTAAGTATTGAACATCCGCTAAATTTCGAAAAATTGGCGCCTCAAATCAAACAGACAAAACCAAGACATGAAAGAAACAAGAATAGATTAGAGTGGAAAAGCCCTGGATGTCAAATTGACCTCACCTCGGTTCATGCTGCAAGTGCTTCAGGTGCAACCGTTACCAAAGAGGTTGAGATTGAAACAAATAGTGAGCTCTTGGGTGCTACTTTGAAAGAAATACGTGAAGGTGATAAAAATGGACTCGATAAGTTTTTGGAAGTCATCCGGTATAGTATCGATTCTACCCGGTACATCTTAAGGAATATGTAGAAATGCTATTTAGAATTATTTACCCATTTAGTTTTTGATTAAAAAACCTAGGATGAGTCCTGCTCAGTAACAAGCACTAAGTCTCCTTTACGAATTGAGTATCCCGAACTAGTTTGCACTACATTTATTCCAAACATTGGCGCAAATCCTTTTCTTATCACGCGAAATTTGTCCATTGATCGCAATGGCTGTCTCTTATGGCTTAACTCACCAAGTGCCTGGTCAACAGTGACCATGCTACACCGGTCACAGTGGCATACAAACCGGAATTCGTTACCTCCAATCGTGAACGCTCTCCAATCGTCCTCAATCCAGGGTTCCTCAGTCTTTACTACAAAATTCATTCGAAAGCAGTTGCTATTTATTCGAGAGGTTTCATCATCGGCTTGAATATGCCTTTCGAGGTCTTCAAACGATGCCGTAGTCATTAGTGAGACTGGCCACAAATACTGGAAACTTGAGGTAACTTTTGTGGGAATAACGGTTTGATTAACTGTACGGCGTTTACTTGAGACCACCACTCCAACCCGAGGCGAAATTCCATCAATTATTTCAGAAACTGCGTCTTTGGCTGAATTAGACCTGCAGTCTAGTAGAAAATCAGTAAAAAACTTTGCCAGGTGCTCTACTACTCCAGAGATTTGTTTGCAATGCATGACTGACCCTCCCAACTCAATCTCAACCATTGGGGCATCTACATCATCAAATACAGCAGTGTTTAGCGGTAAATTCACAGAAGAGTCTTTATACTTTAAATTGAGGTCTGTTCCTGAAATGCTGGTCTCAATTAGTGACAGTAGTGGTTCTTGAAGTTGAGTTAGCGCGGTCCAATTTCCATGTGAGTCGCATTTAGCGAGCATGTATAATCTGTCGTATTGGACACCATGATCATCGATTTTGCACTCTTCAAGCTCAACACCTTTAGCAGATTTGAATGGGTAAACGAATATCTGGTTAATGTACATGGGTATGGTGTAAGCCCTGTGTAAAACGTGGGGATCGAAAAATGCATCCGATGAGAATTGGCAGACTTGTATTCCATCCACAAAAAAAATAAAATTAGGAAGTAAAAAGAAAGAATACCAATAAAACGGTGTATGGCAATAAGTCCATCGATATAATTATTACCAGATACCAAAAAATCTACATATAACTAAACATGTTCTCGATCACTTAATAATTCGAATCACATATTATACGTCATTGTGGTTAGGTGGTGCACATATATTGATTAATAGTTTAAAAAATTTAGACATGCCAAGTTATTTCCCCACTTGATCTGCATGAAAGGGTTCGACACCTGCTAAACCCTGGAACCTGTTTCCCACATTGGTTTTGACATATTACATCTCTAATGGTCAAAAAGCTTGTAAACGCATGAAAAAAGCCTAATTATATTAAAACATCATCAATATTTTTAAATCAATTTTCCAAATTATAAAAAAATTCAATTATTTGGTACTTCTGTTTGACTACATGGGTAAACAATCATCTAATGGAGAAATGGGTAAGGCAAATAAGTCATGGGGTTGCGAATAAACAAGATAAGGAGGGGTGGAATGCGAAGCATAACAATATAAATAACATAAATAGTGCACTGATGTCTCCCTTTATCTCATACATGTTTTTCGTTACCATTCTATCTGCTGTTTCCGCATTTCCTATTCCAGGACTACTGCTCCAGTCGCCTACCTCAGATAGCTTTTACTCTGCTCCCAAAGACCTTGAATCGCTCCACAATGGGGAAGTGTATAACTCTCGTGAGATTACCTCCAATGTTCAATTCCCGTTGACCTTCGCTAAAGTGGAGCAGATTGCATATCGCACCACTGACACGCAAGGAAATGTTTCTCATTCTGTAGCAACCGTTTACTCACCCCTGATTCCAAGCGCAGATGCCAAGTTATTTTCCTACCAGCTTTATGAGGACTCCGCCAACATCGACTGCTCTCCCAGCTATTCACTCGCCAAAGGCCTGCTTTCACCCGATTGGTTCTCAGTTTCCCCTGACACTAGTGTTTCCATCAGCTTTGGACTATCCAAAGGCTGGTATGTTGTTGTTCCTGACCACGAAGGCGCCCGATCTGGCTTTATTGCAGGCCATGAACAAGGCCAAGCCGGCCTAGACGGGATCAGAGCCGCAATTTCGCACCTTCAACTAGAATCACAAGTTCCAGTAGCGTTGATGGGTTATAGCGGAGGTGCAAGTGCAACTGTGTGGATGACGAATTTGCACGAGAGCTATGCACCCGAGATCAATATTGTTGGTGCAGCCCATGGCGGAACGCCCGTGGATCTTACAGCCACGATTGATCTTCTGGACAACAAATCCAATCTTTTTTCTGGATTCATTATTGGAGCACTTGACGGATTGTTGAACAGCTACCCCCCCCTCCAAGACGCATTGTGGCCTCACCTCCAACCATCGCTCAAAAATGCGATTGTAAATGCTAGACAACCCGGATTCTGTGCATCCAATCTCGTAACCAGCTACATGCATCAAGAATGGCACACAATGGCGGACGTAAACCTCATGAACTTTGCCCCCTTTGAGGAGATTTTGGGAAACGAGAGTTTATTAAAGAACCTATCAACCACCATCATTTCGGTGCCTAAATTCCCCCGATACATCTGGCACGCAAATAACGACCAGGTTATCCCCATTAGTGCGATTCATCAATACGTTGAAGAGCAGTGCGAGGCTGGAGCCAACATTCAGTTTGTTCCCTGGGCAGGCAGTGAGCACCTTTCCACGATGGTTTTAGGCCTCCCCGACGCACTGAGGTTTGTAGCACAAGCACTCGAATCGCGTACACCCAGTGTGGTTTGTGGAACAGCAAACCACGACATTTTAACCTTAGGCTCCGAGCTGCTTGGTGCGACCCTCGGCCAGGTAATTGCGGACCTGCTGAATTCCATCTCCGAGATCACGACTCCGTTTGGAAGCACTATTCAACTGGCCAATGTCCACGAATCTTAAACAAGTATTACATATAAATATATAAGTTACCGCTCATTCAAAGCTGAGCTCAAGTCAGCACCCAAGTTACCTCTGTTCCTTCTCTTGAAATCCAGTTCCAACTCTTTATCGATTTTCTGAGCAACATGAACCGCAATTCCATGTGCAGTGCCCGCAAACCTCATCAAGGATTCACTGGAAATTTGGGTTCCACCCGCCTTAGTTATCTGACAGAGTTCACGGTCCTTGTTAATAGTGATTGTAATTGCACCCGTACGAAGAGACTGCTCCGCGGCGGTTGCGTCCAGCACAGCCACGCTTTTAGGCACCAGAGCCGAGAACTTGTCGTCCGAGTTTTCGTCGTCTGCATCACGCATTTCCAAGTCCTCGTCCTCGCCCTCAGTTTTTGGCAACGGAATAAAACTCCACGACACACTCACAGGGATGTGGAGCACCGAGAGCGGAACCGGGGGCCTGTCCTCAATACTGTGGATGATAACCGTCTCACCGTCGATTGAAGTGTCTGGTCGTCTAAAGTGTAGGAGAGCAGCCACAACACCAATGCAGCTTGCATCGACCAATCCGCCATCGTAATTGAGGTAATGCACATCCGCACGCACCATCCAGCAGCGCTTCCCCGCGTCGATGCACAGGCTTTCTAAATCCAAAGCGTTTGACCTCCGAATGGCCTTTTCAATCATTCTCGAAACCAACACCTCCTCGCTGCTGCTGCGTCCGTTTTCGAACTGAGGGGCAGCCATAGAGCTGATATCGGTGGAAATCAGAAACAATCCCTCGAAAGGCCGCTCAGGCCGAGGCTTCTTGACACTGGCACTGACCTGAACCACCAGTCGAGTTAAACCGAGGCGGACCTCGACGTGGCCGTACTCGTTTCCAAAGTGTATGTCCAGGTCCCGCATTTTGTCGAACGACCGGCCATCTGCCCGCTGCTGGTCCGCGAGCAACTTGAGCCTGAAGTCCTTTTCAACGTTACTGCTCATTTTTCAAGGAGGGCAAGGTCACACCATGGCGGATTTCCACTACGACTTGAACACCGAAAAGGTGTCCTTTGACATCGCGCCCGACTCTCTTCTAGCCGATGACGACAAGCGGAGTGCCAATGAAACAGCAACGCTCATCAATACTCTGTATACCAACCTCAAGGCATATGACGGTGAGGTGCCTCCGTTAAACGCGTTTAGCCAGAACATCAGTGTTTCCGCCTCAAAACTAGCGAAAAGCGGAGTTGAGGCTCTGCAGAAAAAGAAATTTCCCGATGCGGTGAAGCTGCTGAGCACAGCACTCGAGATGGTGCTTCGAAGGCCTATTTGGGAGTCGATGCCCCCCTTCCTGGAGGAGGTGAGCCAGTGTTTGCGGGCTCGCTGCGACGCCTACGTTGCTCTTAAACAGTGGCCGGATGCGTACGGCGACGCCTCGCTTCTGCTGCTGATGAAACCCGATGACCACCTCAACTTCTACCGCATGGGCATGATCATGGCCGCGGTTGGCCGGCTCGACGAGGCCCAGAACCATATCAAAACCGCGCTTTCAATGGCTCCTAACAACCAGATGTACACTCAGACATTGAAAGCCATGACATCGAAGTAAACTATTTTATGTAACTACTTGTAGAACTCGAATTTGTCCACATCCGAGCTCGTCTTGACCTGACTGGAGTACGCCTCCTCCAGATCCTGCTGCAGAATGACGTACCTGTTCTTGCGGACCGCACGGAGTCCCGCCTCCTGCATGATTGCAGCAATGATTGCACCACTGAGTGGGTCGTTGCGGAGAATCAGCGAGTCGAGGTCGACTTCCGGCGCCAGAGACATCCGCGATGCAATCGTAGAGAAGATAAGCCGCCTTTCTCGCCGGTCTCTCAGCGAAGGGAACTCGATCTTACGGTCAAGACGTCCTGGGCGCATCAGAGCCGGATCCAGCGTGTCCGCACGGTTTGTGGCCATGATCACCTTCACATTAGCGCTCTGGTCGAAACCGTCCATTTGGTTTAAAAGCTCCAGCAGAATCCGCTGGACTTCGCGGTCGGCACCGGTCTGGGCATCGAACCGTTTGGTGGCGATGGCGTCGATTTCATCAATGAAAATAATCGCCGGTGCGTTCTCGCGAGCCAGCCTGAACACGTCACGGACCATTCGCGGGCCCTCACCGAGGTACTTCTGCACAAACTCGGACCCCACCACGCGGATGAACGAGGCGGTTGAGGAGTTGGCAACCGCCTTAACCAGCATGGTTTTTCCGGTACCGGGGGGGCCATACAGCAGCACGCCTCTTGGGGGGTCGATTCCCACCTCCTTGTACAGATCGAACTCGGTAAGCGGCAGCTCGACCGCCTCGCGGATCTCCTGTTTCTGCATGTCCAAACCGCCTACATCAGCATAAGTTACGTTCGGTTTGTCCTCGGCACCAAGAAGGGTGATTGAGGAGTCGGCTTCGGGGGGCAAAATGTCCACCAGGGCATTTGAGTGGCGGTGAAGGGCCACTGAGCTGCTGGATTTCAGCTGCTCGCGGTCTAAAGTAGACAGAATTCGCACAGCGTAGTTCGACCCGGTGGTTGAGCTCACAATGCCGGTGTTCTGGTCGATGGCCTCCAAAAACTGGCCAATAACCAGCGGTACACACTGAATCCTCTTCACCTCGTCCTGGGCACGCAGCAGTTCTCGACGCAGGTGGCGCTGCTCGTCTTTGATGTAGCCTTCCTGGATCTCCAGAAGCTCGAGCTCGCTCGCCAGCGACTTCATGCGGAGGTACGCATTCGTTTCGGGCACTTTCTTACGCCGCTCGAATCCAAGCTCCTCCATGTTGACTAACCCTAGACGGGAGCGAAACTGGTATGATAATGTTGCCAGTGGCTTACCTCATTCAAGGTGGGTGCCTCAATTGATGGCGTGAAATTCTAGTTAAATGGGTTTAAATGAAAATAAATAAGAGACAGTCTGCTTCACTTTTCATTTTTTAAACCCTTGAGCGCATGTAATTGATTTAACACATTTGTCGTATGTACTATATTATGTTATATGATAACAGCGTTCCCATTAATATAACGACTATACATGCTTTACACACATAAGTGCAAATCGATTTCCAAGCAAGTATATCCAGTCGGTGAATACCAGGTTAGGGCATGGACGGTGCTACTGTGACTGAGCAGCTGGTGGGAGCTGCCCGCAGCAATAACGAGACGCTTATTGAGAGTATTATTGCCGGTAAGAGCGCTGAGGAGGTTGCAAACATTATTAACAACACCCACGATCCTGTTGGAAACACGCTTCTTCATTTGGCAGCCCACCACGGAAGCCTTGAGGTGCTCGACCTCTTGCTTGACCAGGAGGGCGTTGAAATAGACCCTGTGAACCGGTTGGTTGGAAATACTCCGCTTCACCAGGCAGTTGAGTTCGCTCGTGGGCCGGGTAACCAACCGCTTGGTCTGCAGATCGTTGATCTTCTCATCGAGTGCGGAGCAGACTCTAATGTGAAAAACAGTGCTGGGAAACGAGCAATTGATCTTGCAATCGCTGCACAGCTCACAGATATCATCAATTCTTTGCGTGGAGCCCAGTATGCGGCCGAGATGACTCGGTCTGCGGAAGCCGATGGTACCGGTGCCGGTGCCGATGCCGATGGTGAGGTCGGTGGAACTGAGGATCTCGACGATGCATCAGAAAGTGAATAGTTTGTTTTCAATTTTTATTTTTTTTTTAACTTTTTTTGGTTCTTCAATTGTCTATAGTAAAACTACGTAGAGTCAGGTATATCCTCGGCCGTTCGCAGCCATCCGTCAGGCCACGGACCCTTCTTGGCGTATATTTCCCTTGGGTTCCCACACCGGTTGTAGAGAGCAAACCTCGAGACCTTAGACGGCCGGTTAGACCCCTGGACAACGCCATTGGCGATAATTTCCAAGGTGTTTGGAGTCCACACCACACTGCACTGCGACGGTTTCCCCTCGTTTGGGTGGTAGTCTGCAAACGGTACTTGCGAGTTAATGCACTTGAACCTCTTTAAAGGCTCTAATCGGGAAAAAGCCCGCTCAAAATCGGGGAGCACCGGGCACACCAACCCCGTCAAAAACAGTTTAGTTGGAAAAACCTCCCTAAGCGGCGACAGCAGAATCCCCCGAGACTGCCGAAGACACAGTTTGTCAGTGCACGACTTCGACATGGTCAGCAACGAGTCCCGACGCCCTGGTTTGGTTCGGATACGGCCTAGAAGGTGGTGCTGTTCTCTTCCACGCAGAACCGAACCCAAACTGTGCGAGGGAGTATACGAGGCACTTGAACCTTCATCAATGCAAGCCGACATCGAGGCGTCTCCACACGGCGGTGCACACACGTACAGGTACACCTCAACGTTGGTTAAGTCAATTACACTTTCCTCGAGCAAAAACAGGTTGAATGCTCGCAATGCCAGAATCTCAGCGTGACAATCGTGCAAAACTCGCCCCCCACGGCCCTTTATTCGCTCGTCAGGAAGCGCCTTCACTCCAGTGGCCAGCGAGGCCAGCCGCAGCTCGCCCTCCTGCTTTATAACCACGCCAGCCAGCACTGTCCACTCTTTAACGCCATTTGGCCGAGTTCGTGGCTTCGCACGGGCAGGCAGCCGGTTGTACTGGTCAATAACGAGCTGCGGGACCTGCCGATGGATCATCTACACGATACGGCACCCACTCAGCGTCTTCTGCCCAAGGTGACGCCCAGCACCGTGGCAGCGACTCCAATGGCCGTGGCGGCCGCAGTCCCCACAATTGCAAGGCCAATCATGCCCTCCTTGCTCAGTTTGTTCTCGATTTCCTGCCGGAGGTGCAGAACCTGCTTGTTATTTGGCTCGTACTGGAGCAGCGTATCGGTGTATTTCCGGGCCGTGGTGTAGTCGCCAAGCTTGTACGAGCCGAGTGCGAGGTAGAAAAGGCATTCTCTGCGCCTTTGCGGGCTGTCGCGGTAGATCTGGACCAGCAGATCGAGACCGCGGCGCTGCTCGGAGGCGTTGTTGCTCTTGACGTACGCCCACGCGAGATTGAACTTCGACTGGGTGCTGGCATTGGGCAATTCCCGCTTGTATGTTTTTTCAAGTGTTTCCACCACGTCCAGAGTCAGCGGGTGCTGAACGTCGTCGAGTGTGGGGAAGAAGTCGCTCATGTTGAATTAAGCGGGCTTTGGTTTCAGGGCACGGGCATAATGGAGGATCTCCAGCAGAAACTGCTGACGACCCGGGCGGAGCTGCAGGCGGTGCGGGCGAGAATCGCAAGTGGAAAACAGTCTCGGCAGCTGATTGACCTCACTAAATCCCAGGTCGAGCACGAGCAGAGCAGCGGCCGGGTTTGGCAGGGAGTTGGACGCATGTTCATGAGCGTTAGCACTGACGAGTACGCCAAGGGCAGTGCCGAGCGGGCCAAAGAGCTCGATGAAACAATTGATGGGCTGCAGAAGAAGGAGACGTACTACGCAACCACTTTGGAGAAAATGCTGCAGGCTCTTAAAGCCTAAGAACTAAGCTAAATATATAAATTACTACAAAGCCGAGTAGCCCGACCGCGAGGTGAACATTCCGGTGAGTTTCCGGAGAGCGTCGCGGATCAGGTACGGCAAATCCTTAACCAAGTCGGCAAAATCGACCCCCACGGGAAGCATGCCGCGGTTCTGGGCATTCTGAACCAGTAGTTTCACCCCAAACGACAATCCCGCGAACAGCACGAGGTAGAAAACGAATTTGAGGAACGGGTGGCCTCCGCCTTCGTTTCTGTTTCCATTGCCAGGGTTATTCGGTTTCTTATCAAAACAGAATCCCGGGTGGTAAAACAAAATTATCGGATCACCGGAGAATCCAAGGTAAAAAGCCTCGGCCTCGGACTCAGACTCCTCACAGTACCCCAACATCTGTCCAAACAGCTGTTGTTCGCCCCATTGAGCACCCTCGTACATGATATGAAAGTCTGGCTGCCTGAACCGTCCGCCTTCCCCGTCATCATCGCCAATTCCGTGGCCATCGCTGCTGGTGTATGCATGCTCCTTGGCACCAGCTCCTTGGCTGCCCACCGGTTTGACAGCAGTGACTTTCCCGTCAATTGACTCCACAACACAGAATTTGTCGTCATCGGCACACTGCTTGTTTTTCGCCGGTTGACACGGGCTGAAGTAGAATGTGAAATCGGTCTGCGTGGGGGGAGTGCTGGTTGAGTTTTTCAGCTCGAAAGTTCTGTCGAGGAACCCGAGTCCCATGCGGGAGCAGTCCAGGGCCAGCGACAGAGACACCAGGCTGAAGAGTGTGGCAAGCATGGAGTTGAACAAATCAGGGCAAGGTAGGTTCGATAGATAATGTATATAAATAATCATGCACTGCGTACATACTTCCCCACAACGATGCAGTGGTCGCGCTCGTAAGGCTCAAGGGTGAGCTGTTCGATGGGCTTCACGCGCTCCTCACGGAGCTTCTGGACCTCGCGGGCAAACACCGTCTCGGCATCAACGGTGGAGTCAATGCAGTTCGCCTTGATACTGATAACGACTCCTCCGCCGTCCTTGAGGAAGTTGTGGGCGTTCAACGCAATAATACGAGCCTGGTCGGGCTGAGCGACGTCAGCAAACACGCAGTCTACCATTCCAAGCAGCATGCGGTACTTCTGGGGGTGACGGGCATCCTCGATAATGGGCACAACGTTGGGGCGCTTCTTGGCCATTGAGATCAGGTCGCGGCCGGGGCGGTGGCTGAACTCAACCGCATACACAACACCCTCGGGGCCCACAATGTCGGCAACGTGCGACACTGAGGTTCCGGAGGCCGCACCAAGGTAAAGAACCTTCTTGCCGGGGCCAATGAAAAGCTCGTCCAAACCGCCGAGAACACCGGCCGCAAGCTTACTGCGGAACGGGTTCCACACACGGTACTCGGTCTTCTCGCCGTCGGGGCCATCGATGCTCACGAGCTTCTCTTTATAGACGTTCTCACCGGGTGTGAGATTCTTGGTCAAAAGCATATCCTCTTTTCCGCGGCCAATGAAGATGCCGCCGTGTCTGTGGGGCTCAACAACGACTTTCGCACCGCCAGCAGACTTGCCGCCTTTGGCAACACCGCCGCCACGGGGACCGCCACGGCCACCTCGGGGGCCACCTCGGCCGCCACCACGGCCGCCAAAGCCGCCACGGCCACCGGCTCCGCCACGACCGCCGCCACGGCCGCCAAAGCCACCGCGAGCAGGACCGCCGCCTCGGCCGCCTCTGAATCCGCCTCTAGATCCGCCTCGTCCGCCTCTGTCAAAAGCCATGTTGGGTGATCAAGACAATGAAATTTTTTCCCTACCCAGCCCTGAAAATTAATGAAATCGAGAAACGCAGTGGGAAAAACTAGTTTGTAAAAACTAGTTTGTAAGTAAGTAAAAGTAAAAATAAACTAGTTTGTAAAAACTAGTTTGTAAGTAAGTAAAAGTAAAAATATTGTTTCAGCGGTTTGAATAGGATTTGATAGTTTGTACATAGTGTTTGTTCTACACGGCAATTGCGCCTTTCTGTGGATTTACTCCCAAACAGAGTTTGCAATTACTCACCAGTATCTGAACTTACTAGGCACACAGAGCCCTTCCATTGCCGGGCGTAACTGGATGCTGTGCTCCCTCTCCAGTGGACCTCCTCCCATTAGACCTAGCCCTACGCTGAGTTGGTATAGGGCCTAGGGCTGAAATATTTCGTGCGAATTTTTCACACGTGAGACTCAACCAGAAGTTTCACTGTACCCGATCACATCTCTGCCAGAGCTCAGCACCAGCATCATGACTCGCTACAGCAAGACACCGATCAACCCGGCCGCTTCTGCGTCCGCGAGCGGCTCCAACATCCGCGTCAGCTTCAAGAACACACAGGCGACCGCCCAGGCTATTGCTGGTCAGAAGCTTGACATCGCTCTTAAGTACCTCGCCGCCGTCTCCGAGAAGCAGCGTGCCATCCCTTTCCGCAAGCACCACGGCTCCATCGGCCGAACCGCCCAGGGCAAAGAGTTCGGTACCACCCACGCCCGTTGGCCCGTCAAGTCGGTTGCCTACATCACCGACCTGCTCGAGAATGCTAAGGCCAACGCCGACGCTAAGGGCTTGAACACCGAGAACTTGGTTATCTCCCACATCCAGGTCAACAAGGCTCCTCTCCGCCGCCGCAGAACCTACCGTGCCTTCGGCCGTATCAACCGTTTCGACTCCCACCCGTGCCACATCGAGCTCCACCTTACTGAGCCGGCCGCTGAGATCGCTAAGGCCACCGACAAGTCTGCCAACCGTCTCAGCTCCCGCCAGATCGGCCGCATCCTCAAGGAGAAGAGGCTCCGCAAGTAATTTATGTAGTCGTTAATTAAACGTGAACAATTATTATCCTAAGTGCTATTTACGTGAGCAGCCCGTAGAGTGCCAGGAGGTGCACAAGGCCTATGTAGGCACACCCGCCTATTCTCAGCTTCTCGTCGACCATCGCCCGGGCCAGTCCTTCAACAATCTTGGCATTGAGGGGGGACAGGCCAACCACCATCCGGTCGAGCTCGAGGTCCTTCAGTTTCTGGTCGGTGGTGGGCTCGTAAAGTGATTTGGGCTCTTGAGCACGGTTGGGGGAGGCGGCTTGCAGCTTCCTTACCAGCTCGTACATGCCTTGTCGCTCGGTGGTGACCGACCGCAGCTGCTTCTTGGCTTTGTCGAGCTCAACCACCAGCTCGTGCTGCTGCTCTTCTAACTCCTGTACACGCTGCTTGTATCGATCGCGCTGCTGGCCAATGATGCCAGAGACCGCTTGGCCGCCCATTGAAGATTGGCCGGAAACCGTGTGGCCGGAAACCGTGCCGGGGCCGGACTGGCGGGGGATGGCAGTCCATCCACTAATGGTGGAAAACGTGTCTGAATGGTGCTGGACGGCGGTAAGGTCGCTCTCGAGCTTGGAAACCAGCGATTTGGAGGTTTGGGCCTCGCTCTGGGCTAAATGGAGGTCTGCGGTGAGAATGGCATTGGCTGCCTCCAGCTTCTTGATCTGTCTTCTTAGTTTCGGGTCATTGGAAGGCCCTCCAGGCAAGGTTTCAGACTCATGTTCCTCTTGTTCTTCATGTTGCTCGCTCTTTTCAAGTTTACTGGGTTGTTTGTGCTCCAATTGAGACTGCAAGTCGTTCAATTCACGCTCCAGTCTTTGGATCTCCGAGAAGTGTTTATCAGCAAGATCGGAGTACTCTTTGGAACGAAGGTCGCTTTTGGACGTCTGGGCTTTGGATTCAGCAAGTTTGTTCTCCAATTCATCGATTTTCGCAGTGAACTGTGTGGTTTGGCTGTCGGGGGGCTGCTCACTGCTCTGCTTCTCAATTTGTCGTTCGAGCTGTGAAACACGAAGAACCTGTCGCTCAAGCTCTCGTGCAAGCTTGACATCACTTTCGCTGTTTTCTTTCTGCTCGTTCCTCTCCTGTAACTCAACTCTTAGCTTCGCGATCTCGCTGGCCTGGGACTCGAGCATTGAGCTTGGATCGGGCAGAAGCGCAAGAGCTCGGTAGACGTCCATGAAACACGTCTCGGCAAACTTGCAACGGGTGGTTAGCGTGTCAATTTCGGTTTGATACTGCTTCAATAAACCCCTAATTTCATTGAGTTTCTCCTCGTCATTCAGCTTCCTGAACGCTTTGGTCTGAGAGGTCAACGCTTTGCGACTGACAGTAACATCTTCTCGAGACTGCTTGATTTGTGTGCTCTGTTCATCTAACGACTTCTGAAGGTCTGTGAACCCGAGGTCCGACCAGCTTTCTGCCGACGTCATTGGGGTAGGGGGTGTGTGGGGTGTGTGAAACAATAAATAAATTATGGGGTTACTTTAGTCTACTACTGGTTTAATAAATTAGCTCGAGAGGGCTAATCAACTGTTATGGGAACAATTCCAAGGCCAACGCTAATTGCATCCTCGCAGGGGATATTCTCGTTGTGCTTGGCTAAAACCAAGACCGAGTTCCAGGAGGGGCACACAATCGGATTACCACCGGCAATCTTGAGGTCATAGTTGCTAGCGGCAAAGATTGGCGAGGGGTTGAACAACGATGTGTTCAGGTAAAACACACCTTTGTCGCTGATTTTGACTGAAGCCAGGGGCTCGGGGGCAATCAGCAGGTTGTACTCGGGGAAGAGAATGGCCTCAAACAAGTACCCAGGCGCATTGGGCTCGCGGATTCCCAAAGTACCATCGGCATAAATGACAACAGTGCCGCCATTGGCTCTGCTATCCTCGCTAATGGTCACCAGTCCAAATACGTCACCAGGCTGGAGGCTGCTGCTGCTGCTGTCGACCGGTGCGGAAGGGACAGAGCGAGCTTGCATGCTGTCGACACTGGTTGTCTCTGCCATTAGCACGGTGGAAAGGCTGGCTGGAGTAGTTGAATGCATATTGTCAAGCTGGGCAGTAGTAGCGACCGCAAACGACGAGGAAGGTTCAGCCAGGGGAGGAGTGGTCTTTGCAAACTTCGGAATAGCATTCGAATGCGTCTGAATAGACACCATGTCGTCGGCATAAACGGAAGCTGCCATCATAAAAGCTGCTGCAAATTTCATTGTTTCGAAAAGTGTGGAGAGTGTGTGGGGGTGTGTGTGTAGGGGAGACAAAAGTAAATATACACAGTGTATAGGGCTGGGTTTTCATTTCCTATTTGGGAAAGAAGTATTGTATCCGTATATAGTTTAGCTTAAATGAAACTAGTAGTCACGCTAGATGATGACTTGGTGAGAACTGCATTAAGATCAGGGTCCACATAAGGCGATGGGTTCTGAACCACACTCGTCGGGGTGGCCACGGCTCCCTGGGGTGAGTTGTAGACGTATCCCTGTCCCTGTGCTTGGCCCTGTTCCTGTGCTTGTCCTTGGCCGGGGTTCTGTTGGTAGTAGTACGGCTGTTGAGGCTGCGGCTGCGGCTGCGGCTGCGGTTGGTACTGTGGGTAGCCCTGGGGAGGATACTGCGGGTATCCCTGGGGAGCGTAGCCACCGTACTGCGGGTAGTTGTGCTGGGGATAGTACCCCTGCTGAGGATAGTACCCCTGCTGGGGATAGTATCCCTGCTGAGGATAGTACTGACCGCCATACGGCGAGTAAACATCGCGGTGGCCGAAGAAGTTGAAAGCGGAGGAACCGGAAACGAGAGCAAAAGCAACTGACAGGATCATTTGGTGTCTCTATATTTTTTGTCGCCTAAATGTGTATATATACCGCAGAAATAAAGCTGGGTTTAATTTCAATGTGGGTTTAATCAAGTCTAGTTCTAGGTTCTAAAATTGAGTTCGAATTTAAGCATTAAGCTTCTGCAAAGTGTCGTGGCCAGCCTTGGTGTACAACCAAGCATTGTAGTCGTTAGCCCAGTTCCAAAGGTAAAGGTACGAGCCAACCGGAACGACAACGAAGAGAAGCTGGCCCTTTACGCGGCGAAATGTGTTGAAGACCGCGTTGTAGGCAGCGTCCTTGAAAGGACTCTGTGCGTTGGGCGAAAGGCCATAGTGCACTGTGTATTTCTGCTTAGGGGGGATCCACCAGCCTCCGTGACCCATTTTTTGATTTTCTGTGCTAAGGTGATGGTTTGAGAGTATAACCGGCGCTGTGATTTGTGCATTCAGTTAATAAGCAGTGTGTAATCCGACACTACCGTGTGGGCACGGTTAGGGGCAAGGCATCACACAAAATGGGCAGGCTCTACGGGTTCGCTAGCGGAGTAGTTGTAGGCCTCTCTGCCGTTTACGGGAGCGCCTTGCTCATCCGCCAAAACACAGCTCAACTCAGGAAGGAGATTCGCAGGGCTGATGATGCCGCAAACGACCGTGCTCGTATTGTGAGACCATACACTGACCCAATAGACCTCAAAACCCGCAATTTCAAGGACACCTTGGTGGACCTTTGGGACCGCGAGGTCGTCAGAGCCTTTGATTACATATTTTCTCGCACGAAGTAGTTACGTAGTTTAGATTTTACCTTTCAACAAGTTCTCAACCATGTACTTGCCGGTCAGCCAGCAAGTCTTGCCGAAGTTGTGGATGTCGAAAGTGGAGGTGATAACCTCAATGAAGCCGAAGGGAAGCATGGATGGGATGTAGCCTTGCGCGAGCTCCAAAGCAAACGACCCTCGAGGCATGGCGTACTGCTTCTGTACTCCGTACGGAAGGTGGTGGACGTCGCCAGGCAAGTATCGCTCGGGAACGGTGGCATTGGGGAGAGCAGCAAGCTCTTCACCATACAAGATCGTGAAGTAGTCATCAGCAAAGTGCGTGCCACTGTGGCCTCCGTTTCCAATGGCCGATCCGAAGAAGATCAGGTACTCGGTTAGGGAAGCGTGGAGAATAATCATTGTGCCCATAGAGTTACCAGCGTTGTTGAAAACCCAATCCTCGGAGCGGAGATCCTTGATATGCTCGGGGTAGCTCTCCTTCAACTTCTTGTGCACAGTCGTCATAACCTGCTCGGCACTCGCGTCGATGCTCAACGAGTTAATCGAGTCCTTAACGATCTGCTGGAGGTGGTGACGATCAAATACGTAGAAGGCGGGGAGGTAGTTGAGCATAACGTACTCCATAACCTTCGTACTCGCGAAAAGCGCGTACAGGATCACTGCGGCTTTCACGATCTTGCGGATGCCGAACATTGGAATGACAGGAGTGTTTGGGGTTGCAATTTTAGGTTGGGAAGTATTCAACGACCTCGACACCTATTGCCTCATTTACGAAATTGTTCAGGTTAAGGCAGTGTGGGTGAGTGGTTTTAAACCGACGCCCTGCTAAGGCGTTGCCCTTTGGGCGCGCAGGTTCGAATCCTGCCGCTGTCGTACTTATTTTTCAATTTTTTTTCCGATAAATCGCAAAAAAGGCCTTTATTTCGCATGTTAAAAAAGGACCTAGCATTTTTCCACCAAAAAAATACTTTTTTGTGCTGCTTCAACGGGGGGTGTCTGTTCTCAATTCCACATAATTATTTAGGACATGCACTGGGCAAGGGCAATCGCGTGTACAGTGATAATCCCGGAATTAAACCCACAAACACTTTCCACATGTTCAGTTCGTACGAGAACGGAACACGAGTGTGGGTAAACACGCCCAAAATCGGGTGGGAGCCTGCAACAGTAGTAGCAAGGCGGGATACCGGCACTGCAGCCTGTGAACTCGATGTCGAAATTGTCGTCGATGGTGGAACTGAGTCCCAAAGTCACACTTTGCAACTCAACGAGAAAAACAAAGATACGGTGGCTTTGAGAAACCCGGCTTCGGTAGAAACTTCGGACTTGGTTGCGTTGAATTATTTAAACGAGCCCAGTGTTCTTGGTGCGATTCAGGAACGTTACAACCAGTTCAATATCTACACCTTCAGCGGTATCGTGCTTATTGCCACTAACCCGTTTGACAAAGTAGACAATCTTTACACCGATGAACTTGTACAGATGTACAGTGGTCGCCAGCGAGGCGAACTAGAGCCGCATTTGTTCTCTATTGCTGAGGATGCCTACCGGTGTATGCAGCGCGACAACCGCAACCAGACGATTGTCGTGAGCGGTGAGAGTGGTGCTGGTAAAACAATGAGTGCAAAATACATTATGCGTTACTTTGCCACTGTTGAAGACCCCCAGCGACAGGTTCCTAAGCAGCTCCCCGGTACCGAAAAGGACGGTTTGAGTAAGGTTGAGCGTGAAATTATGGCCACAAATCCTATTTTGGAGGCCTTTGGTAACGCGAAAACCACCCGTAACGACAACTCGTCTCGTTTCGGTAAATACCTGGAGATCAGATTCGACCCTGGCTGGAACATCAGCGGTGCTCGCATCCGGACCTATCTTCTCGAGCGAAGTCGTCTTGTTTTTCACCAGCAAACAGAACGAAACTACCACATTTTCTACCAGCTTCTCCGAGGTCTCGAATCCGATGAACTCAAGACCCTCGGCCTCGATCAACCGCTGGAGGAGTTCCATTTCCTTAATCAGGGAGACCCTGACATTGCTGGGATTGATGACAGCGAGGACTTCATGGAGACGAGGCGAGCCCTCGGTGTGGTCGGCGTTTCGGGCGAGAAGCAACACCGAGTCTTTGAGGTGCTGGCCGGTCTATTGCATCTCGGAAACGTTGAGTTGAAGTCAACCAGTCGTGCGACCATCGTCAATACCGAGGACAAGGCATTGGTGCAGGCGTGTAAACTTCTCGGTCTCGAGCCCAGTACCGTGGCAAAATGGCTAACCAAGAAGCAGTTGAAGATGCGGAGTGAAATGATTGAGAGCAGCCTCGATCTGAAGGCAGCTTTGACGGTTCGAGACTCGGTCGCAAAACACATCTATTCGGCTTTGTTCGACTGGCTTGTGGCTGCCATTAACAGTAAACTGTACGTCGGGGGCGGCGACGACCGGTTCATTGGCGTCCTGGATATTTACGGATTCGAGCATTTCAAACAGAACTCGTTCGAACAGTTCTGTATTAACTATGCGAATGAGAAGCTGCAGCAGGAATTTAACTTGCACGTCTTCAAACTGGAGCAGCAGGAGTATGAGAACGAGGAGATAGACTGGCAGTACATTGATTTCGTCGATAACCAGCCTTGTATCGCACTCATTGAAGACCGCACGGGTATTCTCAGCATCCTCGATGAGGAGTCCCGCCTCAGTCAAAGCACGGATGCCTCCCTCACAATGAAGCTCTACACCCAGCTTGAGGGCCGATCGCACTTCAAGAAGCCCCGCTTGGGAGAGTCCTCATTCATTGTGAGCCACTATGCCCACGATGTTGAGTACGAAACAATGGGCTTTATTGAGAAGAACCGCGACTCACTCCCGGACACCATGGTGTCGGTGCTTGAAAGTACCAAAAGCGAGTTCCTCAAGGAGGTATTGGACCTGCAAGCCTCTGCTGCTGCTGCCACTGAACAGCCTGCCCAGAAAGAGAAAGAAGTTGGCGGGCCCAAACCTCCTGGAGGGCCAGTCAAGCGGCCAACGCTCGGTAGGATGTTTAAGACAAGTCTCATCGAACTGATGGATACAATTAGCCAAACTGATGCGCACTACATTCGTTGTATCAAGCCAAATGAGAAGAAGGAAGCGTGGGTATTCGATGCTCCTATGGTGTTGAGTCAACTCCGTGCTTGCGGTGTACTTGAAACTATTAGAATCTCTAGTAAAGGTTTCCCTGGTCGATGGAACTATGCGGACTTCGCCGCCCGCTACGACATTATGTTGCACTCGTCCAACCGTCAATCCAATGACCCAGTGCTGCTAACTAAAACCATTCTGGAAACCGTGACCCCAGAAATAGAGGCCTCCCAGTCTGTGGGTGCTCCCAAAATGCTCTATGCTCTGGGTAAAACGAAGGTGTTTTTGCGCGCTGGAATGCTCGGCAAGCTCGAATCCATGCGAACTAAACGGCACCTACAAGCTGCAACGGAAATCCAGCGATTCGTAAAGAGTATGGTTGCACACCGCCAGTTCGTGGCCACCAAGACGTTTGTGAAGACCTTACAGACTCAGAGTCGTGGCAAGCTGTGCCGAATTCGAGCAGAGCAGCAGCTCATCAGTCTTGAAACCGTGGCATTTCAGTCGTTGGTTCGCGGTGTTAAGGAGCGAAAGCGTTTCAATGGGGTCTTACGTTCGGTTAGTGGTTTGCAAAATGCTTTCCGCATTCGCCAGGCGCAGAAAAATGCCTTGCAAAACATGCGTGAAATGGCTGTGGTACAGCTCCAGACGCTTATTCGCGCTGTTTCAGTCCGCAACCAGCATCAAAAGCAGGTCAGCAGTCTTGTAACCGTTCAGAGCATGGTGAGACGGCGTGGGGCATCTGAGCAGCTCAGGAAACTGAAAGAAGATCAGCACTCGGTAAAGCACTACGAAGAGAAGCAGTACCGCATGGAGAACAAAGTCGTTGAGCTTCAGAATGCACTTGCTTCGAAGCGTGATGAAAACAAGGCTGTTTTGGACAACTTGGCTACTTCTGAGACTCAGTTATCTGAGCTTCAGTCAGAAATGAGCCGGTTGAAAGAGACTCATTCTCAGAAGTCCAAGGAGTGGAATGATACCCATAATGGTTTGAAGAGCGAGATTGAGGAAAAAGCACTTGAGGTCTCGAACCTCCGTGAGGAGTTGGAGTCTCAAACCAGGCACATTGAGCAGCTCAAGGACAGCCTCGACGAGCGTGAGCAGGCTGTTCAAGGGCTGACCATGGAACTCGCTGAAGCCAAGCAACGTTTGGAGAGATTTGAGGAGCAAATGCACCACACCAGCCAGATTGGTGCCGGTGCTATTGCTTACCATCAGCGCTCAATTAATGCAGCCGCAACCGGGCACCAGCAAGACAAAGAAGTTTCTCGTATGGCGGCTGGTGCCATTAATTTCCCCGCTGGTACCGACTTGGCCTCGCGAAATGAGATGATGGCGCGTCACAACGAGATTACTGACGAGATAGAGCAGATTCTTATGAACCCGGGACTGAGTACGGAGCTGATTAGTACTATGATTGGTTCAATCGAAGTGCCAACTACGGCCTTGGACAAAGTAACTGAGCTAGATGCGAAATTCCCCGCGAATATCACGAACCTGCTTGTTAGTGAGTTCTGGCGATTCGGCCACATTGACACTTCCGAGCAGCTGATCTCGGGTGTTTATAAAGCAGTGCTGGACTCGGTTAACCGGTCCTCTGGAGATACCCTGCTTAACGTTGCGCCCTTCTGGATGACCAACTTGCATGAGATCTTCAGCTTCTTCTCACTGGCAGAAACCAACATCCAGGAAACTGGCGGTGTGAAGAACCAGATGGACCCTGAGGAGCTTGACCAGTATGCTCGGTTGATCCAGATGGCCAAGGATGATGCATTGCATGCCGTGGTGAATATTTATTGGGTTTACATGAAAGCACTAAAAAGCCAGGTTGACAAGATGCTTATCCCCGCTGTGGTCGAGCACCAGGCCATCCCCGGATTCTACACCGAGAATGCATCCAACCGATTCCTCGGTATTTTCGAAAAGAAGACTCAGTACACCATGGACGATCTTATTCTGTTCCTTACTCGGGCGTACGCTCCGCTCAAGGCATTCCGCCTCGAAGAGCACTATATCAAGTCGATCTTCAACGAGCTGCTTACTCTTATTGGCCACAAGTCGTTCAACGACCTCATCTACCGTCGCAACTTCCTGTCGTGGCGTCGCGGTGTTCAGATCACCTACAATGTCACCCGCATCACCGAGTGGTGCAAAGGCCATGACCTCGAGTCGGTGTCCAAGCCCTTGGATGCGATTTCCCAGGCATCTAAGGTGCTCCAGTTGAAGAAGACGTGGGCCATTGATGAGCTCAACATCATCTACGACGTTTGCTGGTCACTTAACTCGTTGCAGATCCAGCGGTTGGTGGTGAACTATCTGCCAACAGATTACGAGCCCGAAGTACCTCAACTAGTGCTGAAAACCATGCGTGATAGAGTAAAGCAGGACGGAGAGTCCAAGGACAAGGTCATGATGCCCGTTCCCTCACTTGCTGAGGCCGGTCAGCTCTCTCTTCCTCCGCCCCGTAAACTCGAGAGGCTCGAGCCTTATATTCCTAATGGAGTTGATGTTCCGTTGCTTCGCCAGCTCACTGATCTCACCACCGCTTCAAGCAGGATCGTTGAGAATACCATGTACCTCGATCGAAGCCAACAAGAACTCAATGACGGCGAGGGCGAGAGTTTTGAGGCTCACAAAGACGAGCGTTCGTTCAATGATGTCGGTCCATCTGAAGAATCATCTAGAATTTCATAATCGTAGTACCTAATTACGTACCATAACGTGTATTTTACCACCGAAAACAATAATTATACTAATTACCTACTTTCCCTCAGGAGATGAAGGACACGAAACTAGTCCTGGTGAGTTTACCGGGCTTGGCCCTGGGGCGTCTTCAAACCCATCGTCGCTATCCGAGCTTGCTATTGATGCCGAGTCCAACTGCAACACTGGGTGTTCATGAGGAGCTCTATAATCGTACACGGCCGGAGAAGGAGCCGCTGTCACTGCTGGCCCTTGGGTTGTGACTGCAGTAGGGGCACCCGTAGTCTGTGCCTTGGGCTTCTTAGCACTTTCTGGCTGTTTCTCTAAAGCTCGCTGTTCCGCCATTCGCTCGACTTCGCGCCAGCTAATCTTTCTTCGCTCGGCCTCTTCCTTTTCGTGGATCTTACGTTCGCGGTACTCAGCTGCACACTTCTCGTACAGCACCGGGTTGGCCTCGAGGAACATCTTTGTGGCGGAGTGGACCATGCTGTGAATTGTGCGATTCCAATGTCCCGAGTTTTCGCAAAGGGCGGGAAACAAAATGGGCAGAATGACCTCGGAGTTCTCTGCAACCAGCGTTGAGAAGTACTCGTGGGTCCAGTTATAAAGTGCCCGCTCAGCAACCTGCCCGTGGAGACTGGCAATACACTTGGCAAGCTGGGTGAATACAGGCACCTCGACCTTGACGAACTCGCTGGGCTCCATTGCCTCAAATATGTCCTCCAACTCCAGCAAAAACAGAATCTCCTTTGGACTGCTCACCTTTGGCCAGTACCGCAGCAGGCCCATAACAACCTCCTGGGTCAGCTCTGGATCCTTCTCCAAAAACTGCACCACACAATACGTCAGGTGGGAGTGATACTGTCCGAGAGACCGTGCAGTGTGGAGAGGAATCAGCACACGGCTCAAAAACACCTTGTGCTCCTCCTTCAACGGAATCGCAAAGCCGTTAATGATACTGCCAAAGATCTCCAGCAGCTCAGCAACGCCGTTGAACCGCCCGGTCTCGTAAATAAACTGCAAGAACACGTTGTTGATTGACCGCCTAATGAATGGCCGCATGCTCAAAAACTTACCGTAGATCCGGTGTAATGTGGTTTTTAAATAATCTCGTTCCCTTGGGTCCTCGCTGTCGAACAGCTCAAGCAGCGACAGAATCAACGACTGGTCGATGTACTGGCGAGCCACGGCCACGTTCAGGTCTGGGGCATCAATAAATCGCAGAAACAGCTCGTATACAAGCGACATGTGGGGCCATGCATCCACATTCACGGGCTCATCGTCATCGGGGTCATAAATGTCACCAAACGGGTTCTTGGGAGGAGGAATGGACCGCACAATGTTCTTACTGAACATGCCAACCACAGCCTCATACACATGTTCACCGCCTAAAAACACATCGGCAGTGGAGATAAAGTCGATCAGCTCGCACAGCGCGACTCGCTTGATCTCTTTGCCCATGATGTCGCTTCCGGGGTCACTAAAGTTGAAAATAACGTTACACTGCTGGATTTTCGCAAAGAAGAGTGGCAACTGGTCCTGGGGAAGTACATCATCGAAGGAGGGTAGCTGCTCAAGTTGTCTTTCGCTGCTCACCTCGAGCCGGCTCGAGTTGTGCCGCTGGGGGACATCGATGCCATCCAATCGGTCCAGTCTTCCTCGCCGCACTCCCGAGGACCGGAGATCTACAGCGGAGGAAAGCGAGTCTGTGTCCGAGGGGAAAAAGCCATTCTGGATCTGCCCACCTACGTTGGGGGACAGCGTGGCTCCAACCGTGGGGGACTGGGGTGCAGAGGTCGTTTGATTTGGTGTGAATGAATTGGAAGTAGTCGTGGCGAATGGAGCTGGAACGGCAGAAACAGCAGCATTGGCACCAGAACCGGTAGATGAGGTGGGGGAGGCGCCATTTGCCGCAAATCCTGGGCTTGTCGGTGACTTCTGTGTCTTCTCGGGGCTGCCGACAAATGATGTGTTTACTGAGATGCTTTTATCCTTGCTTGTTCGGCGCTTGGGAACGGCTGAAGACAGGGAATCACTGCGACCGGAGGTGCTTGGTTGCTTCGAGAACGACGTTGGTACACTGGCAGAGCTGACGTTGCTTTTCACGCTCGAGGCACTGCTGTTTGTTGTGGGGGTAAGGTTGCCGGATGAGCCGCCAAACGAGGTGGAAGTGGCCATTTTTGAGGTATCTTGCGTTTTAGGGCCTGTGCCTCCCATGGATACGTTTGCTAGACTGCCGCTGGGGCTGGAGGTTCCAGCTGGGGTGCCGCCGGGGCTACCTGCCAGGCTGTTCAAGTTCTTCCGGGAGCTCACGCCAGTGTTATTGATATCAAAGGCCTCTGGACGCATGTGCTGGTCGGCTTTGTTCTTCCCAAAGG
This sequence comes from Starmerella vitae, assembly GCA_030584925.1. NCBI lineage: Eukaryota > Fungi > Ascomycota > Dipodascomycetes > Dipodascales > Trichomonascaceae > Starmerella > Starmerella vitae. The sequence continues at coordinate 233,987 of JAJMCB010000011.1, read as the reverse complement.
AGTGGAAGCCTTCATTTGCGGGTGATTTGCTGGCCTGGCTTGTTGGCTGGGTAGCCTCTGGCTGCTCGGACGATCCGGTGGGAGAGGCATTTTGGCTGCCACTCTTGCGATTCTTATCCGTAGTTTTGGAACGCCCTAGCCGTTTCGTCCATCCTTTCATCATTTTGGATTCCTACAAGCTAGTTGATCCTGTGTGAGTTTCAAGGCCCGTGCCCAGCTTACACAACACATACCGCTTCCCTCTTCCCCCCTCGACCCATAACAAACAACACGTAGATTAGTGCCTGAGTGATTTTTATGGTAAAACTACAATTGATTAAAAAAAACATGTACACGTAAATTTATTTCTAATTGGCTACAGAGAAAATATCAGTGTCACCACTGGGGTTCCTTTTTGCCCTCCAAAAACAAACGAAGAGTACTCGATCTCGTCTAGCAGTGGCAAGGAGAACAGTGACAAAAGTTCGTTTTTGGTGAAGTTACAGCTTGTAATCATTAGTCGGCCCCCATTGGGCTTTATCAACGGGATAACGCTCTCAGCATACTTTTTGGGGGCATCGGGAATCTTGCTAAGGGCGATCGCATCAAGCGTTCCTTTATCGAGTACTAAATCAAACTGCTCCGCACCGTTCCACTGTGGATTCGACATAAAATCTACAGCTTTGAACTCAATGCCTTCGGTTTCCTGGGACTTCGCGATTTTCGTCGCAAACTTAATCGATGTAGCAGAGTAGTCGATCCCCAGGAACCGGCCTGGGACCCCGGCCTCTCGCAGAGAGAAAAGTAGGTGACCGTTGCCGGTGCCTAGGTCTAAAATCTTTGAGGCCTCGTCAAAACCGGTACTGAGGTCCGACTCGATGTACTCGACCATTCGGTCCTCAGCGTTGCAATCGTCGAACCAGCACTCACCTTGATCCTCGGGGTTTTCGGAGAAGTTGCGGATTTCAGTGCTATAGAACTCATCCCAGTACTCGCGTGTACCCAATTTCGACGGTGGAAGGTTCATCTTGGCCTTTTTTTTGTTTACTTTTTTTTGTTGTAATTTATTCAAACGCTGACGACCTCGCCCTAGCTAAAGAATAATGGCCGAGAGGCAGGGAGAATACCGTAGATATAATCAGGTTGCGTGATCGTCTATTTTTATTTATTAAAAAAATATCAATTTCGAATCAAGTGTATTTATCAACCAAAATCCATATCTTGCTAGTCGATTCCGCTTTTTTACCGGGCGTTTAGGTGGTGTGGATGGTTCAATGCAAGTCTTGCGTCAACCCTATGTCCTGAACTAATTTGGGATGCATAGGGGAGACCCTAGAAACTAAACAAGAAGCTCACCATAATACAGAAGCAAGCACTCCACGAAACTCAAACCCCCCCGAAGACTTACGATTTCTATGAATACAGCGGAGAACTTTGCCATTGTTGCCAATTGCTGCTTGGTGCTCGGAGTCCTGCTTGTTTGCCTGTCTCAAGCACTCACGGACATCAAAAGCTGCGTCGTCCTTTCGTGGTATTTACTGATACCGTCCGTCGTGTACTATGGCCAGGTAACATATACGTTTCACACCTACGAAAAACGCTTTCAATGTGAACCTGGGGCCACCAGGACATCCTGCATGCTGAGTATTGTTGGCTGTTTGATGTTGCAGGCCATTGCGACTTACCACGCCCGTATTCTATTCTACCAAGCATTTACTTTGGAAATTCCTTTACTCTCGTACCCATTTCTGCTGCGAGTGTCAACTACCGTAGTTGCTTGGCTGTGCTTCGTGGCTACTGTGGGGTTCATGGAGGGCGAGAAGCTCGCACTTGTTTCTCAAGCAGCAGAAGGTGTCGAGAAGGTTTAAATTAATACATAAATAACTAATATTGTCGAAGCTGGCGACTGCTGTGAACTCGTTTTTCCGGACCTCTATCGTCCTGCCTCGAAAAGCGCGGCTGTGGAGGGTTTAAAGAGGTCAAACCTCGTTTGAGAATATTATGGTGCCGCGTCACTTCTGCTCTCTGCCTCTCCAGCGAAAACCGGCCACCCTCTCCTCCTCCAAGCCTACGTGGCTTCCAGTTCCTCTTTACTCGCGCTCGTTCAAGGTCAATGATTACCCGACGTCCAAGCAGCATGATTTCTCCTCCGGTGGTTTCCACCGCGGCACGAGCAGCCGTCGGGGTAGAAAACAGCACGAATGCGTACCCTCTAGGCCCCTTTGGGCCCTCAACTAGTCTTATTTTAACAATGTGTCCAAACCTATCGAACTCGCGGTTGATATCTTCGGTTGTGGTTTTGTAGTCCAACCTAGCCAGAATGATTGTACTGTTTGGATCGGTCCCCCGAATATTTTCGTCTGAATTTGGATTCCATGAGAGCTTCTGGTTCTGGAAACTCTTTCGCTTTTCATACATTTGATTTTTTCGAGCCTCCTGCTGCTTCTGAAGCGTAGTCTTTGTTTGGGGCGGAAGCGGCCTTGGTTCGGCTTTCAGATGAGCCAGCAACCCAGCCGCTCCATCCATATACATGGAGTTCCGTTTACGGAGGCAAAACCTCGGGGGAGGAAGCCATACCGGGCTTACACCGTCCAGATCGAGCAGTGCGTTTGTCATCAGCCTGAAAAACGGAAACTAAATAATATTACATATTTATGCCTTCACCATATCCAAAAATCGCAGGTACTCCTCGGATTTCATAACGTAGGAGTGCTCACGGGCAGGGAACTCGCCATTAACCACCTCCTCCGCATATTTCCCTATGGCATTGGTGGTGTACTCTAACAAATTGGCGTACTTTTTCACAAACTTGGGACTAAAGGTGTCAAACCCACCCAGCATGTCCAGTTGAACCAAAACCTGGCTGTTTGTGTGGGGTCCGGCTCCAATCCCAATAACCGGGATGTTTACGGACTTGGTGACCACCTCGGCTACTTTGGCTGGAACACCCTCAATAAGGAGGAAGGAGGCCCCAGCCTGCTCGAATGCCTTGGCATCTTGGAATATTGAGAATGCTGATTCGGCAGTCTTGCCTTGGACTTTGAACCCACCCGTCTCGATCTGCCGCTGGGGGGTGAGGCCTATATGGGGGCAGGTTGCAATGCCGTAAGAGCTGAGGGCCTTGATTGTGGGCAGTAACTCGCGCCCTCCCTCCATTTTAACCACTTCTGCTCGACCGTGCTTGACCATCTCAACTGCAGACTGCATTGCCTGGGTGATTCCGGTTTCGTAGCTGCCGAAGGGCAGATCAGCGATAATCAGAGGGTGGGGAGCACCTCTGCGCACGGCCCGACAGTGGTAGACCATGTCATTAAGGCTGATTTGGCTCGTATCCTCGAACCCCATCGCAACCATGGCCAAAGAATCACCCACAATAATGGCGTCGACTCCGCCTTGTTGGGCTAAGCGGCCAGAAATACTGTCGTGGGCCGTGAGCGTGACAAATCGTTTGTTTTCAGCGGCCAAACGGTGCAAATCCGGAATTGTCACCTTTGCAGGGCCAGCACGGTGGTGGCTGTGCCGTACGAGCCCCCTCGACCACAAAGACCACTTGAACATGATTACAAACGCTGGCTTGGGGTGGAAAATGACAGCCAGAATAAAAAAGAGTGGGTGCGTGTGCAAGGTGGAATTTCCCACTACTAGCAACTAAAAACTAGCAACTAAAAACCACCAAAAATAAAATAAATATTTTAACTAAACCCCAACTTCGTGTGGACACATGCCATCCTCTCTTTAATAATAATTAAAGAGACTCCCAACCCTGAAAAATTCTCATGGCAGCGGTCAGGCTTGAGAACGTGCTCAAGCGAGCCGAGGAGTTCGAAGCGATGGACAAAGCGTCCGCAGCTCTGGATGTTCTATATGAAACTGTTCTTTCGAGGCGCACGCGCGCCATGCCCCTGGATCAGCTCGAACCCGTGTTCGCCAAGTTCGTCAAACTCGCAGTGCAGTTGCGCCGCGGAAAAGTCGTCAAAGACGGTCTGCACCAGTATAAGAAGCTGGTTTTGTCCTTTGGTGATAATGACGCAGGTGTGAAAGCCCTGATTGATGCGGTTAACTTGCTGCTTTCGCTTGCTAGCGAGAAAGTCGTCTCGGCTCAGCAGCAGGCCGCCGAGGTCAAGGTCGAGGCCGAGGATCTCGACGAGGAAAGCCCTCAGGACCTGCTGCTTGCGATGGTCAGCAGCGACGAGGCCCAGGACAGAACCGACCGCGAGGTGGTTACTCCCTGGCTGAAGTTCCTTTGGGAGAACTACCGTGGTGTGCTGGATGTTTTGAGAAACAACTCGCGTCTCGAGGAGTCCTACGCCACCGTGGCCTCTGATGCCTTCAAATTCTGCTTGGAGTACGGCCGCAAGACCGAGTTCCGCCGTCTGTGCGAGCTGCTCCGCACCCACCTCCAGTACGCTGCTACCCAGTCGAAGGCGTACCACAAGGAGGTCGCTGCCGCCCGCCAGCGGGCAATCGAGCAGGCCGAGACCCAGGACGTCACTCCCGAGCAGATCGCTCGCCAGCTGCCGCAGAACGTGCCCCAGAACCCGATTGATTTGAGCGATGCCGACACCCTCCAGCGGTTCCTCGACACCCGTTTCGAGCAGTTGGACGTCGCTGTCAAGCTTGAGCTCTGGCAGGAGGCCTTCCGTTCCGTGGAGGACGTGCACACGTTGCTGACGGCCACCCGGAGACCGATTCCGGCCACCAGCATGGCCACCTACTACGAGACGCTCGCCCGCGTGTTTGCCGTCTCGCAAAACCACCTCTTCCACGCCGCTACGTACCTGCGCTACTTCGCCATGCTCGTTTCGCACCGTGCTCCGGAAACCGAGCTCCGCCGTGTGGCCACCCTCACCGTGCTGGGCCTGCTCTGTGTGCCCCGCAGCGGTGCCAGTGCCACCTCGGCCGCTGGCATTGGTGCCACCGTCCCGGCTCTGCCCACTGGCCGTGCCCGCCGCTGGATGGCCCTCATCAACCTGAGTCGCTGCCCCACCCGTCAGTCCTTGATTGATGCTGCTCTCGCCCGCAACGTGCTTGGGTACGCGCCCCAGGAGCTCCACGAGCTGTTTACTCTGCTCGAGCGTGACTTCAACCCGCTCACTCTTCGCAAGCGTCTTGTGGACATTGCCCCGGTGTTGAATGCGCCCGAGTTCGAGAAGTACTCGCGTCCCTTGCTCGAGGTTATTGCCACGTCGGTTTTTGACGAGCTTGCTACCACCTACTCCGAGGCCAAGCTCGACTTCGTGCTCGGGCTGGTGTCTCTGCCGCAGCCGCTGGCCGCTCCCCATTCGGAGCTCGAGCGCCTGCTTGTAAGGGGCTCCGCCCAGGGCTACCGCGTGCGAATCGACCACGAAAAGGGCGTGGTTCGATTTGTCGACTCGCTTTCGTACCCTCTCCCGGGCACTGCGGGGTCCAAGGTCCGCACCGAGTTGTACGAGTTCGCCAAACGCCTCGCCCGGGCCACCTCGGGCTCCTACACCACCCAGAGCGAGTACTCTCCATGCGTTCACGCTGCTTTGAGCGAGCATGCACTCAGCGAGATCACCACTGTTCGCCGGGCTGCCATTCTGGCTGAGAACCGCGAGTACCTCGAGCGTCGCAACCGCGAAAGCGACCGCCAACAGAGCCACCAGGAGGCCAAGCAGAAGGCCGAGGAGCAGGCTCAGCGTGAGCGGGCCCGGGCCGCCCAGGAGGAGAAGGAGCGTGCTGAGCAGCGTGCCGCCCAGGAGGAGGCCCAGCGCCAGGAGGCCCAGCTCGCCAAACAACTCGCCGAGGCTGAGCTCAACGAGAAGCGCAAGCTTGCCGAGAGCATCAATGCCAAGGGGCACGTCCACGTCGACATGGACAAGCTCGGCGAGCTGTCCAAGGAGCAGCTCAACAAGATGCAGATCGAGCAGCTCGACCACGAGGCCAAGAGTCTCACCAACCGCATGACTTCCATTGTCCGCCGGTACGACCACCTCGAACGTGCCCTCCGCCGCGAGGAGGCAAAATTGTGGCAGGCCGATGCTGCTGAGCAGCACAAGCGCGATGAGGAGCAGCACACGCGCCGTGGTGAGGCTCTGCTCGCGGGTTCCAAGCGTGCTCACGAGATTGCGGTCGAGTACAGCCAGCGTTTGGGGCGTGTGCGGTCGGACTACACATCTTTTACTGAGGAGCTCAAGGCCAGAAACGACGCTGAGCTCGCTGAGCTCCGGGCGAAGAATGCCAGTCTGCTCGAGGAGGCTAAGAAGAAACGCAGGGCCGAAGTCGAGGAGAAACGCAGGGCTGAGCTTGCCAGACAAGAGGAGGAGGACCGCAGGGCCGAGGAAGCCCGCAAGGCTGAGGAGGAAAGGAGACAAAAGATGGCTGAACGCGAGGAGAAGGTTTACCGGTCCCCGGCTGCGCGCTCCATGGGCAACATGCCGGCACCGGGCCCAGAATCTGGTGCCAGACCACCTGTGGCTTCGCGTGCTTCGCCGTTCGGAGCTGCTGCTGGACGACCGGCTAATATTCCGGCCCCAGCACCGCGTGCTTCGCCGTTTGGAGCCGCTGCGGGTCGCCCAGCGAACATCCCAGCACCGGCTCCGAGTGCTTCGCCGTTTGGAGCTGCTGCCGGACGCCCAGCTAATGTTTCGGCCCCATCAAAGAGCCGCTCATCTCCATTTGGCGCTGCTGCTGGCAAGCCCGCTCCTTCACCTACTCCTGCACCTGCAGCATCTGGTGACAAACCTGCTCCAGGCAAGTATGTCCCTCGCCACATGAGACAGTAGTAGATAAACAGTAGTTGAGAAACATGACCTAGTATTTTAGTGTGACTTATTATTCTACATATATTTCCAAAAGAGGCAAAACTAGGGTTGAGGCTAAGCTTTTTAGGACCCACTGGTGGATATATGGGTTTGTTATAACTTCTACCTGCAAAAAAATTAAAAGCAAATGTCGCGCTCCAGTAATGAGAATGTATCGAGGAAAAAAAAGCTCCTTAGCGCTGCAATGGGCGACTTGTCACAAAATCGAATGATGCAGGGCGTTAAGACAGCAGACGTATTCAATGACCTGCTCGAATCCACCAACAACAACGAGCTGTCATATCTTCTACGCGGTTCCACCCGGAATTTATTTGATGATTCACTCCTAGCTACTGAGGAAGCCTACAAGAATCTACAGAACTACTTCGCTTCCCCGGAGGAAATCAGGAAACGGACTAAGGAGCTGGCCATGTACACCGAAAAGATCAAACAGTGGAACGCATACCAAGAAAAATTAAAGCGGAGGAGGGAAATTGAGGTGGAGGTAAAGCCACCGGCGAAACTGCCGGCCAGCCCTGATGTTCAGATTCGTTCGTTACACCGCACCGAGACGGAGAACTTCGCGGATTTATCGCTTTTTTCGCAAAGAAACGGTGTGGTATCACCCGGGAAAAAACCATTTAATGTTGATGTATCAGGACAAGAAGTGGATGCAAACCGAGTACTCGAAAGGGGGTTTAAAGTCAATGAGCCACTAAACACAAGGCTATTGAGGAACAAAGAGGATTACTCGGTATTAGAGGGTAGAATAAAACACTCAAGCACGCCAGTATTGAAACCACTGAAGTCGAATAATGGGGGTTTGCCCGTGGATTCAAATATGAAGGCAGATGGACCAAGTCTTCAATTGGCCCAAGACTCGGTAAAAGTTTCACCGAGTTTGAATGAAGTACCAATTGAGGAGGTGGAGGAAATTACCGATGGAGGAGGCCTGGCGGGGTTACGAGAAGAAGAAGAACCCGTAACTACAGAAGTACCCGCTCCGACAGTAGTAGCTCCAGCCGAACTTAATACTGTCCCAGTCAGTAACCTGTACACGCCGGAACCTCAACAAAATTCATTATCTTTTGAACCAACCGTTGATGAGACTTCTGAATTTTGGACCGTTCAGGCTGAACCACGTACTGAACCACCAAAAAAACCGGTTCCCAGACCAATAAAGCCTAAACCCAACCAACTAGAAACCTTCTTGAAACAAAAAGAGGCCTTAACAGAGCCTAACGAAGCCGTTTATCTGACAAAAGTCGTTGACGACATTAACAACGAACCTCAATTCCCTCTACCACTTACTGATCCGGTATCCACTGCGGCTCCAGATCTTTTTCAAGATCCATTTCAAGCTCCATTTCAAGCTCCATTTCAAGATCCATTTCAAGATCCATTTCAAGATCCATTTCAAGATCTATTTCAAGATCCTATTCAGAAACCAATTCCGAATCCAAACACCATTCCAAGCACCCTCCTTCCGAACACCATTCCACACACCGTTCCGAACACCATTCCTAACACCCCTCTTCCTAACACCCTCAATCACACTTCAACTCCCAATTCAGGTCCCAATTCAGGTCCCAATTCAGCTCCCAATTCAGCTCCAGTTCATAACCCAGTCCCGACCACATTTAGCACACCTCTGAGGATCGAACCCCCAGGGGATATAGGTAAGCCCCGGTTCAAGCGGAGGCGAATGGTCACACACTTGAACCATAAATCCAAAGCCACCTACAAACGCAAGAAAGTAGTTTATGCGCCCAAACCGCCCCCAGAGGAAGTCCAAGATATACCTGACGAGTTTGCGACGCTAGTGGAGGATGTGAAATCATTCACTATTTCTCAGCCTCCTCAAACACTCTCAACGCTAGTGGAAGAGGCTCAATCAAACAGCACGTTTGCGGGTGTAAATGAGAAGTTATTCTTCTACGGCTTGGTGATGGGGTCTGGCGAAGATTACAGTTTAGAACAACGCGAGCTCAATGCCGACGCAGACATTTCCATTATACTCCGAAACAATGAATAATAGTACAAAAAATATAACTAGTGTAGATCCTTCCCCTCCACGCTAACATTGCTCTTCTTTCCTCCCTTTCGTCCCTGCATCAATTTAGTCTTCATACGTCGTAACTGGGTGCTCGCTTCACGCTGCTCGTGGGCCTGGATGTTTGTTACCGGGGCAATTTGGTAGCTTATGCCATCAGGTGTGGGAACCGCAGCCCGACTCAGTCCTGGATTTGATGCAGCGGCCTTGCTAGGCCGTAGAGTAGTTCTAGAAGGATCATATGAGGCTGTCTGGACGCGCTTGTCCCTGTAGTTATCACTACGCCCAATAATAGGCCGTGTCCAATCTCCAATGAGCTTCTGAGCCAGTCTCTTCACCTGGAGATGGGGTCTCTTTGACCTTTGGTAGAAAAGCACTACTCGGCCGAGTCCGCTTTCCCGTAGATGCAAAGGCTTGATAGGAAGAACTGTGAGTGCGGAGAAAAGAGCCTTTTGGATCTCGTAGCTCGGCAGCGAGGCGTCGGGCAGCGGCTCGAGCCAGATCCGCACGCTCTCCAGCATGTTTCCGTCCAGAATCGAGCCGTGTAGTGATGTTTTTTGCAATGTTCGCACAACTTCCGGCAGCATGCGGACTTTATTAACTGCAGGCATTCGCTGCTCAACACTCTCCACGTCTTTGAGCGCAGCTTCTCTCATATCGTGGCTGAGCTTCGCAATCAGTTCGTCCTGGAAGGCATCTATGTCGTCTGAGGTCAGCTTCTTCCGTTTTTTAGAGGCAGGGGCCAATGCAGCATCGATTCGGGCCTCCAGTGCTCTTCGCTCACGCTCTGACTCAGGGATCTGCTCCTCCTCCTCTTCCTCGGCATTGTTGGTCTCGGAATTTGCGGGCCTCGTGGGCGTTCGCTTCCTTTCAGCGGGCTTTCGGGGTTCAGTAACGGCACGTTTATGTGCTTTTAGGCGGAAAACGTCGTCGTCAACATTGCCTTCATTTTCGGGGGCTTCAGGGCTCTCAGCAGACTCGGGACTAGCACTTTCATTAATCACACTGGTCTCAGAGGGGACATTGGCTGCGGGGGCCGCGTCCTCAGACGTCTCAATTGCAGACATAAGATGGGTGGACATGAGGTAAGGGCGCAAAATTTTAATGTTCGGTGGTGTTTCGTCCCCTACCAAAGAAGAGGTTGCTGCGCAGAACGCCGAGACCAACAACGTTTTGATTACCAGTGCTTGTCTTTTTGGTGCTCTCTGGCTTGCCCCCTACGCTATCCAGCTCGTCAGCCGCCGTTTCTAATGTCTAATATTGTCACTAAGCTACGGAGCCGAACCGTGCTGGCTCGCTTTGATCTGCCCACAAGGCCGATGAATTTCGCCGAGTCGCTCGAAAATCTTGCTAAACTCGAGCATGCCACCAAATCCATGGGCCGCATTATCCACTATCACCAGTTTATGTGCCCGGTAACCAAGGAGCGGCTTCACGGGTTAACGGTACTGCTCGAGGACTTCAAACCACTTAAGAATAAAGGATTGGTGGTGGAAAACGGCGAGCCCGTTGCCGATCTGTCTTTAATGGAGCAGAAAATTTTGGAATGTGGCCTTGGCGTTGTGTCTCTGGAGCGGGCCAAAAACGAATGTATATAGTGAAATTAAATTGAATTAAATTAAATAAAATTAAATATCTAAGTGCTTTTGGCAATCTCGGCTGCAAACGCCTGGGGAGCCACCGCGGTGGCCGGCATGCCTTTCTGCTTTGGTTTACGCGGCACCAGCCCGAGTTCCTCGTCCACTATCTGGGTGTCCTCACTCAAAGTCTTGGCCAAAAATGTGATTCCGTTTTGCTGGGCATTCAAAACCCGAACTATTTTCTCCAATTGGTCCCGGTCCTTCTCCCAGTCCAGCTGTTCGGTCTGTGCTTGCACGCCAGGCTCCCGCTTCAGAGCTTTTACTCGAGCCCAGGCCTCGCTGAGGCTGCCAAACACCGCTGGGGCGTCGGCTTGGGCAATTATCTCGCGTGCACGCTGCTGGAAAGCCTCTTCTTGGGGCGTCATGAGGGCACCGTGGTTGCTGAGAACCTGGATTCTCACGGCCAATGCCAGGGCCCGTCGAGCCAGTTTCGCGTGACGCTGGCGCATCTCCAGCAGTTTTACCGTTGTGTGCAGGTCGTGGCGGTTGGCGAGTTCGCTGAGTTTGTCGTTTACTTCGTGCAGGCGCACGCGGTAGGCATTGACCTGCTGGTTTTGGAGCGTGGCCCGTTTCTGGAGATCCTGAAAGCCAACCGCAAGCACCGGAACACTCATGGGGTCTGGTCGGGCCATCATGGCTTTCTCCCACTTCTGGGGGTCCTGCCCGGGCGGCATGACGTATTGTTGGGCGAGCTCGGGAGGGACCCGGTTGTAGAAGTAGTGCTGGAACGCACACTGGGGGCTCTGGGGGTCCCATGCGTCGTATACACGCTGCAACTGCTCACTTATGGGTACCGTTTGCTTTGCGGCCTCGGCATGAGCCCCGTGAGGTGCAAAACTGCTGGTGTCCCCGTCCTTCGACCAAGAAAACGATCCGCTCATGCCCTTGCCCACAACACTGCCTGCATATTTCAGTCGATGCGAAGATCGCGAAAACGGTCAAAGCCTGCGGGGTATAAGAGCTGGACCGCAAGGTGTGTTTACTGCAATGGCGAATTTGACGCGGGAAAGTCCGGAATTAGCCCGGAATTGAGCCCGTTTGTGATCCAACTGGTGTGCCAGCCGTGTGCTATGCAGCATGAAAGTGGCAGTAAACTCAGGCCCCAGTGCTGTGGCATTGGCTGCACGGCATTTGCCCTCGATAACAGCCGGTTCTGTAGCGAGAAACATGCCACGTCATTTTATGAACTCGTCCTGGACCGAATGAGGAATGCATCGAATGAGGCGCTTGCCAAGCGGCCGAAGTGCTCCAATCCACTGGTGGATATCACACCGGCCGAGATTGATGTCTCAAAGCCAGCTGTAGCAGTTGGCGAAGATGTTGATAAAGACTTAGAGCTGCTTAAGCACATCACATTACACAAATCTGCATGCGGTTTCGACCGGCGGTACTTCACCAGCCTCAGTGATATACATGAAGGGTGCAAGGAAACCAACTGCGACCGCCACAGGGGCTGGACTGAGGTCCTTCGCTCGCGAATTGCATTGAAAAAACTGCCGGAGTCGCAGAAATCAGAGCCGAACCCGGATTGGGTTAAGGCCAGGTCTTTACAGATTGTGCCAGGTATCATTCGCCGACACGACGCTTACAAAAAACAAACTTTGTTCTTTATTCCCTATATTTGGAACGCAAACGACCGGGAGTACTTTCTGTTCGACAACGCGGAGCCTTTTTGGGAAGAGCACTGCTAAACTACATAAAACTACGTACAACACTGACATTAGTCATGGACGGGGTGAAGTGGACAGTCGACCTCGACGAGCTGCCCCAGCCGGTTGAGGTCTCTCGGTCGATGTATGCCTCAAACGATTTCAATACGGGGGACTTTTTGCTGAGTATAAGCGATTTTCGCACCCTCAAAGATGTTCACAACGTCGTGGCCTACTGGGAGTCGCGCCTGCACAAGGAGCTTCAAACCACCGTCAACGAAAACTTTGACGAGTTTGTGAAGTCTGCAGCCTCCATTTCAAATGGACGCGACGTCATTGCCAATGTGCATGCGGCCACCGAGGAATTCGCTAGTTTGGCGGAGAAAACCGGCGAGCAACTAGCGGAGCACAGTGCAGCCATTCAAAACGAACTAAACCACCATAAACAGCTGGCCAAGCAAGAGTGCCTGGCCCTCAAAGCCCTACACATGTTTGATCTGCTTGCAGAGCTCGAAACCGCGGTGGTTGAGGCCGATCCACAACAGAGCGACGTCCTAATCTCGCTGGCGAGGATGTACGTTGCTATTGCTTCAATTGCTGATGAATTGAAAAATGTTAAGGCGGTTCAAATGAAGGAGGTCACTATTCGCAGTTTGGGCGATGAAATTAGAGGACTCCTGATGCAGGTGAAAGACCCGAATTCAAAGCTTGCGGTAGCTGAGGCTTTGAGTTTCATGAATGATTAAATATTTTTATGTACTATTTGCGTTTTTATTAAAAATACACACACTGGCCGAATTCATTTTTAAATTGTGGACTGGGCTGGGTAAATTTTTCATGGGCGACAAGTTTTTCGTGAATCCGAGTTCAAGAAAAAGGAGGGCCCCGCGGCCTCAAAATCGCTTGAAAGAACCCATTGGGCACTCAAAGATTCAGAATAGAAGTGACGATGAAATTACAAGTGAAAGTGAGGCTGATTCAGGTGTGGAAGACCTGTCTGATGCGGCCTCCAGTGAATCTGACGATGAAACGGAGGCTGACAAGCGCAGGAGACTGGCAAAGGAATATTTGGCTAGCCTGGAAACTGATCTTGTGGAGGGATTTGATGCTAAGGATCTCGATGAGGACATTATCTCCCGTCGACTGCGTCACGATGCAGCAGAGCAGCAGGGACACATTTTCAGGGACCTCCGACACAGCTGCTTGTCAGAGGTCCGCAAAACTCGTGCACAGCAGTGCAGAAATCTCACATCGGTGGCCACTCCGCCGCCCCCACCACCGTCAGCAGCCACTTCAGCCACTACGGCCTCAACTTCTTCCAATGTATATATCGGAGCTAAGGACGGTAGCTTAAGCAAGTGGGTGCTCCGTGGGACCCCGTTGAAACCGCATATGGTCTCTCGCATTGTTTGTTCTACTCCAACCCTTGACAGGAAACCTTCTTCTCCGGTTTTGTGTGTTGCAGCGAGCTCCAAACTGGTGGCTGTGGGCCTGCACGGTGGGTTTGCAGTTTATTCTGCCGAATCACTGGAATTGCTTCGTGAGTTCCGTGTCCATGGAAATGCTTTGAGCCTTGTGTTCCGCCGGGGCACCAATGAACTCTATGTTGGTGCCACTGATCTGCGCTTGCGTACCTATGACTTGTCTCAATGGGCATTTGTAGAGACTCTTCATGGCCATCAAGACGAGATCATTGGACTCTCGGCACTTTCACAGGAGCGTTGTGTAAGTGTCGGAGCCCGGGACAGAACGGCTATTTTTTGGAAGATTCCCGAGGAATCCAGGCTCACGTTCCGCGGAGGCGACACAAAACTAGCAGCTAGACTTGCATCAGCTGCCAGGGAGCAGGAAAAGGAGCAGGAAAAGGAGCAGGAAAATGTTAAAACCGATGGGAATGACACGGATACTACGTCAAACACAGCCATCCAGACCAGGCTGACTCCTGCTCAAACTGCAGTTCTAGAAGGCAGCATTGACTGCTGTGCAATGTTGGATCACCAGCTGTTTATCACCGGAAGCGACAATGGAAATGTTTCGCTGTGGTCGACCAACAAAAAGAAACCTCAGGCTGTGGTTCCTAGAGCACACGGCTCTTACGATGCCTTGACCCCCAAGCAGGCATCTGGGGAAACCGATCCAGAGCGTGCTGAGATCCCACCTGCTCTGCCTCGGCCGATCTCAGCAGTTGCCGCAGTTCCCTTCTCAAATACCTTTGTTACTGGGTCTACTTCAGGGACAGTTTCAGTTTGGGTACTGGAAGGCGAAAGGGAGTTCGTTAAAACCCACGAATTGAACGTGGGCCCCGGATTCGTTACCGGTTTGTGCGTTTCCGAACTCGGGAATGAGGAATTTGCGGTTATTGCGGTGGTCTCAAGAGAGCCCCGATTAGGAAGGTGGCGAGTTGAAAGCGGTAGAGATCAGGTTGTTTCGTTTACATTGAGTCCGGAGCGTGCAAAATAAATTATTTATTGTGTATTTTACTTAAACTGTAACTTGTTTGTTTACTAATGAAAGAGAGGGATATCGTTGATGGGGCGATCCACCGCTCGCCTCAGCTGCTGCTAAACAGCTTAAGGCAGCTGAGATATGACGTTTTAACTGCTGGACTGCGAAGTGATGGCACCGACTGCCGCTACCGCAACTACGTATGGACTATTCTTTTGCAGGCTGATCTGTCCAATGCTGCCGACGTGTACACAGAGCACGTTCGAATGGGTGCAAGCTCCGTTGACCCAAAGATTCGCAGTGACAGTTTTCGCACAATGGCCACAGACCAGCAGTTTAAGGAGCGAGTGAAGGAAGAAAGTTTGCTGAGAGTACTAAACGCTTTCGCGTGGTTTTCGCAAAGTCAGAACTACGTGCAAGGCATGAACGTACTTTGCGCGCCATTTCTATACGTATGCCGGTCGGAGTCACAGGCATTTGCACTTTTTTCACATCTATTAACCACACACTGTCCACTCTATGTGGTTCCAGACTTGGTGGGCGTGCACACTGGTGTCAAGCTGGTTAACGCAGTTCTGGAACTCACGGACCCAAAATTGTACAGAAGATTGAAGCAAAAGCTTTTGACGGCGGAAATATACGCACTGGCTTCGGTCATGACTCTTAGTGCCTGCACTCCGCCCTTGAACGAGCTTCTAGCACTTTGGGACCTTTATTTTGCGTATGGATGCAGTTTGAATATTGTTGCTGTGGTGGCTCAGGTTGTGGATATGCGAGTGCAGTTAATGCAGAGCGAACAGCCGGCCACGCTACTTCGTAAATTGCCCCGGCTTAATTTTGAGGGCATTAAAACCAGAATGCTGGCAATCTTAAAGCATATTCCGCCAGATCTTTGGGATTTGGTTCGCAGACACGCATTTGATCCGAATGTTCCAGAGGAGCTCGAACGGATGAGATTGGTGGGGTGATTTACTTACTACTTCTCTGATTCATTAGTTGTCATGTCATTAACTTTTTGAATGGTTACTATCAACGGCCTATCTCCGAGCCGTTTTTGACCAAGTGCTTTTGCCAACGGTATACATTGTTCGCTGTCCAATAGCTCAATAAACACTCTTGGTAGCTGGTATATTGGCCCACTTGAAGAGCTGATGTGCAACGGTGCAAATCCGGCCTGGATGCACAACTCTTTAAGGGCATCCAGCCATAACTCCTTGTTGTGCTCCTGCATCGGGAAGACGTTAAGAACCTCTACCTTCATTTTGCTTGGTTTGGGAGCAGGAAATAGAAACCTGTAGGAATCAGGTAGCTGCGAAGGACGATATTTTAGTCTGGAAGCAGTGTATTCTTGGTTAAGCCTTAGTTGTTCGTCAAATTCGAACTGGCACGTAGAAGGGTGCAGTACCGTGTTTTTATGCAGCAAAATGTGGTTTTGTGGCTTACTTTTCAACAGATCGTAGGCCAATGCCGGCCGAGAAACCTCCTCCTGTGACTTTGCAACTTTAATAGCAGCCTCCTTGAGAGTGGGGTAGATCTTGTTGTTTATCAGGCGAAATACGACCGAGTCTGAAACCTCAAGGCTTCTTACGTGCCTAAATTTTTCAATTTCATCCGGAATTGATTGAGTTTTGAAGTCTGTCTGAGGTGTTGCTAAGCCAAATAGCTTTAAAGCATGGAGATTAATGTTCTCGTAATTAGTGGGTGGACTATCCCATAGGTATCGCTTACTTCGCTTCAATTCAGCCTTAAGATCTAAAAGTGTCGGGGTTTTATCTGAAAAGCTGCTGGCCAGCTCTGAAGATGGTATTGCATGTAGACTGCGATTATTAGAAGGCCTATATGTTGATCTTGTGGTTCGATTGTCCTGCCTGGTCCGTTTCCAGTGCGACGGATTTCCTCGAGAATCCTCGAGAACTCGTTTTCCACTCATGGAGGTTTCTTTTGATTCCTTACCCCGCCCTGGCCTAGCGTTATAAATAAATACAATTAGATGAAATAACTAAGAAAGCACAGCCTTCACTTCTTCAGCCGAACGAAGTTGCGGGAGTTCCCTAGATGCCAACTCGTAACTATCAACGAATTGTTGGACGGCTGCTTCAGCAATTCGACGGGCAATTGTGGGCGATTCCAAGTCGCTGAGTCGCGATTGGGAGTCAAAGCTGCCAAGAAACTGGTCAAATTCCAATCCAAATTCTCGTGCACTCAATTTACCGCCAACAAATGCTTCCAAACCACTTCTTTTGCGCATCTCTTCCACTTCGATGTCAACCTGGGCCGACTCGTGGGTACGAGCGTTCTCCATAAGCTCGTCAAGAGTGTCCTGAGCAGTTGTGAAGCCAGCAAGGTGGGTAACGGCATAATCAATTGCATTGAGTTCCGAGATATGACTGCCTTGCTCTTGCCGCTTGAGCAGTTTGGCAACCCGTTCCTCGGCAATGAGGCTACCAAGCCCCTTATCGTGAGTAATAACAACACAGCGGGCCGTGTCGACTCTCTGCTCCCATGTTGGGGCCTGGATCTCTAACAAATGGCCGAACTGTTGGGTGATACTCGAGTTGAGCTGGGTAAGCACATCGAGAACCGGAAGTTTACCGAACTGTGAAGTAAGCATACCCTCGTAAAAGACCAAAATGTTTTGAAGCTCATCAAGCACAGCCAAACTGGTTTGGGCAACCACCAGTGCGGTGATTTTTTGACGTATTTGGGACTCAACAGCAGCCAACACTAGGTTAACGAGTTCTGCAATTACCTGCTTAGTGTCAGAAGCGTCCAGCAGCTGCTCGAGTTGCTGATTCTCGGTTTTATCGTCGAAAAGAAGTGAAATATGCTCAAACTCGTTGACAATTGCGGAGTGGATCCACGCAAGCATGGAACTCAGGTAATTGGCCGGCAGCACCAATGAGTTTTCATGCTCGCGACTAACGAATTGTGCGAAATCGCGAGTAATACGAGAGCTGCGCGCTTCGCTTTCCCCACTTAACACCGATTTGAACAGCAGCGGGCGCTCCGCTAGCAGAGCCATGTATCGTCGAAGGTTTGTGGTACTACCAGTATGCAGCTCCTGTTCAACTCGATTTTTGATTTTCTGGTACGCAATATCAAGCAATTTAGACGATTTATACATCAGAAGCTCACCAGCTGATGGTGCCTCAGCAAGTAATGCCACAGCACCATTTGAGTGTATGTCACGAACGCGGTTGAGCGACTCAAAGAACTTGTCGTCCAGCTCAGGGCCATTTAGCGACGATTTCACTTCCTCAGAAATATAGAATGACTGCATAAATGCCTCAAGAGTCCTTTCTGAACGAGCCACTCGCTCAGCCTCTGCGTTGGCCAGTTCCGCTTTGCGAGCATACTCGTTCAGTTGGGCATTATAAGGTTCAATTATGGCCCGCATTTCGTTGTGGACTGCAACAGCTCGCGAAATATGATTTCCCATTAAATCCACTGCGGAACTCAGGGGACGAAGCTGGTCGAGAATTGCACCTGCACGGTCAAGGATTCCACGCTCCACTTGGGAACGAACAGCTCTGTGTCCAGCACCGCTGCTTTCATCACTCTGTGGAAAACTCGCGGTACTGTCGAGCACACTAAACACATGCTTAAGTGCGGGATCAGTGTATGCGGAGTTCAGCACATTCGATATCGAGTCCATCGTGTCCTTACCCTCAAACTCTCACTGTCGTAACAAATTAATATATAAATGTACTTTTTTTTTTAGAAAAAAAAAAAGAAATGCATAGCTATCGTTGCTTAGAAGGTAATACACTGGTACCATCCACAATACTGGCAGCTAAATCACTGCTTCCGGTGCTCACATTTCGATTTGTGGCTGTACTCGAATTTCGGCTCAGGTCACAGGCCCCATTTTGAGGCTGCCCAGCTTCACAAACAACTATTTCACGTCCCCACTCTGAATTAAGAACTTGTTTTGCATTCAATCGCCTGGTTGCGACCGGGTCCAGAACCGAGTAGATAACGTTTCGTCTTCTCGAAGTCTTTAACCGTTCAATGGGCTCATAACCATTGGCATCTTTGCGACCGATCAAATAGCGGGCATAGAATTCGTCACTGGGCTGTGCTTCCATCCAAAGATGACGCCCGGTGCACATAGCGAGGTAAATAACACCTGCAGCCCAAATGTCGACGGCTCTTGGATCGAACTCGTGCTTCACGTACTCTTCAGGGGCAATGTAAGGGCCCGATCCAGCCAGATGCGAGCTGTAATGCACCTCACGTTCCCATGCCATACGGAAACACTCAGCATTTCCAAAGTCTGTGAGTTTCACACACCCTCTGCTGGTAAGTAGCACGTTCTCAGGCTTCAAGTCACGGTGGGCCACTCCCATTTCGTGCATGTATGCCACCCCCCGCATGATCTGCTTAAAGAAACAATCAGCTTCCACTGACTCCAAGCGGCCACTAACAGCAATGAGTGAATAAAGGTCACCACCAGCACAGTACTCCATCACACCACAGAACTTTGTGGTACCCACACGAAGCAGATCAAGAGTCTCGATTATATTACGGTGATGGAGCGAGCTGGCCAGGCAGAACTCGCTGGCAAGTCTTTTCAGAAATGCCGATTCCGACTCTCCACCAGTAATGTGGAACTCCTTGACTGCATACACAAGTTTCCGACGTTTGTCACACGGGTCCGCTTTCTGAGCCAACCTAACAATACCAAAACTGCCTTTACCAATAACGGAACTTAGCTGTCCGTACTTCTCATTCAAGGTGGGATCGTTCACCGTGCTCCGCTGCTTTAAAAGCGAGTTGAGTACCTCATCGGCACTCGCATCGTTTTTGCGCATTTGTGAGGCAAGCGAAGCAAGCAGAGAGGGTGGTTGGCCAGAAGACGTGGCCTGCAACACAGCAGCAGCACTCTCACGATCAGCGAGCACTGATGTGGTGGGGCGAAGTATTGGCTCATCACGACTCACACGGGGGCTTAGATGGCCTCCGTCTTCCTCGTCTTCCTCGTGGCGTTTGAATAGATCTTTCAGCATCCTGGTCAGCTTCTCTTGCCTCCGTGCGGGGCGAAGATGATGCTGGTGTACTATTTTTCCCCCGACGTCATATACCATGAGCCTAGGCGGCTTTCCTGTGCCTACTGAATGGATAAGAACACCATCAGGGGGTGGCTCCATTGGTGGTGGCATTGTAAAGACTGGATGCTGTGCAGTGGATGGGGAAACTGATCTTGAAG
The DNA here is from genome assembly GCA_030584925.1 of Starmerella vitae. Taxonomy (NCBI): domain Eukaryota; kingdom Fungi; phylum Ascomycota; class Dipodascomycetes; order Dipodascales; family Trichomonascaceae; genus Starmerella; species Starmerella vitae. The sequence continues at coordinate 214,248 of JAJMCB010000011.1, read as the reverse complement.
CCGAGGAGGAACTCGGACCAATAATAGCGTTGGTAGAGTCTCTAAGTGATTCAGGAATGGATGTTCCAGTGGCGCCACTGGTTGTTCTTGATCTACTCTGAGTAGTTCTGTTGCTTGTATCTTGATATTTTAGTTCCTGGCTTTTAACTTCATTGGCTTGCGGAGTAGCAACTGGTGGAGATACAGGACCGCCGGCGAAGACCATATTTCCGGTTGCAGAAGCATCCATTGATCCTTCTGGGGCTTTATGATTGCTTTCTATGTCAATTGGGACGTGCCACACGTTCCCGCTTGCGTCGTTTATCGTCATCGGGCAAGTGCCCCGTAGTAGTACGTTAGTAATCGACCACAGTCCGTCCCGAGGTATACTGGCCGCAGTAGACGTGCTTCCCAAGGGGGGTTCCCAGGAATGAGTAGGCTTTATTGACTTTTTAATATTTCTAATACCCATGAATATTGCCAGTTGTTCAATGCGAATTTATATTTTCGGGTAATGAGCAACGGCAATGGCGGCGACCATATATTTTTATTACATCTTTTTAGGTTTGAATATGCGACAGGCACTTTAAAACACCCCACCTCATTTCATTAAACTTGCCCATGCTAATCAAAAGTGAATCTACCCCATTTTACATAAAGTCACGGTGTTAGGCGTCTTCTCACAAACAACACAGCGAGTAATTATTGAATGAATGGAGCCGCTGCGGAGTACATGCTGTTTTGCAAGAGCTGTGAACTGCATGCATGACCCTCAGCCCTGCATCTGGGACGCACCGTCGATTTCAGATAATTATAGGAAATAGTGAATGGTTAGCAAACTAATAGGCTAGTACACACAAGTGTGGGGATAAATACAAAAACAATTTAGCAATGTGTTTAAAATTGTATTGAATTGAGACCAAGCAAAGACGAGTCAAAAACAATGCAGGCATTTAATCACATATATTTATCTCTCAATCTGAATCTTTTGTCAATGTGTTTGGTTTCTATGGCTCGTCGTTTTGGTTAAAGATACACATGGTGGAATCAAATGCCACCATCACCGCCTTCGCTTAACATCAAATATAAAATCTGAAATTTTGTGATAGGGCTAGGTATGGATCCTCTTTTTCAGTCAAGCTACCGAGGAAAAACTCTAACTGATCCCGTAGACAAGCTGGAAGACAAGTGGAACTTGCTTCCAGCCTTTCTCCGTGTGAAAGGTTTGGTTAAACAACATCTGGACTCCTTCAACTACTTTGTGGAGAAGGATATCAAGCAGATCATGTTGGCGAACCAGGTTATTTTGAGCGATGTGGACCCTGAATTCTATTTCAAGTACCTTGACATTCGTGTAGGAACTCCGCAACGGCAGGATGTAAACGAATTCGAGGTCAGCATCACCCCCCATGAGTGTAGGCTCAGAGACCTGACATATGCAGCACCAATCTACGTTGATGTCGAGTACACTAAAGGTAGCGAGGTAATTGTTCGTCGAAACATTGTAATTGGTCGTATGCCAATAATGTTGCGCTCAAACAACTGTGTTTTGCGTGGCCACGAACGTGATTTGCATGCAATGGCCCAGCGAAACGAGTGTCCACTTGATCCCGGTGGATACTTTATTGTCAACGGTACAGAAAAGGTTATTTTGGTTCAGGAACAACTTTCAAAGAATCGAATTTTGGTGGAGGCTGACCGCGGGATCGTACAGGCTAGTGTTACCTCGAGTACCCACGAACGTAAGTCTAAGACCTACGTAGTGGCTCGTGCCGCCAGTGCTGGAGCTGGAGCCTCTGGTGGTGGGGGAATTGATAGTCGCTTGTTTTTGAAGCATAACTCGCTTGCCGAAGACATCCCTGTGGCAATCGTGCTCAAAGCAGCTGGTCTAACCTCCGATCGGGAGATGATGGAGCTCGTGTGCGGTAGTAATGCGATTTACCACGACCTATTTGCGGTTAATCTTGAGGAATGTGCACGTTTACGTGTGCGGACTCAGCAGGAGGCTCTGGCATACCTTGGTGCTCGAGTCCGTGGAGGCCGATTCAGTTTCGGTACTACAAAACTCAGTCCGGAAGAAGAAGGGCTGGAAGCTATTGCGCAGACCTTGGTGGCTCACATTGAAGTTGATTCAGTGCCCCAGCCTACTCGCCGAGGACCCAGTGGGTTAAAAGCTGAGGAAGTGGATCTCAGCTCATCCAACAGTGGTGAAGCTGCTTCTGGCCACAATGTCGGTGCTGGAGGCCTCCATGCCAAAGCACTCTACATCGCTATTATGGCTCGTCGAGTCATTCAGGCATTGGCAGATCCTAAGCAGGTTGACGACCGTGACTACGTAGGTAACAAGCGTCTTGAGCTTGCCGGTCAGCTAATGTCCCTGCTGTTTGAGGACCTGTTCAAGACTTTTAACTCTCAGTTTAGGCAGGCAATCGATAAATCGCTGAAGAAGCCCAACCGTGCTCAGGCATTCGATGCTCTGTTCAGCATGAACTTTGGCGGGTCACACATTACTCAGGGCCTCAACCGGGCAATCTCCACCGGTAACTGGACACTCAAACGTTTCCGAATGGAGCGTGCGGGCGTAACCCACTTGCTTTCACGTCTCTCGTACATCAGTGCGCTGGGCATGATGACGCGAATCAGCTCACAGTTCGAAAAGTCTCGCAAAGTAAGCGGTCCTCGTGCTCTGCAGCCTTCACAGTTCGGTATGTTGTGTTTGTCGGATACCCCCGAAGGTGAAGCGTGTGGTTTGGTCAAGAACCTGGCCTTGATGACCCATATCACCACTGATGTGGATCCTGCTCCGGTACTGAGGTGCTGTGCTGCACTAGGAATGGAACCTGTTACGATGTTGGATGCCCGAGCCTTCCATGCTGCTGCTACCATTTATGTGAACGGAACTCCTGTCGGTGCTACGAAGAACCCGCTGAAATTTTTGACCCAATTCCGCAAACTCCGCCGTGCTGGCCGCGTGTCCGAGTTTGTTTCGGTTTGGCAGAACACGCATCAGAATGCAGTGCACCTGGCCACCGATGGTGGAAGAGTTTGTCGGCCACTTATTATTGTCGACGGGGGTCGTACACCGCGCTTGACCAGCGGAATGGTGGAAACAGTAGTCAGTGGTGATCTCACCTTCGATGACCTGCTCGCAAACGGGGTTGTTGAGTATGTTGACTGCAACGAAGAAAATGATGCACTGGTTGCATTGAATGTAGACGTTCTCACCAAAGGAGCCGAGGGGTACCCTCCTCCTGGCTCGTACACACACCTGGAGATTGAACCCTTCACGGTTTTGGGAGCCGTTGCTGGTCTGATTCCGTATCCGCACCATAACCAATCGCCTCGTAACACGTATCAGTGTGCTATGGGTAAGCAGGCAATTGGTGCGATTGCCTACAATCAATTCTCACGACTTGATACGCTGCTGTACCTCATGGTTTACCCCCAGCAGCCCATGGTGAAAACCAAGACAATTGAATTGATTGACTACGACAAACTCCCTGCTGGTCAAAATGCTGTGGTTGCCGTTATGAGTTACTCAGGCTATGACATTGAGGATGCCTTGGTTTTGAATAAGGCATCTATTGACCGTGGATTTGGACGGTGTCAAGTCTTGAAAAAGGCAACGACGACTTTAAAACGGTATGCAAGCCAGCAAACCGACCGTTTAGAAGGATTTAGACACGACCAGCAGGGTCGGCCTGTGTACCCACACGCTGTTATTGGCAGCGATGGTTTGGCCGAGGTTGGTGAACGGATTGATAACGGTCAGGTGTACATTAACAAAGCAGTTCCTGCGAGTGGTGAGGCCGAAAATACCGAGTTCCGCGAGACCCCAATGACGTATAAAGCTCCTGAACCGAGTTATATTGACAAAGTGTTGCTTAGCACCAATGAGAAGGACCTGCCCTTGATCAAGGTTCTTCTTAGGCAAACTCGTCGCCCCGAGCTTGGGGACAAGTTCAGTTCCAGACATGGTCAGAAAGGTGTTTGTGGAATCATTGTTGAGCAGGCAGATATGCCATTCAGTGATGAGGGTGTGTGCCCCGACATTATCATGAACCCGCACGGTTTCCCGTCGCGAATGACCGTTGGTAAAATGCTTGAGCTGGTTAGTGGAAAAGCAGGTGTGCTTTCCGGCAATCTAGAGTATGGTACATGCTTCGGTGGCAGCGAACTGACTGAGATGTCAGCTACATTGGTGGAGCACGGGTTCAACTATTCCGGTAAAGACATGCTCTATTCCGGCATTACTGGCGAAGCACTAGAAGCCTACATCTTCTTTGGTCCTATTTACTACCAGAAGCTCAAGCACATGGTCATGGATAAAATGCACGCCCGTCCTAGAGGTCCGAGGGCTGTGCTGACCAGGCAGCCCACCGAAGGCCGAAGCCGAGATGGTGGTTTACGACTTGGAGAGATGGAACGCGACTGTGTGGTTGCATACGGAGCATCGCAGTTGCTGCTGGAGCGTTTGATGCTTTCCTCGGATGTGTTTGAGGTTGACGTGTGTCGTGCATGTGGACTTCTGGCCGGGGTCAAAGGCTGGTGTCCGATCTGCGAGACCGGTGAGCACTTGGAGACCATGAAACTGCCCTATGCGGCCAAACTTCTATTCCAGGAGCTCATGGCGATGAACATTGCCCCCCGACTGCGGCTTTCGTGATTATTATTATTATATCTAATTTTTATGTACACTACGGGGCATTAAAGACAAAAAGATTATTGGTAGCAGCAATAGCAACCGAGTTCTCATATGGATGCCAGCTGATATGCAGAATGTTCTTGCGGAAGTCGACCTTTCCGCTGTTACGTCGGCTCATTCGAGCACGTTCTGCAACCTCGTGGGTGTTACGTTTGCGGAACACATTCTTGTCCGCTGTCAAAACGACCGGTTTCTCCTGATTCTTATGCATTTCGCTCTTGGAGTCCTTGTCAAAGAACCTCTTTTCAAGTTGTTTCAGAGACCGTCGCTCCGGGTCGTCCATCTCCTCGTCCTCGCTAAACTGGTCGTCCAGCTCCTCGTCACTGAGAGACTTTGCAGCCTCAGGCTGAGCCACAATCTCATTCTCTATAACTGGTTCCTCTGGGGCCGTTGCAGGCATTGTGTGGGGGTATATGAAGAATTTGGAGGAGTACGAGCCCGTCATAAAGCTGCGAGAGTCACCACTGATCTCAACCTCGAACTTGTCGAATATGGAGTCAGTTTCATAAGATGTACAAAGCCACTGCTTGATATTGTCGTGGACGTGAATCGTTTGGGCGGGTTGACGCTCCATACGGACGTCCCAGAGCTTTACTGACATGAAGTCGCGAGCAACGATGTACTGGCCATTTGGCGTGTACTTCACATCACTTATGCTGGTTGTGATCTCCGTAAAGAAGCTCTCGCCTCCGGTGCCGAGGGGATCCTCGTACAGTTTAGCGTAGCCATCACAAAGTGCTCGGTCTCGCATATCAACCAGGCGTACATTGCCCTTGCATGTGCTGTAGATGAACTCATTACACTGAGTTGGGTGGCACTCGGTGGCAGTGATTACCTCTGTAAGCTCCTCCATGGATGTGGGCCTGATGTCTACAATGTTAAAGCTGCGGTCGGGCTCGTTGAGGTGCCACAGGTTAATCCGTAAATCATCACTCGACACAAACGTCTCACCGTCCGAATTAACACCTATGGAGTTGATGTGGTAAGCGTGAGCGTTCGCATATGTCCTCCGGGGAGCAGTTGCCACAATGGTATCGTGCAAATTCATGCGAGGCAGTTTCAAGCTCTCAATAGGTCGGTTAAGGAATGTTCTGCTACCCAACTGGTCAGTTCCGTTGTTTTCAACCACAACTTGGATCCGCTTTTCGAAAACTTTCCACAGTTTCAAGGTCTTGTCGTTGGTAGAGAGCAGGTAGCGGGCATTGTTGGTTGGCCGGCACCATCGGATCTGGTTGATCTTCTCCTCGATCTCAAGTGATTTCAAATAATCAAACTCACGGTCGTGGGACTGGAATTCGGTGTAAAAACGGTATTCTGGGGCTGGTGCCTGCTTTGAGGCTTCGCGTTTGAAAAGAACCACTCGGCCGCCGTGGTCTCCAGTTGCCAAGTACTCCCCGGTGGTATCAAACTCTACTGCAGAAATAACATCACTCTCAGTAATATTATCCAGGTCTGCTTTGTCTCCGAAGCACTGCGTGAAGTCCCAATCGTACGTCCCACTGTCTTCGGCCTGCATGTGTAAGCAAAGTCAGCAAGGTGAGTGTACTTATACAAGTTGGTGAGGCACACAACGAGTTGTTCTTGAGTCAATTTCGTGAAATACTGCTTTAGTTTTGGTTTATTTTTTACAGTCATGAAAAGATCACGATCAATAAACGATGATCTCTCATCAAAGAGAGTGAAGCCCGTGGAAACAGCAGAGTTCCAGGAACAGGCGAAGGCACCAGAGAAAGTAGACGTTTTGAAGTCGGTTGAAAAGAAGGAAACCGAAGAGGCAGCTGAGGCTGAGAAAATTAAGGAACAAGCTAAGCCTGCTGAAGTTAAAGAAGAAGCTGAGACTACTGAAGTTAAAGAAGAAGCTGAAGTTAAAGAGACTCTAAACAAAACTAAAGACGATGCTGAAGAGAGCGACCTGGAAGCCAAGGAACCTCCCACAGCTGGAGACAAAACTGAGGAAACTCTGGAGAAATCCTCGGAGAAATCCCCGAAGAAAAACAATGAGCCCATCGAGAAGGCCATTGACAAGGATCAAGCTCAAAAACCACAATCCGCACCAAAACCATTCTCCGGCTTCTCAAGTTTTACTGCATACACTAAAGGTGGATTTGGCAGCTTTGGCAGTACTTCAAGCACCGAAAAAACCAAACCTGATGCCAACCCCTGGGCCGAGAAGGAAGAGCCTAAAAAGGACGAGCCTAAGCCCGAAGACAAAGACGCTTTTGCCCAAGTCACTCTTTCGAAGCAGGAGCTAAAAACTGGAGAAGAAGATGAGATAACAGTGCACTCTCTTCGCGCACGCCTTTATGCTGTCGACAATGAGGCCAAGGCCTGGAAGGAGCGGGGAACCGGTGTGCTCAAGCTGAATCGGTTCACTGGCCAGACCAAGTTCAGGTTGGTAATGCGTTCAGATAGTGTGTTAAAAGTCTCACTAAACCTTCCGCTGTTCAAAGACATGCAACTCAATAAAGGCTTTTCCAATTCTTTGCACACGGAACGATTTGTACGGTTCTCGGGAATCGAGAACGGAGAAGGTAAGCAGTTTGCCGTCCGCTGCAGTTCAGAGAGTGCACGAGACGAGCTATTCACTGCATTGGACGATGCAATCAAGAGTTTAAATAAATAAATATCAGAAAGTAATAAATAACTACTCTATCGGAGGAGGTGGTGTCTTGTTCTGACTGTTTGATGCATTCAAAAAGATGTCATTGTACATTGGGCATTGTTTATTGGTCTTAATGTGGCCAACTTGTCCACAGGTGGCACATTTACGAGTAGTAGACTTGAGCTTGGCATCCTGTTTGGTTGCTTTGCGAGCCTTACGACGATCTGCATTCCGGTTAAGACGCGCGAGCTCCTGTTCAAGGAACTTCTGGCTATTCTTGTTCATTTCAGCATCATCACTAACAGCAATTCTATCCACAGCCATCTTCTCTTCATCAGCGGCTTTCCTGTGACGAAGATAAGCGCGAATAACTTGGGGGTCAGTAACAAGCTCTGTCTCACGTACTAAAACGTCGTTCTGGTCTCTAACGACCCGCGTAATCTGCAGAACTTTTTCGTTTTGGGTGCCAAATGGAGCCTCAGGGCTGCTGAGGGGCCTTTCAGGTAATTTATTCGCATCGTGAAACCTGCTGGGATCGGGAACAGATAAAGAGCGTTGTTGGGCGTACCAAATACGTCTAATTTCTTCATCATACGCTTTTTGTTGTAAAGCAACGTTGTACGAATGGCCATTGAGCTTTTTCTCGTCCTCAAGGCTCACCTCAGCTGCGAAGCCACCTTTCATACTCGTCCTAAGGAAACTGAATCCTTCCCCACGGGCGGTGGGGTCACCCTGACCATTGAGCTGAAGCATTGCTTTTCCTTGGATGGCGTTGATGAAGTTGCGAGAGATGTTCCAAGGCGCAAGCTGCTCCTCAATACTTGCTCCATCCTCATCGTTCTCCTCTACTTCATCAATATGCTTGGAGTAGCCAGAATCCTTGAGGTGCTGCTCGCCCACAAGCATGCTTTCCAATAACATAACATCCTCCGGTGTGATCATGTTACGGATCTCTTCCTCACCAGGCAAATTCTCACCGGGTTTGATCTTCCAATATCCTTGGTCATCCCCAGATCGCTGATATACCATGAAGTCCTTCAACCTTTGACGGTTCTGCACCTCATTGAACTCGGGAAAGTAAGCAGAAATGTCTCTAACCTGTAGACGGTGTCCAGGGGCTTTGTTTAGAGCACGATAGGCAATCATCTTCAGCCGGTTCTTGCTCGCAGTCGTCTTCTTTCGCGAGTGAGGACCTGGAATAGGCACTGCTGGGAAGGTCTGACCGCAAACAAACTGGTAAGGCAGCTCACGAATGAAGTACTTGGTACCCCTGGTGCGGGTACTGCTCCTAACTAACAAAAAGTCGGTGCTCTTCGGCTGGTGCTGAAACACTGGAGCACGAATCATCTGGTTGTAAAGAGTGGGAACGACATTTCCCGGTTCAATGAACCCAAAATTCCAGAAAGCAGACCGGTCCTGGACATCAAGCACATGGGTCTCACCCAGCATAAGTTTAGGTCGAGTTTTGTCGTCCTCAGACTTCTTGCGGTAATAATTGATCAGCTTACTACCCATTCCATACCCGGACATGACCAATGGCGTCTCTTCGCTAAACTCCACAAAAAAGAATGGTGCATTGTCACCTAATGAAAGGTCTGAGCTTCGGGCGAATATTTCCTGTGCTAGGCGATTCTTATCTTTACGCTTCTTTCGAGTCTTGAGTGAGCCGAATTGCCAAACAGTTCCTGGTTTGACGGCCAGTTTATGGCGGTGCCAAGAACGAAGCTGCGTCTTGGTGAGCTGTACTTTATAGAACGGAGACTGGAGCCTCAGTGCCACCATAGAATGGTCAATATTGAGGCTTCCGATTGTAGAACGAACCTTACGTTGATAGTTGGCTCGCAACATATCGTATGCACGGTCGTTTGAGATGTTGAGCTGGGCTTCAAAGCTGTGCATGCGAGGGTCACCAAGAAGCGATCGCGGCCGGTCCTCGACAAACAACATGTGTGAATCATTGAGGTCCAGTTTGGCTCGTTTAGAGGGAACCTTGCCTTCAAGAACTGCATCCTCGAAATCGCTATCGTAAATGTCATTGTCATCAAACAGCATCTCTTTGAGGAGCGGAATTGATTCGCTGGCTATCAAATCCTCTGGTGTATCCAAAACAGACTCCCAATTTGATACGTCAAGCTGCCAAGCCTCCTGAGCTGCAGACCGTAATGGCTGCTCTTCCAAAGCTTTCTCGTTTGTAGGCTCAATAGGTTCCACCTTACGACCAACAGCAGTCTCTGCTTGGGCCACAGACTCCGAGGTAATTGAAATAGTGCGTGAAATGGGCTTTGACGATTTAGCACCACCCAAAAACTCGTTACGCTGCTCAGGCCACACCTCCAATCGCAAACGGTTCAACACAAGCGGTCTGACCGATTTCTGGGGAGGCTGTGAAGTACTCTGAGTGCTAGGACCAAACAATTTGTTCATTTTCAGCACAACATGCGGCTCGAATCCCGGGTACCATTCGCGAAGCTGGGATAATTCCAGTTCACGCTCTTCGGCCTCCAGTTGACGTTTAGCCTCCTCAGCACGGGCTAACGCTTGAGGATCCGTCTCTTCTTCGTCAAACAGACCGAGATCCTCTTCGAACGCGTTTGTCCAGTCGTCTTTTGTTTCTTTATCGTTTTCCTCGCCGGTTCCGGTCTCCTCAGGAGCATCTTCCTCGTCTGCGAGCTCGTCTTCTGACTCGAAATCAAGAGCATCATCGGCATGAACGATTTTGTCCTTACCACTAAGGTCAGCGGAGATGATTGCATCTAAATTGTTGGAGTTCAACAACTTCTCGAGATCATCATCTTCAGCCATTGATTAGTAATGGTGAACAACCGACAGTTTATGGAGTAAATCAGAAATTAAAGTGTGTTGAATGAACACCAACCCTTAATTCCACAAACATAGGTAAGTAATGCCTACTAGTGTACTCAATGTACTTAATGTACGTATGTAATTAAATAACTAGTTACGAGGCTTCTCCTTCTTCTCCTTGTAGAGAGCGAGGAGGGAGACACCCGAAACCTTAACGACCTTGAAACGGACACCAGGGAAATCACCCTTGGCCTTACCCTTACGACCGAAACCGGCAAGAAGAACCTCATCGTTAGTGTCGACGAAGTTCAAGCAACCATCGTTAGGAACGAATGCGGTGACACGCTTACCATTGCGGATGAGCTGGACACGGACACACTTACGCAACGCAGAGTTGGGCTGCTTGGCCTCAACACCGATCTTCTCCAACACGATGCCCTTGGCGTGAGAAGCACCACCGAAAGGAGAGTGCTTGTAAGAGGTACCGAGAGTACGCTTCTTGTACTGCTCGTCGGCCCAACGGTTCTCACGGCGGTTAGTGCGGAGCTTTCTAGCGGCCTGGATTCCACGAGGCTTTCCTTTACCCATTGTATGTGTGTAGTGTTGAAAAAAGCTTGGGTTGAGAAGGTGAAAAACCCCATCAGCCTGAGTGTACTGAACGTATCGTGTGTCTTGAGCATTTGCTTTAGGTGAGTAATCAATATAATCCGGTCCGCTACGCCCTAAAGCCCTAATGACGGCTATCTAATTAGCCCCTGCCCATTAGGAGTCTCACAAGCCATAATGGACAGCCCGCGCTTGTTCGCTACCGACTGGTACGAGGACATCACTGAGCAGTTGCGTGCCTCGGCACAGTCCATTAAACAGGGCAGTATCGTAACTGTTCCTGGGATGCAGCTTCACGAAGCATTGCCTGCCTTCCAAATCGGGTCCGAGAAGATCGACACTGGCTCTCCTGAGCGGTTTTCGCTGCTTAAAACGGAGATCGAAAGTGCACACAAGAAATTCCCGCTTAACCAGAGTATGGAGAATGTCAAGACTTTCATGGACGCTCTGGCAGCCGCGGAAATGGCATGGCATGCCGGTTACTCCCCGGTGCAGAGTGTCACTTCTAATTTACTCGTGGAGGAGATGCTGAATGTTCTGAGCTCGGATCCTAAGAGTCTGATTGCTCAATTGGAGGTCATAAACTTGAATTCAACTGTTAAGACTTACGTTTTGGCGGTTGTGCTTAGTGTGGCCATGGCCATGGACCTCGCCAATGCCTCTGGAGCTCTGTATCCCGAGGAAGATTTGCACTGTGCACGTCCGTGGATGGGCTACGTGGAAAATGTGGGTGGTCTCTCGTTTGTTGTTGACCGTTTGGAGCAGTGCCTGAAGCACGGAGAGCTGTCTCCGGAGGTGGCTACCCGCTTGCAGATGCGATTGACCTGGATCACGGTTCTGAGACAGCGAGTCCCTAAAAAATATATCCATTTGGATGCATTGGATCGATTTATCCCTTCAGTGCTTGATGGTTCCGAGCCAATGGCTACCGACTGTAAAGCCTGGTTTACCACTGGCTGCCAATCGCGGGTCGACATGGAGTGCTTGAGGCTTGAGATTGCCCAATTCAGTCTAAAAGAAGCACGCGAACTGTGGCAGAAAATCTCTCAAGGAATCCGCCGGTGTGTTTCTGTTTTCGCGATAACCAAAAGTGTGGAGCTGTTGGGATTTTTTTTGCAGTTCAGCATTCGACAGGAGCCTGCAATTGTCAAGGCAGTACTCAAGCAGTTGGTGCAGCCTGGTCAGTGCGTTGGTAGCAGTGAAAAGCAGTGGGCTATCCGGGATGTGTGCGAAACAGCCCCGCCTATGGACCTCTCTTGGTTCAAGCAGCGTGCCGTAGATCGTTTTATCTCCCAGGCTGCCTTGTGCTATCATGATCTGCTCACCTGTTTCTGCCAAAACCGGTGCAGGCTCCGCGAGGGGTTGAGTGCTCTGATTATTGCTTTTGATTCCCTCCAAGTGGCTGCGGGTAATATTGATGACGAAATTATGGGACCCCGTTTGTCGTCTTGGGTCTACTTTCGCAAATTGCAAATAATGCAGTGGACGGTATTGCTTTCGTTTGAGACTCAGGTTGTTGGCTACCGCGAGTTGGCTCAGGTGAACTGGTTTGGTTACCGGCTGGCTCAGTACCTTCTCACCCACCTCGGCCGTATGCGGTCTGCTTTTGAAGTTTACGGGAAGCAGGCGCGAGAAGCCCCTGGGTACTCATTTCTTGTGGCTCTAGAGCTCGAAAGTCAGGTTTTATCCCAGTTGTTGACTGCTGAGTACATGCTTTTTGTTGCCTTACACCGTATTAGCCCACCCCATGCACTTGCAGCTAACGGTCCAACCGAGGAGATGCTGTTTAAACTACGGTTCCAGATGTTCCAAAGTGTTGGAGTGCCCACTCTTCCTACCCTCGAACAGTTTAAGGAGGAAATTGCCCCAATGGACACCGAAACTGCATTGAGGGCCTCTGCTAATGCTTCCCAGTCCGTTAAGCAGCTCCTTAACTCTTTGGGGCCCATGGCAGCTGATAATCCGGAGATTCCAAAACTCAAGCGGTCTGCAATTGGCTTGTCGCTGGCCGTTACTATGTTGGTTCGTGGCCACCGCTTCCTGGAAATGGACTACTCTTTCCACCCGTACTTTCCGGTTCCCAAAACCACTCCTTGAAGACGCAGGAACGTCACTTATTTATGTATATATCTCTAAAACGGGTCTTCGTAGGGGTCTTCCTCGTCCCAATCATCGTCTTTTTCAAATTGGTACACAATGGCACCGCCAGCCTCGGGGCCTTGTTGGGCCTCGAGAAACGGAAGTTCGACGTTCTCACGCTCACGTTTCTGCTTTTCGGTTAACGTTAGATTAAATGTGGTCAGATCGGTGGGAATATCATCATCTTGGCCCATCTGGGGGGCGACAAATTTTGTGGTATGAGAGTGTGCATCCACAATGAACTTTCCGGTCAGAGATCGACCAGTTTTACGCCGATGCTCAACCTGCACCTCAAATACAGGCTGGTTATATAGTTTTCCACTAAAATCAAATATTCCAGTGGCAGGATAGTCTGCTAGTCGCTGTAGAGCTTTCTCTTGAGGAATCACTCTCACAATGCTTGTAGCCATGTACTCCAGCAACGCCTGCGGGCTGGGTTCATAGGAATGGGGTGGTGCGAGCTGACTATCAGTATGATAAACGCCAATAACCGAAACGTTTGGCTTGATCTTAGACTGTATCAGTTGGGCTATGTTAGTCTGTTGGTTTAAGTCTTTAATGTACACAACTTCCCTTTTCTGGTCCTTGCGATATTCTAGTTCCTCTATAAAATAATGCGCTGTTTGTGCTAAACTGTCACATATCAATATGAAGGGCGAGTAGTCCCGCAGAGTTAGAATTCGGTCTAGGAGCTGTGCTTTCTGCTCCATTGGAAAAATTACCGTCCACCAGGGTTTCCATACAACCCTTAATTAAGGATCATACAACCTGAAAAATGGGTGTGAGGGGACTCTGGAAAATCCTCGAGCCAACCGCTCAGCCGGTAAAATTAGAAAGTCTAAGAGGAAAGACTTTAGCAATTGATGCATCCATTTGGATATATCACTTCCTCAAGGCAATGCGCGATACTAAAGGCACCGTTCTTGCTGCTGCTCACATTATTGGGTTCTTTAGAAGGATATGCAAGCTGCTTTTTTATGAGATTAGACCAGTATTTGTTTTCGATGGTAGCCCACCAATACTTAAGAAGGAGACAACCAGTCGCCGAAATGAACGCAGGGTGAACCGTGAGCAGAGTGCTCGTTCAACCGCTAACAAACTTCTCACCATTCAACTTCAACGCGCGCAACAAATACACAAGGAACAGCAAAACTCGATTCCTACTTCTGTAGATGATGACGATTTCCAGGTGGTAGGCAGCATTCCTGAGAACGCACTTTACCTTGACGACTTACTTGATGGGGGCACAAAGCCAAACAAAACCATACCGAGTAACAAACCGTTTGTAAAAACCGACCAGTATCATCTCCCAGAGATAGGTCAAATAGCTCCAATTAGATCCGATGATCAGCGTTTGCTCACTCAGGAAGAACTGGATGAATATGCAGCTCAGTTCACTAGTCAGGCCCGTGGGGGGTTTATTGACACCTCTTTGGTTGATTTTAAATCGCAGGAATTTCAAAGATTACCACTTGAAACCCAGTACCAATTGCTAAACATGGCACGCATGAAATCACGACTTCGTATGGGTTACACTGCAGATGAATTAAACAAAATGTTTCCCAACGAGATGGAGTTTTCAAGGTTTCAAATAAACCGAGTAGCTCAGCGCAATTTTTTTACCCAACGGCTCATGAACCTCGTTGGTATGGAGGAAGACCTTACGCGAAGGGTGAGCAGCGAGAAAAACAAGGAATACTTTCTAAAACGAACCGATCACGGTTGGAGTTTAAGCTTAGAGGGTATAAGCCAAGCATCTAAAGTAGAAAAGGAAGTCAAAGAGAAGGAGGAAGAAGAAGATCGGGAGTCTGACGATGAGTTTGAAGAGGTAGATATTGACACTGAACCTGTGGATCCAAAGACCGTGGAGCCAGTGACTGTAGACTTGGAAAATAAAGATTCAGGACATGCAGTAGAAGATGTTGTCGATTTAACTACTGCAGAAAGCGCAAAATTGGATGAATTATTTGGCTATGAAGCGCAATTGAGTCGAAATGGCCTCTACAGTCAGTTACTTAATAATTTAGAAGAAGAAGAAGAAGAGAAAGAAAATAAAGAAAGAGAAGAAGAACAAAAAAAGTCACAAATTGATGCAAAAAACGCTCAAGGTACAAATGAGAAGAAAGGACAGCCTCTTAGATCGCTACTTTTCGGCTCAAAAACTAATGTACCTTGGTTTGATGAAAAGGGAAATTTCGAGGAGATGCAGATTTCTGGCCAGGAAGACCCAAATTTTGTTAATGTCAATGAAATTGAGTCTGATTTAGAAAGTGAAATTGTCGAGGTCCAATCACCCCCATCTAGTATCGCTGAACCAGTTGTTGAGAAGAATCAAAGTGAGCTAGAACCAAGCAGTAGCGAGTCAGAGCCAATTATTGATACCAAAAAAGCCGACAAAAATATAACGATAGAGGCTACGGAATCCAATACGAATGAAAAAAAACAGCCCTCCCCTTTGACTCGAGAGGAACACACGTCTGACCATTTTGAAATACTTAACCACCCAGAATCTGAAGACTTTTTACCAACGCAAAAACATATTTCTGAACAGATAAGTCTACCTGAAAAAGAACCTGACAGTCCTGAACTTCAAGACAAACCCAAAGAAGCAAGCATTGATATCTCAGAACCCCAGTCTGTCGAACGTGCAGAACTGGAAGCACAAGATGATGCTGAAGAAGAAGAACAGATCGCTCAAGCACTTGTGGCTGAAGCTGAAGAAAATGAGAGATTTGCCCGTACTCTTGCTGAATCGACCAACAAGCGTTGGACCCAAGAGGATGAAGCCGACTATCAGCAGCAAATAGACAGCCTAAGAAAGCAGTTTGCAAAGTCTACCCGAGATGCAGATAATATTTCAACTGAAATGGTGCAGGAATGCCAGGAATTACTTCAACTCTTTGGGATCCCATATATTACTGCACCTGCTGAGGCTGAAGCTCAGTGTGCAGAATTGCGCCACTTAAAGCTAGTTGATGGGATTGTGACTGATGATGGTGATACGTTTTTATTTGATGACAATACCACTGTTTATCGCAATATGTTCAGCCAAGCCAAATTCGTTGAGTTTTATTCTACAAAAGAAATCAAACAGAAACTCGGTCTGGACCGACACAAGCTGATTGACCTGGCATTTTTACTTGGATCAGATTATACTGAGGGTATTCTAGGCATTGGCCCTGTTACTGGGGTAGAAATACTGGCCGAATTTGGAGATCTGCACACATTTGGTAAGTGGTGGAACGAGGCCCAAAGATTCCCTGACAGCGTTGAAATAAACACCAAGCTTAAACGCCGTCTACTCAAGCAATTTGGCAGCAAGCTTTTTTTGCCTGAAGAGTTTCCTCGCGATGCCGTTGTACAAGCATATTTGCACCCTGCTGTAGACACCGATGGTACCAAGTTTAGCTGGGGGACCCCGGACTTGGACAAGATACGCCATATGCTTGCATTAACTGCAGGCTGGAGTGCAGATAAAGTCAATTCGGTAATACTACCTGTTGTTCAGGAAACCAAACGTCGAGAATTATTGCGTAAAGCAGAGAATGCTATCGACCAGAGCCGAATCAATGATTTTTACACCAGTGTTGTTCAAAATCCCAACCTGGGAAGCAAACGAACTGCAAAAGCCATTGAGGATCTTCGAAAAAGGCAAAAAAACTAGGAGTGTAGGTATTTATATATATATGCAAATGGCCCACAAAACCAGAAGTAGGACCTAACCTCTATACTCTCCAGATGGTATCACCAATAACTCCTGAAACTCTACTCCAATGGCTGGACAGCGACAAACCGCCAGCTGTTGTGGACGTACGAGATGAAGACCATATTGGAGGCCATGTTTCAAATTCAATCAATGCCCCTTCATCTACATTCACATCGCAGATAACTAAACTGCAAGATCAAGTGAAAGACTATGATAAAGTTGTTTTTTACTGCCAGTATTCACAACAACGAGGACCTTCATGTGCTCGGTATTTCGAGCATCACCTACCCAAGGATTCAAAGCAGGATGTTTACGTTCTCTCTGGCGGTTTTAGCAACTGGGCAACCACATATATGGGCAAGCATCACACAGATAATTTCATCGAAGGATTTTATGTGTGAACTTTTATGTAGTTTAGAAAAATAGAATAATTATTTTGATTGGGAATCCTCTGACCCACTAGACGAAGAGCTGGTTAGCGACGACTCCTCCGTCTTTTGCTTTTTATGACTCCCCTCCTCCTCTTCGCTTTCGCTGTCGCGTGGCTCTATTTTTTTTGTAACCCAGTCGCGTGCACGGCCCAGAACCGAGTTTGAGGGGGCGCTTTGAGTGTAAGTCAACAAGTCTGCGTACAAATCTTTAGTTGTTGACTCAAGGTTATTACGCCAACTTTCACGAAACTCGTTGACATGCCTTTTGATATCGATTTCGTTTTTCTTAATCCATGAGACATTGAGTTCTTTGCGAGAAACTCCTCTTTTAAAGTTGCGCATGAGATATAAATCGTAGTCTTTCACAATTTTTGTGATAATATCGGAGGTAGAGATGCCATCTGTACGTTGAGTGGCCATAAACTGACCTTGCTCTTTCACAAATTTGTACACGTCGTCCTGACCATCAGGTCCAGCGTATGGCAGGTCGTCGTGGGCCACATAGTCAATTTTGTGTTTATCAATAAATTCCTGATTGATTTCCCATGGCGCATCAGGGATGACCTCATCAACCCAGCGACAATGTCGAAGACTTTCATATCGCTGATCTTCAGTAAGAACCGTTAGACCCTTGTATTTATGTGTAAGTTCATCATTGGGTGCACCAACAACCATTGTTACGTTAGGAAGTGACTTCTTGGCTTGCTCAAGTTGCTTCATATGTCCCAAATGGAACAGATCAAACACACCATCAGCGTAGATCCGCACTGGACGGTCTGTAGGCGGCACCTTGAAATCGAATCCTTTGGGTCGGAATTTGCGGTACTCCGGCGGAAGTTTTTCGTCTCTGATTCGTTCCTCCTCTTCAAATTTAGCTTTTTCAGCTTCATCAGCAGCTGTTTTTGCTAATTGTTCCGCGGCAGAGAGTGGATTGGCAGATTCGCGATCGGTTGCGGTTTTCTGTTCATTCCAAATACCTTCATTTTGTATGTTTTCTGCTAAATCTTCCTCGTAAGGATCCAATGTAATTAAGGATTTAAGAATTTGTTTGGTTGCCAAGCTATCAGCACCCTTTTTACTTATGCTCGACTTCCGTTTTCTTGCCATTGGCTATTTATTTTTAAGTGGAGGAGGTGGGGCGTGGGAAGATGGAATTGGGAATGGCAACCTCCCGCAACTTTCAATATGGGTCACGGGGAACCCAAAAGGGATCCTAACAAGCCAAGGAGTTCCAGGGGAGACGCCGTTGTGTTGCTGGTTAAACGTGACTAAGATTGGACATACCCTACATACTTAGTACGACTTGATCTAAGTAAAACCATTGACTAGTATCCGCTGTAGTTAGTAGCTAATATAACAATCTAGGCACTTTCAAGGGAAGAATTGAAACTATAAATATAATCTTGAGAAATTGAAACCTTTTGTTATACAGTTTTACGAATAAACGCCATTTCTTTATTAGTCTAATTATACTAAGACTAGTTTCAGTTGTAACAAGCTTGGCTGGGGAAAATGCCATATCGATGAATCACAGGATATACTCTTTTTGAGATTTGTCAAATTGGCACTTCGATCGCTGTTCAACCTAATTTTAGGAGGAATTCGTGCATAGGAAATAGATTCCATATCACATGATCTAATCTTTATCTCTGAAGCTCTTTCCATCATGGTTGACTTATAGTACCACTAAGTGGTTTTAGTTTGGCAGGAGGATGATAGATATCTCATCAATACACAATAAATACCTTTTTGAACCCAAAATAACCACCATTTACACCTAGTTTACTGATTATATACTTTATTTTTTTCTTTCCTGCAGCATGCACACAGAGATTATCATTGCATGTCACATGAACGAAGTTCCTGTTACTGATAAGATTTCTCAACTCCCGCTATTGAAGTGATCAACTACGAATCAATAAGTCGCACTTAGATCAATTTGTAACTAGTCTTCAACTAACCAATAATTTTGACATGCCCGGGGCCCATAGCCCATGAAAACAACTTTATTGCTTTTACACCTTGCCCTTAAATCGTGCGGAGGAATGGGTGTTTGAGCAGCTTTACTGCTTAAGGGGGTAGGTATTAGCATTCCTAAACACATTAAAGATTTCAAAGCTAAAGAGGCAATTTCAATCTATAAATTATAAGAATGTTACATTTTCATATCCTATTTTTGCATAGTGCGGGGAATTCAGCCCCTTTAGTTTACCTGGGGTAGGGGTATGCTTATACTTTTTCCTCAACTTGCATATTCTTATCAAGTATAAAAGCCGCAAATCTGCCATCAAGATAAAAGACATCTTCCAGCTACTTCACTCACTGAACAGCGAAGAATCACCATAAAAGCTAACACACCTGATGTCTGAGTTCTATATTGCACCAGTTACTACTGCCAAGACCAACAGCTCTTACGTGGTCCCAACTACCAGCAAGTCGACCAAGAAATCCGACTCAAAAGATGGTAAGAGTGGCAACAGCTTCTCAAGGAAGTTTTCTAAGATCTTTGGCTTCAATGCAAAGTAGGATTTTTCTATTTAGGATCTGTCTAGGGAAATCATTTTTGCATTAATATAAGCTACAGACTCTACTTGTCACCTCCGGTGACAACCGACTAATTACCGACTAATTAAAAACTGTCACTTAATATTTGACATTATTTATATACTCTACGTTAATATACATCCATCTCAAGAAGTTCGATACCTCTTTTTCATGCGGCATGGATACTTGTGGCAGGGATACCTTATGAAACTTGATGAGTGTAAACCCTTTCCCTTATCTATGCCTAGCAGTCCCTCTACCGTCCGATTATACGAGTGTACATGGTGTACAAGGCGGGGGGGATTTATTCACAAGGAAATAAAAAGGGCTTAAAATCATAGATATATTTTAACATTATCGGTTCAGATAATAACATGTAACACTAGATCGGACTATTACATCATGTAGACACAAACACAAGATATAAAACAAAAGCAAATTAACGAACGAAGACCACGATTATAGATATTCTTCTTCTCTATGTATTATACTACCCCTCAGTAGGCAGAGTAGGGCATAGACACCGACACTACTGTGTTGGATGGTACCAACTGGGGTGATATATAGATCTATCAAAGCCAATGCTTACCATATACTAACAAAAGTGCCGTTGTTGCAGTGATAGAAAGTCACATAACTTTGATGGATATTATTCTATTTTCAGTTTTCTTAGAAATGCTACTCTTTTCCAAAGACTTACTGGTACTACACATTATCCTTTTATATACTTCGAAAACAAAATCGTATTATTTCCCTCAATCGCACTATAATTTGGTATTATATTTAATTTTTGACATCCCCAACGGCCTGCTCTATATTTAATATTTTGGGAGTCTTCCTCGTATGTTGTGGCTTGATAAAACTAACATTTGCAATTTATAAGAGTATCCTGGTGCATAAAACACACTATGCATATCAAATGACGTGGCACGTGTGTCAACGGTTGAAAATAGTCGGAGGTATAGTGGGATTTTCAATCATACCCAACCCGTACCCACAACCACGAGACTACCACGAGATCAGCATGAAACCACGTAGTAGGCTATCCCTTGCCCTTGAAAACGCTTAGTCAATACGGCGAGAATTAGCACAATAACAAAAAATTGCGCTCTACAAGCCTCATAGTGGGCCATTCGAGACCATTAGAGGTGGCGAAAGAGGGCCATTCGGAACCCTTGTAAAACAGGACGGTCTCGAGAAACCACACACTCAAATAACGCACACGGATCGGTTTTGCTAGTCACAATTTATCTCGAGGAAACATATTTATAATTATTATTGACTGCTATAAAGTACAATTATTTTTATTATCCTATGGACAGGCACTTTTCTTTTTAATATTAGATATCGTATACAAACGGGATTGCTTGTTGATTCTCTAGGATGATGATACCCAGGTGCATGCACCGACGAGCGATGACATCATCCAACAATGATTTTTATGGTTGCACGTTACCAAAACTCGGCTAAGTACGCGTGTATCGTACCTGACCTTATCTGGCGTGCATAAAATAATTGATCATGTGACTGGAGTGCCACATCGGCCGATGCTATTTAATGTGCTGTTCTTAACGGTCCTTTTTTACCCATACCCTAAGCAAGTAATTTTTCTTACGTGGTGGCTTACACAGCCTAATACGAAGCCCACACACATCATCGTGTTCATGCGAACAGGAACGGACCAGCGTCTGAATTAAAGGCGATCCCGCCTCTGATTGTCAAATTCAAATTATGGGCATGTGATTGTTTAGAAATATCGACGAAATTAATATCTATAGATTATGATATACATACTATCAACCTATATACAAATCTCGAATAAAAAAGCGCGTGGCGAAGCGATTTTCGCCGGGTCTATCGGGTGAAAAAATTTCCACATTCTCCGACGGTATTCGCGATGATCGTGGAAGGGTTGGGATAACCCTAGTTCCTAATATAACCCTTTGCTCACATATGCCCTAATGTGCGGTTCATACGATACATGCAAATATAAAAAGCGCGCAAGGCCCTTTGCTGACTTTCTCAGAAGAATCTCCAAACAAGATTTACCTTCCATTGACATCTAAAATGCCTGCACAGATCCCTCTTGGCACTTATCTCTTCACTCGTCTGAAGCAGGTCGGCACCGACCACATCTTCGGTGTCCCTGGTGATTTCAACCTTAAGCTCCTCGACCACATTTACGAGGTTCCTGACCTTAAGTGGGTTGGTACCTGTAACGAGTTGAACGGTGCTTACGCCGCTGACGGTTACTCCCGTGTCTCTGACGCTATTGGTGTCATTGTCACCACCTACGGTGTCGGTGAGCTCTCTGCCCTTAACGGTATCTCCGGTTCCATGGCTGAGAACGTCCCTGTTATCCACATCGTTGGTCAGTCTTACCGTTTCGCCCAGGACGAGCACACTTTGCTCCACCACTCCCCTGCTCCTCACGGTCTTAGGCCCAACGACCACAGTGACTACGAGAAGGCTAGCGAGCCCCTCTCGTGCTGCATGGAGAAGCTTTGGGACCCCTCCAAGGCACCTGAGCAGATCGACAACTTGATCCGCAAGGTTATGACCCTCAAGGAGCCTGGTACCCTCTTTGTCCCTGCTGATGTTGTTGGTGCTCTCGTCTCCGCTGAGAACCTTGAGAAGCCCATCGTCGCCAGCTTCCCCGTCCACCCCGACACCGACATTGTTGTTGACGCCATCCTTGACGCTTTCGCCAAGTCCAAGCGCCCTGTTGTTCTCAACGACCTTTTCGCCACCCGTTTCCGGATGAAGGAGCGCACCATGAAGGTTCTCGAGAAGACCGGTGCTTACGGTTACGCCACCTTCCTCGGCCGTTCCTCCATTGAGGAGACCCACCCCCAGTTCGGTGGTGTTTACAACGGTCACGTCTCATTCAAGGGCGTCATCAAGGCCGTTGAGGAGGACAGCGACTTCGTGTTGAACATTGGTGCTCACGTCTCTGACTTCAACACTGGTGGTATGTCTCGTCGTCTTACTGAGGACAAGACCATCATCGTCCACGCTTTCTACTGCCGTATCTTCGGTAAGAACTACGACGGTGTCCACTTCGCTCACGTCCTTGACCGTGTTATTGACCGTCTTCCTGCTAAGCCTTTGGCTCAGGTTGACACCACTGCTCCTGAGACCGAGTCCCCCAACGTTCCTGAGCTCAAGGGTCCTATCACCCAGAACACTCTTCCCTTCGTTATCACCAAGTTTTTGCAGCCTGGTGATACTTTGATTGCTGAGACCGGTACTTACCAGTACGGTTCTCGTTGCACCAAGCTCTCGAAGGACGCTGACTACTTCGCTCAGTACTACTACTCGTCCATTGGTTTCGCTCTCCCGGCCGCCTTCGGTGCTGCCGTTGGTAAGCAGATCACTAGCAACCCCAACAAGCGTGTCCACCTTGTCGAGGGTGACGGTAGTGCTATGGTTACCATCCAGGAGATGGCTAGCATGGTTAGACACAACCTCCCTATTACTGTGTTCTTGATCAACAACATCGGTTACACTATCGAGCGCTGCATCTGGGGTCCTGACCAGGGCTACAATGACATCCCTGCCAACTGGAAGTGGACTCAGCTCTTCGAGACCTTCGGTGCTTCTAAGGACCAGGTTGAGACTTTCAAGGTCGACACTCTTGAGGGCCTTATTGCTCTCTCTGAGGACCCTAAGTTCACTCAGTCCAACAAGCTTCAGCTTGTTGAGGTCATGATGGGCCCCAAGGACTACCCCCCTGTCCTGTGGCAGTCGACCATTGTCGGTGCCTCGTGGACCACTTACAAGATTGGTCAGTGGCAGGAGGCTACCGGTCTTAAATAGACTGGCCTGTTAAACAGTACATAAATTACAATAATTATAGTGATTTATTAGTATAACTTTACATTCGCATGATCTCTCGAGGATCAAAGTCTGGTGGAGCACGACGAACTGTTACCTGCCCGTCAGCTTCGAGCTCGGCTCCCTCGCATGAGCTTCTCAAATCGGAGAAGTATAGCTGCATCTCCTGGACTTGATCATGGGCTATGCCTTTAGCGTCCTTGGGCAACCAAACGCATGGACGTTCTAACCATCTATCGGGGTGCTCAAAAAGTGAGTTTGAGATGTATCTTTGTTGGTTTTCACTCAAACTGTTAAAATCGAGACCCATGGTATCGAACAAGCCTTTCCAGCTATCTGTTTTTGGCGACGCAGACAATGGGGTTCCTAACCGTGGAGGCGAGTGGTCCAATGGCCTCTGGTCCGTCACTGTGATATCGGACAGTATTGATCTCGGTGAAGCAGCCTCTGGAGTACAATCTCCAGGATACTTTGGTGAACCTGCATATTTGCTCTGTTTAGTACCATAATATGAAGGTGAACCACACGGACTGTAAAAATTTGGAAGTATATGTTGTTCCTCATCAACTTCACGCACAGGAATTCTTGTTCGCATGTCACAAACTACGCTGTGCAGGTACCTATGAGAAAGAATGGTACCCACAATTATAAGTGCAGCCAGTGAGGCCAAGGTAATTTGCCCAGAGACCAACAAACTGCCTAGGAGCGATATCTGTTGGCAATAGAACCCTGCAAAGAGCTGGAAAATCGCTTTGGGGTAGTAGTCTCCATCGGCAACGCACCTTGGTATGTAACAGTAGACAATGCGATACTTGAATGCAACATAAAGCGCCGCTAATCCTACCACTGCAGAGAGAAGAATTATTGGGCTAATGAGAGCATAAGCCAATGCAATTGAGGCAACATTAGTTGCTAGTGGGAACACTGATCCCCAGAATATGGTGGAGGGCACATACCGGGTGCGAAACTTCTCTCTTGGTGTTCGTGAAAAAACTCGGTACCAGACTGCGAAAAACAGCTGTTGTAACTGCAGAAGAGTATTTCCAGCCGTTGTCAAACTGGTAGCCAACACATAGGAGATGAAGAAGGTTGTAGCTTGAGGGAGACAGTTGGCCAGAGTCTTCGCACCTTCGCTTGTGTTAACCAGGGTGGTAATGAGTAGAGCAGGCAGACCAGAAGATATTGTTACAATCAGGAATAGCTGGAAAAACATAAACAGAAACAAATAATTCTGAACGTCCATTTCCACGAGGGT
The DNA here is from genome assembly GCA_030584925.1 of Starmerella vitae. NCBI lineage: Eukaryota > Fungi > Ascomycota > Dipodascomycetes > Dipodascales > Trichomonascaceae > Starmerella > Starmerella vitae. Next base: position 189,642 of record JAJMCB010000011.1, on the reverse strand, counting down.
ATTAGTCGGAAATCCTTTGAATCTGGCAAGAATGCGGAAGAAGTAAGGTATCATTGAGGTGAAGCTTGAGACGATAATGGGGGTCATAACACTAGTCATGACATACGACATTCGAGGTGAAGTTGCAGCCCAATGAATCTGCGGCATCCATTTCTCCATAGTGTCAACCTGAGTAGCTATAGAGATCAAGGCAACAGGCACCGCCCATCCGAATATGAACAAGTAATTCACAATTATAGATAGACTTTTGCAAGCTCGTCTTTTCCATGTCGCTGAGCTCAAATTAGACCAAATAATATCCGCAGGAAATACCTTGTCGTACACCTTGACACTACTGCCAAGGCTATCCGACATGATGAGAGACCTAGAAGCGACAAACGCAGAAAGGTTATTTCGGAACTTCACGAAGCATGAATTGGCCACGGGGGACAAGTCTTCCGTATTTTGGAGCGCGTATATCTCCGAGTTTAAACGACTCAACTCCCCTTTCAGCCATGTAATGTGACTACCTCGCTTACCGTACATTTCTTCCAGACAATCGGGTGACATATGCTCTCTCCAAAGGTTTCCAGTAATTTTTGAGTCTTTGTTTCCATTATGCCAGTCCTCTCCCGTCAAGATACCGTTGCATTTCTCAATAATCCAAAGCTCATTGAGTTCAAGCTGGTTAAGTACTCTTTTTCGTTTTCTAACAAGCTGGTCTAACTTTGAATAGTCACGATTAAACCACACCTTTTCTACAGTGCTCGCACTACTTGCTTGAGTGACTGAAAGCCCTTCAAAGAACCTTTTAATCACTGCTTCGTTACAAGCCTTTTCATCCAATTGCTTAACGAGAATGGTGGAACTGGATCCTGAGGCATCGTCTCCCATACGACTTACAATATGCTTTGCTCGAATACGGAAGTAATTTTTGAGTTCCATGTTAAAAATGACCATAGACCCCACCATGCACGTAAAACACAAGAGCAGGTGAGCAATATGGAAATACTTTTGGTCCTCTGCAATGCTCAGAATGGATAGCCTGTCTAAGGCCTTTACTCCCTCTTTGCTGCCTTTGAGATGCAGTGGTATGAGAACCAGTAGAAAAGGAACTCCTATTATCCCACAAAGAAGCATAACAAAACAGAGAAAACGCAAGAAAAAGTAAGCATCCAATCCCAGTGTGTGCATAATTTCATCGCTCGAGGTGCTAAACACCGGGTTAAGCCAGGAGAAGACACCTTGTCTTACTGCCCGGACGTAGTCTCCTTTGGATTTCACAAATGTTCTAGGCTCATAAATTGGTCGCAGGCGCTTTCTGAGCAGACAAAAAGTGATCAAATATGCCAAAAAGAGCATCACTGAGGCGAATAGCGAGACAAAGAACCCGCTTAAAGTCATATTCCGTGACCTTGCCGAGACGACTTCTCCACTAATTACCATTTCTACCAATTCCTGTTTCATCGGGAAGTAAGGAATTTTAGTATTAATTTTTCTTCTTCTCAACGTTAAATAACCACCGGGGTCTTCTCATTTCCTCAACCTTCCTAAACAGGTAAGTGTTTTTGCGTGTCATGACACCCCAAATCTACTACAAATATCTATAATTCTAGCCAATTCCCAGTTATCAACATGATTCTCCCCCAAATTTTATGCCTCTCTCTTGCTTCAGCCCAAACGTTTAGCCACTGCAACCCCCTTGAGCAGTACTGTGATCCTGTTCCTGCCTTAGGGCGGAAGCTCGGAATCGATTTCCACGACGGCCCCAGTAGTTCATTCCAAAGAACCGGAAGCGCTACAATTAGCTATGACTCAAGCGATGGCGCACTTTTCTCCATTACGGGATCTGGCCACAACCCCACGTTGCAGTCCAAGTTCTACATTATGTTCGGCAAATTAAACGTTCGGGCACAGGCTGCTCCCGGGGCAGGAATTGTCTCGAGTATTGTTTTGCAAAGCGACGATTTGGACGAGATTGATATTGAATTTGTGGGTAACGACCCCGGACAGTTCCAGAGCAACTATTTCAGCAAAGGAGACACTTCAACATATGACCGTGGGCGTTTCCACAGCATCCCTGGAGGTACCGGAACTACAGAATTGCACGACTATACTATTGAATGGACCTCGAAACATGTCAACTGGTACGTAGACAATCAGCTCGTGCGGTCCTTACAAGCAGTAGACAATCCCAAATCGTTTCCCCAAACTCCAATGAACATTAGGCTTGGATCATGGGCCGCTGGAGACTGTACCAATCCACAAGGCACGATTGACTGGGCTGGCGGTCTAATTGACTACAGTGTCGGGCCATTTGTTTATGTTATTGACCAGATTACGATTGAAGACTATTCTACAGGATCAAACTACGAATACACAGACAAGAGTGGAACATGGCAGAGCATTAAAGCAGTTAACGGAAAGGTTAACTCCGAAACCTCCGTCAAAGGCGGATGGTTCAAGAATTTGGCCCGAATTTCCAAACCAATATAATATTAGTAAGCATATATTCTACATCCAATGAGGACTAAGCGAAAAACTCCCCATCATGTCACTCGCAACCGGAATTTACAACACGATTTTCCGCCGCAACTCTGCGTTTGTGGGCACAATTTTCTTCACTGCATTCTTCACCGACATCGTCTTCAACAAGGCTGTTGATGGTTATTGGAACCACGCCAACAGTGGCAAGCTTTGGAAGGACATCCGTCATAAGTACGTCCAGGCTGAAGAGGATGAAGAGTAATCGAGCAGAGCAGAAAAGGTGGTGTCTTTAAGTGCTTATTTTCACCACCTAAGCTTTGCACGGTGAACACCGGTTCATAGTTTGGTTAGCAGGCGAATCTAAAGTTGAGCTCTTGATGATCTTCTTGAGTGTAATTGTCGGTTGATGATTGCTAAAAGCTAAAAGCAGGAAAGAAAACTCACGTAGAAACACGCGCTGCCTCATTTTTTCTATTTGATAAACTTGAAAAAACTATATTCAAACTGAACGCGAAACACCATAGCTCACTCCGTTCATTGTTGTGCCTATCAAAAACTCACCACAGTGTAACATGTGCTACATACAACAAATTTAATATAGAACTAGAATACAGTGTGTAATAGTATCACAGTGTAACAGATTTCTGATGCATGTAAACCACCGCTCGTTTAGGGTTAGGCCATGGCAGATCTAAACCTCGACAATCCAGCTGTTGTGGAGCTGAGGCGGTACCTGTATGACCTTCCTGTACGGTTTGGACTGCAGCATGACCGAATTTTGTATATGAGACGGGAACTGCGTGTAGTTCTGCTCACTGCACTCACAAAAAATCACTCTTCACTGCTATTTGGACCACATGGCGTACCCGAACGGTGCTTTTTGCCACCCCAGCAGTGGAACTCTGAGGCCAAACAAGAAACACATTCTCACCATGGACGCCCATGTGCCCGTAAACTGGAGCGTGGCGAACCAACTCACCGGTGTTTGACTTGTGGTGTTGATGACACCTGTGTGCTCTGTGTTTACTGTTACAATCCTGCGGATCACGTTGGCCATAACGTCTTTGTTAAAGTAAGCAGTCGTGACGATGGTGGAATCTGTGATTGCGGTGATGCGGAAGCCTGGACCCGCGATCTCCACTGTGCCAGTTACAATGGCCCCGAGGGCACACTTCCTTTGCCTGCAGATTTTACTCGCCAGGCAAGCATCGTGCTGGACACGGTGTTTGATTTTGTGGTTGATGTTTTATCAATGTCTTCGCTTGTTACACAGGGGTTACGCTCCGTTCAGGAAATCGAGGAGCTTGGCAGGGCCAGCGACCTTATACCCAGAAGTTATGGAGTGAGGCCACCTGGTTCAGAACCTGCTGATCCATTGACTGAACCGCTTGGGTCCACTTCTCCAGTGAAGTACGCGCTTTTGGTCTGGGACGATTACCATCGGTCTCAAAGTGACCTATTTAGTGTGCTTAAATTGGCTACTCAGAGACGCGATAAGTACCTGCATCTCGTGCTAAACCAAGTGCAGATTAGTGGGCGGGCAGTTGTGGATGTTAGTGACAATATCGAGGACCTCATTGTTATCCAGAAACGTATTCGTAACTTTGGTACCTCAATCAGGCGGCTAAAGGACGTTATGCGGGAAGAGATGGTGGTGGAAATTTTGCGAGTAGCTGTTGATTTGTGCCATTGTCCGGTTTACAATCATGAACCCACTTCATTAATGAACCTTGTAGGCAAGTCGCTAATGCGTCCATGGAGAACGGGTGTTCCTCCATGGTCAGAGCGATTGGCAGCTATGGAAACCAGCAGTGCATATGCAAAAAGCAACCTGGTTTACTATGACATACCCGTTACCGTTCCTTCCGAATGCCCGACCTATGGAGAAGACCGGGGTGATCTTGACGTTGAGCTTTATGGTCCACATAATATACTCGGCACGCTTTCTAACCGTCTATCGAAACAACTCTGGGATAAGTTACCCAAACGTGAGTATAACTGGCCTTTGGAGAACTCGCGTGTGCGAGTGAAGTACCTTATTTTCTTTGACATTCGAATGTATAAGCTGGTTCGCCAAAAGTTATTGGACCTGTACATTTCGGCTTTGGTTTCTAATTTGGACTTGAAAATGCAGGTGGCGATTGTTTATGCTGATATTTACCCAATACTGGTTGACTTGCAGTCGAACATTGACTGTGATCCGGAGCTCAGTGTGACGACATCACTGAGTACTCAGCTGTTTACAACCCCATCAATTGCTACAAAACTCATGGAGGGTGATACCTTCTTTGTTTATATTGACATGATATCCAAGCAGTATATCTCTAAAGGTTCTCTCAACCCGGCTGCTTTCAAGAACCGAAGGTTATGCCCGATTTTTCATGAACTCCGTAATTTGCTGTGGCGGAATAACGACAAAGCTCTAGTAGGAGGTGACCCAAATCGACTGCTCCAAACGGCTCAGTTTTTGGCTATGTTTCAGGGACTGGCACCGCTGGTACGAAAGATTGACCAGCATGTAGAGTATGAAAGTGAAAGGTGGATTTATTGCTTTACAATCATGCCTTACTTTGTCCAGCTGTCTCGAGCGGTTGCCATGGGTGTTGACACTGTTGTAAATGACGAACTTACTGCCGCACCAGGTATTCAGGGCATATCGCAGTCAATTATTTTGTGGCAAAAGGGACTATACTCTGCAAATACCCACAATCTTGCAAACCCACCTAGAGTACCAACTCAGAACTTCAACCACAGTCAAATCTGTGTGTGGACGGATCCTATCTCCATGCTGAACCCTGTACACTGGTTTTTGTCACTACTAATTCAGGGATCTCAGGTTAATGATTTGAGTAAGCTTCGCGAAATGCTTTGTGTTACTGATACTACTGATATTGCTTTATTTGATGCTAGTTTGTGCACTCTGGCACTCCTTTCTCATATATCAGTCGGTTACTGGGTCAGAAATGGATTCTCAATGCGTGTACAACTCCAATGCTACCGTGATTCGACTTTGAGAGACCTTGCATATACCCAAGATATTCTCTTGACTCAAATCGCTTTTTGTGTGATGGATCCCAGCACCGTGTTTCTCAATCTTGCTAGGCACTTCGCAGTGCTGGATTGGCCGAAACATACTCTTGGAGATGACCAACAGGCACAGTATATTCTTGACGAATTTGTGCACTGCCTGACTTTGCTGCTTTGTGACCGTTTGAGGTTTCAGAATTATGATCACACCACCCTTACTCGTGAACTTTTGAAAAAGGTTCTCATTCATGCACTTGGATTTGAGACTATGCAATACTCGGAACTCTTTAAGACTATTCCGGAGAACATGTCTGTAGATGACCATTTCGATACCGTTTTGGCGGAGATAGCTGACTTTACACCCCCTCAGGGTGAACAGGGAGTAGGAAAGTACGCATTGAAAAAGAGCATGTACGAATTCTTTGACCCGTATTACACGCATTTTACTTCTTCAAAAACTGAAGAGGCAGTGCGGGTCTCCGACGAGAAGCTGGGACCACTACACCTCCCCCCTTTACTACCACTTAAGGGAGCCTGGGCTCGCCTATCTGTTTTTACGAGAACAGAATCTTTTGCAGACTTTTTTATCAAAGTGTTGGATGCAGCTCCTCGTACTGTCGACCGTGTTGTTCACTTACTTCTAATGGCGGCTAAAGACGATAAAATCCAATATCCCAACCAGATCCATGAAGAAGCTGGAGTTTATCCGTCGGTTGCTAATATGGTTGTTCACCACAAGCTAAATGGAACGAGTCTGCTAGACCGTTTACTGACAGTTTCTCCTTCACCTAGAATTGGTATGTTGCTCGATTTATTACGGGATATTGAGCCTTCAATTCCAGAGTATAATAGGGTGCCTGTTCCTGAACAGGACGCTAAAAAGCAACAAAAGGAACGAGCTAAAGCGATGCAAGCTAAGGTAATGGCCGATTTTGCGCGGCAACAAGAGGCATTCCTTGCCAATAACAGTGAAAATGTCTTAGATGACAGTGATTCCAGTGACTCAATGGATGTCGAGTGTGATGGATATGTTTTTCCCAAACAATGTGTATACTGCCGTATGCAAGATCAGGATAACTCTGTATTTGGGATTCTCACGTACACATCGAAATCTGATGTTTTACGCAACCTCCCGCTGCAAGATCCACATTGGATGGGAAATGCATTCTCTGAGGACCCATCACTGGACATTGTTCATCCTTCAAGCACACCACTAGATTTGAATAACACCGAGGAATGCCAACCAGATGTGTCTTGGGGTGTGGCATTTCCGAAAAACGATATTCGTGAAACGACTTTGATTCAGGGATGTGGTCACTTTGTTCACTACAAGTGCTACCAGGAGTTTGTTCGTCAGCATCACATTCAGCGGCTATCTACAATTGGATCTACGATTCCAGAAGATGAATTCCTTTGTCCGCTATGCCGAGGTGTAAACAACTGTTTCTTACCTGTGCTATGGACAGCCAATACTACCTCTGTGAGCGAATTTTTGGGCAATGAGTCTTTAAGTGAAATGCGACAGGCATGCGCTACTGAGTTCGCAGTTGGCCCAATTGGCGTCGCTGAAACTGTTGGATTTTCGTACCGCTGCTTACAGCCTCGCTTTGCAGAGGCCCTTATGGTTCGCGACCAAAATAATATGTTCCATATGCACGTTAGGGATGTTCTTCAGCAACAACTTGTCCGTATAAAACGCGACAGTCCTCAGAACCATTTGGATAAGGGATTCGGATTGCGATCACTCTATCGTGCATTTGCCTGCTGTGTCGTGCACATCGATGTTGCTCACCGAGGACAGAATCACTGCTCTCCTTTTGGTGGTCTTTTAATTGACCAGCTTCCTGACCAGATCTCTCAGTTTTTGCGAGTTTTTAGCATGTACATCCAGACTCTTACGGGATTTATGGTGGCTACTTATCGTGATTCAGCAGCTGCAGCGAGAGCTGCTGCTACGCCTGGATTCAAGGAGCTTGTTCTTGTACCTAACCAAAGTTTTACAAGGGTTGTTGAAATGATGTTTTTAGGAGCAAGCATCCACAATATCTCGCGAAAGACTATCGTGAAGCAGATGCTAGCTTTGGAGTTTGGGCGCGTGCTCGTCCTTGTCCACAGAATGAACACTAGCCGGGTTAGTCGTATATCTGCTCCAGATGACGGAGTAAAACAAGCCTTATCGAAGTTATGTGCTGATCCAGACCTCGTTTATACCATTGTAAGGTACCACATCACTCTTACATGCCGCAGACTTGCCCTTATTGTGTACTCACAGTGTGGCAAATATGATCCTGATGACTTTGCTGGGATGATGGAGCTTCCAGAGCATGATAGATTGCTCAAATACCTCCAGATGCCATCTTTGAACGAAATAATTTTGGAAGTTGCTACAGATGGGAGTGGAATGTCAATGGCTCACCAGTTCTTTATGCAGCAATATGGAATATCTCCCGATTATCGATATGAATTTATCGATTACCCTGGAATTTATCGTTTGATAAAGCTCCCTGAACGTTTAGACATGATGTTTAATGTTAGGAAAAAGGTACCTGCTGAACCAGCAGTGTGTTTAATGTGCGGATTTTTATGCTCGACTCAGGATTCAGGATTCCACGAACTAGGTCCTTGCAATGAACATATGCTGAATTGTGGTGTCAATCAAGGTATATTTTTATTACCGCGTCGCAATGTAGTGTTGCTTTTATTACCTTCAGGCCGGGGAACGTTTATTACCGCCCCATATCTTGACCTTCACGGCGAACCAGATGAGACAATGCGTCATGGTAGACCTCACTACCTCCAGCCATTGAGATATGATGCTTTAATTCGTGAAGTTTGGTTAAAGAATGGTTTGCCAAGTTTAATTATGCGGAAGCTTGACCAAGCACAGGATACAGGAGGGTGGGAAACGCTTTAGGTATTTAATTATTAGCTGTAAAGAGTTAACTTAACTATGCCACTTATATTACATTTGTGGGAAGAAACTCGAAGAAAACCTGTTCAATACCATTCCTACACAATGCCGACTTTTGTGAATCAAGTGTCTGAATGAGATCTATAAGCTTACCAGTAAGCCCATTTTCACTGAGAGTGCTTAACTCTGCAACAAATTGCGACATTCCCCATTCAAGATGTCTTAATCGTATCAGAGTTACCTTTTCACTCAGCATAGGGTCTTCCGAGTCATCAATATCACAATCGTTACTTCCCGCTGATGCATCTCCCCAGTTATCTAAGAACAACTCAATATCCGAACTTAAAGTGAAAATAGCTGCTTTCAACTCATTCTTTATCTCCTTATGATCCAGATATAGGCAGTAATGGAGTTGCTCAACAAGCTGTCTACAAGTTTTATCGAAAACCATCTGAGGAGTCCATCTCGTGCCCCGTAAATAGGGACCAGGCGCAGTGAGCAAGCTATCTGTTGCCGCTGAGCGAGATGTAACCTCACAATATTTGATAATATCAGAGGGATGCGGCTCACTTAACTGGCCACGCTTGAATTCTAGGCGCAAAATAATGGTTTTGCATTGGCCAGCAATAACACTTCCCAAGTCTATTTGTAGGCCGCCATCTACCTGGTGTTTCACACAACGAGGGGTCTGCCCTTCAAATCCCACAAAATGACATAAATCAGAAAGTTTTATGTTCACCTTGATGTTATGGTGCCTGTAATACTTCTCAGAAGAAAATATAGATGATATTGCAGCTAGGGCCTCATCATCGCATGTTATGTGGCAGAATCGACCCATTTCATTTGAAATATCTGAATTTAATAAGACAGTATCCATGGAATCATATTTACTTGAGTTTTTGACACAATATGTGTGAACCATGCTACTCAACGAAACGTCCGATGAAATACTTGGAAACTCAGTATCAAAACTAGGGCCAGTATAGAATATGGCTGCTTGCTGTTTTCCAGGTGTAGGTGTGCTAAACATTCTGGTAAGTACTCCAGCTAGCGGCTTTTGGCAGTCTTGATAAACATCTAATCGCGCCAAAAAATCCTTGGACATCTTTTTCCAACCGTTCCAGTTCACTTTATGGGGCCTGAAATATGAGTACGAGCCATCTTCTGTAATTATTAAACCGAGTTTATCCTGGGGTCCCATATGTGAAAGGATTCCTTTAACCACAGACTTAATCATATGTCTCTCTAGACAAACAACGGCCTCAACGTTGTTAGACTCAACATAACTGCGCGTTATAGGTGGTTCTAATTGTGTGAGTTCTTGGGACCGAGACTGTTTCGCATTACCATCAAAAACTCCAAAAATGTCAAACTCAAGTGAAGTATTATTAAGTGCAGCCAACCATGTAGTTAAAACTTTCCTGTTACTAGAAAATGTGAACCTTTCATTCTGTAATTCAATAGGGAAGTTTGACTTATTTGATGAATTACGATTGATGAACTCAAGGGTATTTTCTTTGCTGAAGAAAACATCCAAAGATTCTTTGTTTATGTCAACAATAGAGTGAAATTCCTCATTTCCAAAAGCATTTTTTTTAGTGATAATAATACAGTTTAGGAAGAGGTATGCGACGACACTGCTGGAATTGTCATAGACAAACGAAGACACAAGGCGTAATTTACCACAAATATCGCGTTTAGCACCTAATTTAATATCAGAAAAGTCTAAAAATTCCAAAACCATATCTGAAAGCTTTTGAATTCTCTCAACATCTTCTGAACTCTTAAGATGACTCCAATACTTTTTGTTCACCGGGAGTTTGCATCCAATGCGCAGAGCAACTAGATGTTCCATTGAGGAGACCATTTGAGAATAGAGGTCCACACGTAATGGATCAACATCAAAAGCATCTGTGTTGCTATTCATATCAAACCCAGCATGCGTCACTGTTGACTTTTTATTGATTGGCTGGTAGCCGTCACAAAGCTGGCACAAAGGAGGGATATCATATTGCTTGCTGTTGAGATTTTTTAGACAACACATGTGAACATGGTGACCACAATCAATTTGTTTGCTATTATATAGCATCAGATTTGGGTCTGTGCAAAGAGCACATGTAGTTTTAAGCGAAAGCACCTTCTCAGCTGTGCTATTGGGCAATACTTTATCTTTTAACACCCTTTCAGGAGTTTGTTCTGGACTTGGTAAAATATCTTTAGCGTCAGCTTCATTTCCTGGGGGATTAAATGATGAAGGTTTCAACATCATGTGAGGAGTAAACGAAGGTTCATGTCTGTGAGCTGTACTGTATCCCGACATCTTTGGTATCTCTAGAGGAATTTCGGGATCAACAAACGGTGTATAAGGCTCGTCAAAAATACCTGATTGACGAATTATAGCTTTAGCAGGTGAGTATGTAGAGGAGGAAGATTGTGGAGTCTGAGTAAAGGCCTCTATAGGGGAGCCAGTATCCGAGTCTTTTTGAGGTTTAATAATCTGTTCAATACTCTCAATTATCATACCCACTTGCTTAGCGGTATCGCTTTGAGAACCACTCTTTAGGGGGGAATCGCTCGAACCAGAGCTTTTTAAAGCAGAAAACCCAGATCTTCCAGAACTAATTCCACCACTGCTCGTACCTGTATGCAACGAGCGCTGTAAGACACTCGATAACGAGGGAGACTTTTTAATACTACTGAGATTAAGTGGAACAGGCTTTCGGGAGACCTTCATCACTTTATGGTGGCCCATGGCAGCTGAGCTGGATGAACCGTTGCTATGCATTTATGTGTGATTCCTAATCAGTGAATTAGAGTGTATAACCTCTTATATACTATTTTTTTTAATTGGTGGGTTTCGAGGAGATATTTTATGCATAATATTATTACCGTACCCTAAATATACAATAAATGCATGCTATCCTAAGGATGAAAAGCTAGAAAAATGTAGATTCTGAAAGACTATATACATAATCGAATAGCAAGGTGTATAGCACACCTAAAAAAATTGAAATAACTACACGTTTAACCATTAATTTATGAGAATAACAACACCAGGGTTTGGACTATATGAAAAATAGAAACCAAAGGGATATTTTACATGATGTAAATGACTAATCGAGTATATACCCAGATATAGATAATGCGCGAGTTTTCGAGGCCAGCATAGAACAACGTGTTTTAAGTAGAGATATCTTGAATTTTCTTTTCTTTTGTTATCTTTGTCATTAAAATCACGACACTTATTTTTACGTCATTTTTGGACCTTTCTTCTTTTACTTTGAATTTTATCGGATGGCTGATTATTGGTAATCGATCTATTAGACCTTACCCAAATGTTAATGACATGCATGAACCTTTGCAGATGGTTTGCTTAAACCACAAATGTAATGAAAATGCATCAGATGCTCACACACATGACATATTTTGCCTAGAATAAAATATAAAATAACAAAAAGAATTCAAAAGTACAAGAATGCTCTTTATATTATACAAATGAATTAAGTAGCGTGTTCATGCTTAGTAAGTTAGTTTTTTTTACGTGACAAGTAAGTCCAGTTAAGTATTAATTTGCCCAAAACTCAATATAACATACATTTATACATTATTAGTTACAATTCAATAGTAGACTATGCTTATATGTGCTTTTATTCAGTGAACCCCCAAACATGATATTTTATTACTTGATACAGTTAACTTTACATCAAGTAACCATAGGGCGCAAATACCCCATTTTCGATTTTTTGTGGTATATTTAAAAACTAAGCATACTGCAGAAAAATCGTTATGGCATTTTAGAAATTGCTCTAATTGTAAACCATTTCAGTCTTTTTCACGTTTCTGTTTCCTTCCAAGGCAGGGCTAGGATTGCCTTTTTTCCATCTCACATCGAAATATGACTGAACCGACTTGGGCTGGTGATATGAACCTTATCAAGCGTAACCTGCAGGAAGTCTTGAACGAGCAGGTTCTCACACAAGTTTTTGAAGAGGGCCGCAAGCCTAGTATCTACTGGGGCACGGCACCTACCGGTAAACCACACTGTGGCTACCTCGTGCCGATGACCAAGATTGCCGACTTTCTGAAAGCTGGATGCTCTGTTACTATTCTTTTGGCCGATTTACATGCATTCTTAGATAATATGAAAGCACCTTTGGACGTCTTGCAGTATCGTGTTGAGTTCTACGAGCGTACAGTAAAAGCCATGCTGAAAGCTATTGGTGTTTCGATTGACAAGTTGCACTTCGTTATTGGAAAAAGCTATCAGCTAAGCGCAGAATACACTATGGATCTGTTTAAAATGTCAAACGTTGTCTCCCAAAACGATTCCAAACGTGCTGGCGCTGAGGTGGTTAAGCAGACCGATAATCCTCCGCTTAGTGGCTTGATTTACCCGCTTATGCAAGCTCTTGATGAAGAATACTTGAAGGTTGACGCCCAATTCGGTGGTGTTGATCAGCGCAAGATTTTTGTGCTTGCCGAAGAGCGGTTGCCTACCATTGGGTACAAGAAGCGTGCCCACCTGATGAACCCAATGGTACCTGGTTTAACACAAGGTGGTAAGATGAGTGCCAGTGATCCCAGTTCCAAGATTGACCTTACTGAGGATCCTTCATCTGTTAAGAAGAAGATTGCCAAGGCATATGCTGCTCCCGGCGAAGTTGAAGGCAACGGTCTGCTAGGGTTCTTGGAGTATGTGATCTTCCCTGTTGCCGATATTAAGGGAAAAAGTACCAAGTTCTACGTTAACCGTGACGAAAAGTGGGGCGGTCCTCTCTCTTACAACTCCATTGAGGAGGTTAAGGCTGACTACACCAGCGAGAAGCTCGGCCCTGCTGATCTCAAGATTGGTGTTGTTGATGCAATCAACGAACTTCTTGAACCTATCCGTGAGCAGCTAGTGAATGACGAATCCTACATTGAACTGGAGAAGAAGGCATACCCTCCAGTTGTCCCCGAAAAGAAGAAGAAAGTCAAGCAGAAGAAGATCGGTACTATGTACAAGAAAAAGGACGAAGAAAATGTCACTCAGAAAACTGCTGAGCTGAAGGTTGATGAGCAGAAATAAGTATTTTGTAACCCACTTTCTATATACTGAGTTTCTGAGTTGACTTAATGACTAAGTGATTCACATTCCCCATTAGGAAGGTCTTGCATTTTTGTGACCACCCTCACAAATATGAATTAACACTTTATATAATACGTTTTAGTATTTGGTACTGCACTTTTCTAAATGAAACAGAACAATATTGTTTTAATATTCCAGGCGGTTCTTTTAATGGGAGTTACAATCCTCAAATGTATTAACTTAAAGAGAACAAAACCGAGAATTGACAATGGCCAAAATCTAAGCTGTTTGAAGGGTGGAAGCAGAAAGTCAGCCAATGTTGTAGAACTGCTACTTGATCAAATTAGCATGCACCACGAAAGCAATCATAGACAACAGGAATTCGTAATGGTTTTCTATGCGTATATTGGAACAACCTGTCAGAAACACGTCTCATTTGATCTTACAGACCCAAAAGAAGACCATTACAATAGTCTATGCCCTCCACAGAGTTTTTGCTCTAGTGGCTCATATTTAAAACCAAAATCTATTCTCAAGATGGCCCAAGTACCGCTGCCTGTTTCGCAAGAGCCTAAAAAAACCCAAACCGGATCGATAACGTTGAAAAAGTACTATGAATTGCTGTTTCTACTGGAAAAATTAGACACACATAAAGTGAGACCCTCAATAGGCCTAGCCTGCGCCTGGCAGACGTTCATAAACCATTTTCAAAATTCACCAAAGTTGTACTTAGAAGCTTTACACTATTACGAGACGGAATTGGTATATGGAATTCTTAGACTTCTTAGGTGCTGGGGAGCAGAGATTTCTGCCTATAAGCGAGAGTTTGGCCAGGATGAGAAGGGCAGAGTTAAAAACTATGTGATACTGGATATTTATATGATAATACATGGAACAAGAAGACAGACACAGGAAGATTTGGACGCTGATATTGTCAATGCTTGTTACAGTTTGCTCAACCTACCTGAAACTGACAGTCTACCTGTGCTAGATACACCTGCTTACATCCAAAGCAAGGGCTACAAAATTCTCGCAGAAGAGGCAATAAGAGCCATAGAGAAGCTAAAGAAAGATACTGAGCTATCAGAACCCATGCATGAGACAATAGAAGATGTGGAACCATTAGGCAATAGTGTCCTGAATAGAATGCACCAGGCCTATGTCGAACTTTTCAGATTCCAGTCTATCGTCTTTGAAGCTGCATCGGATATAAGATCTGCTGCATACGCAAGGGTAAAACTATGCGCCCAGCTTGGGGAGGAGATGAGAAAATACAACGAGCTCCATTCCACACATCTACAGCTTTTGCAGCGCGCTCAACTTGAGGATTATGTTCAAAACGTTACAGATGAGCTTAAGCTAGTAAAACGTCGTATGACAGGGGAGGACAAACGAATAGTCAAGGACGCCTTCTATCTACTTAGAGGCAATAGATGGTTCTGAATTTATAAATAAAAAAATAACACTGTACTGATATATATTTTTTGAAGTGATTTAAATCACAGCCATCTGTTCGAACAAAGTTGAAATAGATTCTCCGTTGTGAGTTCTACGAACGCATTCAGCCAGGATATTACTGACATCGATGACAGTTAACTTAGGCGAATATTCGTAGATTGGATAAGTATTGGTCACAACAATCTGGTGAATATACGGCGAAGCATCCAATGCCTGCAACGAGCCTTCGCTGAACATTCCGTGTGTAACAATAATAATCACACGTTTCGCTCCACAACTGAGAATACAGTGCTCTGCAGCAGCAATGAACGAATCGGGGTGGTCAATTAAATCATCCAATAAAATTGCAGTACGTCCACGTACGTCACCAACCAGCGCAATGACCTGTTCCTTGGAATAGTCTACTTCCTCATCATCACTGCTAGCAATAACCTCTTCGTTTTCCTCAAGCGATTCGGGGATTTCACCATCAGCTTTCAGAACTTCTACACGCATTTGGGGATACGTGGAAGCGTTTCCATTGCTCTGGATTGCCTCGATAGCGATAGACTCTTCCTTGCCAGCTGTCTCGGCAATATCTTCGTCATCTTTGACAACGTGCCCACCCAGGACTCGTGCAATATGAATATTGCCAATTTGTGATGCTGTATCACTGTTATCAGCTTCTTCATCGGCATCAAGATCATCTAGGTGAACCAACTGGCTTTCTGGGAACATTGCACTGATCTTTGAGAACTTACGACGACGACGATCGGTGTGAATCATAGCAAAATTGACCTTGAGAGCATCGGCCAATGCAGTAACACGCTTGGTACCGCCCGGGTTCTTTGACACGATAACACACTCCTCGTAATTGTCAACATTTTCACGAATCCAGCGAGCAAGAATGGGTCCCGCAGTCAAATTATCCACTGGAACCGAGAAAAAACCTTGCATTTGGCTAGCATGCAAGTCCATAGTAATTACATGGTCTGCACCTGCTTTAACCAATAGGTTTGCAAGCATTCGTGCAGTGATGGCACCACGGTGCTTTTTCATCTTACTTTGCTTTGAATAAGGGAATGTTGGTACAACACATGTAATTCTAGAAGCAGATCCACCCCGACAGCCACTAACAAGGATGAGAAGTTCCATGACTATATCGTTGATGTGGTTTGCACTACCAATGATGATAATGGCGTGCGTGTCACGCACACTTACACCAATATCACAACTTGTCTCACCATTGCTAAACTTGTCAATCTTACAAGGAGCTGGCTCGACATCTAAACGTTTGCAAATGAGGTTTCCGAGCTCAGGATGGCTCGACCCAATGAAGATCTGCACTTTTCGCATGCCCTAAACCATCAGTCAGCTCAGCTCCTCATAAACTAAAACACAAATTTAAAAACTTAAAGGCTTAGGCACTCGTAGAGTAAAAAGCAGCAGTAAAATTATTGAAAACGAGCATACTTAAAGCGTTGTAGCAGCAACTATACAAGCCTATAGCATTATCAAGCTATGACCTCAAGGACCAACTCTTTAATTAATACCAAATAATAGTACTAAAATAATTTTCATCTAGTCTTGTTTAGCCAATAGCTGATCAACTAGATCATCTTTATAAATGCGGGATTTACGGTCCGAAATCGAAGATCAATACTTTTTATGCAGGTAATTTAGCTTTGTGATATTCTTTTGTATATATTTACTAATACTGAGCAATCGATATTCCCATTTGAGCTACCGTAAGCCTTTGAAGAATTTTTGCGAAAATAAGGGTTCTCCATGCTTTTCACATTCCACATATTCAAAGCCTTGAATAATACAACATGGAAGGCTTTTTTGACATAATTAAATCACAATAATATATACATCTTAAAGCAACTACTTGTCAGTGGTTATCAGAACCGGTTAAATATAACAAAATCACAAGAACCCTAAATAGTTTTCAGGTATGGGTGTATGCATCCATCTCAACGCCTTTTATTCCATACAGCTCGAAGAATAGAGTAAATACGGTGCACATATTCCTTGGAGAGGCTCTAAAAGAGAAATGATATTATTCTATAAGTAATTTAAATAAATATGACATCTCATGAAGAAACTTGTTTATCCTGACTCTTTCCTCTCGTTAGCATCGCTCTGTAATGCATTTGCATAAATTGAGCTCGTGAGGTCAGAGTGAACAAGAGAGACCAATCCATCAATGTCCTGCAAAGATGAGTCCCATTTTGACAAAACTAATAGTACTTGCTCAGCGCGGCGATTGGACTCCCTTAACATATCTCTAAGTTCTCTATAGTAATCTGCCAGCTCTCTTTCTTGCTCCCGTTGGCTCTTAAGCAACATAATAACCCTAAAAATGTAAACAGGCGGCAAAGCGCTAAAGAATCCACTTTAGTAATGCCGGAGTTGCGGTAGGGTAGTTATACCCTAATCTCACCGTTGCCCGTTAATGAAACCGAGATTGCCTGCTTTCTCACCGAACACCTGGATAATAGTTTCATAACGTTTATCTGTTACCTTGTTCCATCTTAGCCATTTTTTTCAAAATTATAATTAAGTTGGAATATGACACACGCAGGACATCTCCATGGTGCTTTATTTGGCTATCGACCAGATTTGGCTGCTAATATTGTTGGTGCCGTCGTTTTTGGCATAATCGGAATAATACAATTTTTACTCGGCATTTACACAAGAGACTGGTGGATGTGGGTGACATGGTCGTTAGCCGGAGGCATGGAAAGTGCTGCTTATATTGCTAGAGCCATAACACACCGTTATGTTACTTCTGATCCTATGTGGGAAATGCAACTTGTGTTGTCTATTATTGCACCTGCATTTATGTCAGCTGGACTTTACTACCAGCTAGCCAAACAAATTGTTATATATGGCGAACAATACTCACGGTTCCGCCCTATGACTTACAACGCTGTGTTTACAACCTGCGACGTAATTGCATTAATCATTCAGGCTGTAGGTGGTGGTATTGCAGCCGCAAATTTAACTCGTAATCCTGACTCTGGCGGATGGATTATGGTAGGAGGTATTGCATTTCAAATTGCAACTCTTGCAGTGTTCATTATCATGTATGGAATTGTAAACTGGCGTATTCATCATGACAACCCAGACAACTGGGATCCAAAATTTGCTGCTAATAGGCAAAGACCACTTTTCAAGTATTGGGTTCCAACCATTTGTATTTCGCTTTTGTTTCTCATGATTAGATCCATTTATCGTATTGTGGAGCTTGCAGATGGATGGAGAGGCTATATTCTTACTACGGAGCGATACTTCCTTATCTGCGATGGTCTGATGATTGCTATAGGCATGGTTCCGTTGTGCATTATTTATCCTGCATGTGCACACGGACATGTCCCGATCCCCGGATTGCACTACAAAGACAAGAGGGGTAAACGGACTGAGAAGAACATCAACCCGGAAGACACTAATTTCGGCGAAGGCTGGCTTGATAATCATTCATCCCTTGAAACTGCATCCAAAAAGGCCCAAGAGTTTGCTTAATTGGGCATTAATATATACCTTAGTTAGAATCTCATTAAAAATTTCATTTTATTTTACTCAAATTTATCGCATTGTGCTGTATTTAATTTCTTTTGAATTTTTCACTTTCATCAACTTAATAATAATAGTAATGTTCCGTTCAAAAAAAAACACAATGCTGCACAAGGTCTTAAAGGACCCAGCACGAGAAGTTCAGATACAGGAGGAGATTGCTAAAGGTGCTCAGTGGATTATTGATGGACCTCTTCGCCGAGTTCCTCCTTATTATTTTACTTACTTGACGTTCTGTAAGCAGAGGTGGGTTGGCCGAACATTATTAGACATATTTTCTACCGAATTTCGAGACAGACCGGTCTCATACTACACAAGAGCAATTGAAAAAGGACTCGTGTTAATCAATGATAAACCTGCAAGTTTAGAAACAAAAATGTATGATGGTGACCTCATGATGCACCGCACCCATAAACATGAACAGCCCGTTAGCAGTCGGCCAATTAAGATAGTTTTTGAAGATGAAGAACTTGTAATTGTTGATAAACCTTCTGGGATTCCTGCCCATCCTACCGGGAGATTTAAGTTCAATACCGTAATTAGCTTATTAAAAGCAGAACACGGGATCGATTGCCATCCTTGTAATCGACTAGACCGTCTCACTTCTGGATTAATGTTTCTAGCCAAGTCACCTCGAGGAGCTGAGAAAATTGGCAAGCAAATTCGTGATCGCAAGGTCACAAAAGAGTATCTTGCTCTGTGTCACGGTGAGTTCCCCATTGAGGAGGTTACAGTGAATAAACCAGTGCGGACGGTAAACCCAAAGCTGGCATTGAATATGGTTGATGAGAAAGATGGTAAAGAAAGCATTACAAATTTCCGTCGTGTATCATACAACCCCACAACCAACACATCACTCGTTCTGTGCCGGCCCCAAACCGGTAGGACTCACCAGATTAGAGTCCACCTCCAACATATTGGACATGCAATTGCAAATGATCCAATTTACTCGAACCCAAAAGCTTGGGGACCTACGTTAGGAAAAGGCGGGACATTTTCAACCGTTGACGTATCAGCTATAAGTTCCGCACTAGATGCAGCAGGAAAGCTAGTCCCCGCAAGCAGTCTAGCCTACCCTGATGTACCTGGAGAGCACATCAGTGGTGAACATTGTGAAGTGTGCGATACCGAGCTTTATACTGACCCCGGCCCCAACGACCTTGATCTGTGGCTGCATGCATTACGGTATCGAGCAGACAACGGATCTTGGGACTACGAGACCGAGATACCCTCCTGGGCCTCCGATATCCATATGAAATTTATGGAATTGGCGCTGGAAGAGGCACAGAAGGCACCGGATCTTCCTGGTGCATTTGCTGTTGGGGCTGTGCTTGCTCACAATGGAAAGGTACTCAGCACAGGCTATACAAGAGAGCTTGAAGGAAATACACATGCTGAGCAAAATGCTTTGGCTAAACTTGATATGCCTCTTCCACAAGGAACCGTTTTGTACACAACCATGGAACCCTGCACATTACGGCTCAGCGGAAATCTACCGTGTTGCGATCGTGTTCTTTTAAATGATGCAATCAAAACTGTATTTGTGGGAGTTATGGAGCCCAGTACCTTTGTAGAAAAGAATACAAGCCGAGCCAAACTTGAGAACGGTGGCTTAGTATATCTGCAGATCCCAGGAGTAGCTGAAAAAGCGTTAAAGATAGCTGAGAAAGGCCATTCAAAGTAATTTCGAATTTAATTACTATTTTATATAGTTATTTCAGTTATTTGGCTGATGCTAATGCTCACCAAATAGGATCTCACCAAATAGAAGCTGGAAAAGTAGGGTACGGTACTATCCAATGACACTCCAACAGCAGCACAAACGGCTTGTACAGTCGCTGTACCGGCAGTCTGTACGCATGACGAAGTCGTGGATTAACCGTCGTGACATATTTAGGGCGTCGGTGCTGGACATTCGTCGCCAGTTTGACGAAAACAAAGACCTGACCGATAAGTATGAGATCAGTCAACTAGTACAGCAGACCCAAGCAATGCTCACGAAATTCCGGCATCCAGACCCGATCATTCCTCCTCAGAGACCAAATGGAACGAGTTTCGAGCGGAATATTCCTACATCTCCGCTTTTGTATAGGTACCGTGAGGGTGACAACACACTTTAGATAGAATAAATATTATACACTGATTGTGGCCTCTAATATCTCCTTTATAACGTGTTCACAGCCAATATCGATGGCACAGCCCGATACTAAAGGCACAACACCATTTTCAACCCGTTTGCTAAAGTATTCCGCAATTTTCGGAATTTTCTCAGCACCGTTGCGTGCAACAACGAAGTTAACCGAGTTTTGGCGGCGGAAGTTGCGAAGACTTACCTCCACATAAGGTCTATTAGGTCCGCTACCAAGAACGGCCACCCGAAACCGATTTATTGATTGCGGTAATACGGCTATCTTTGGTCCTAAATTCATAACAATCTCCCATACTGGATACCATTCTCTTAAAAATGTTACCGTTCGTACAAGTGACGACTTTGAATGCTCGTCTAGGGTGGGCAAAAACGGAGCCAGTGCCCTTTGTGGGTTCTGATCTCCAAAAACAATATGCGAGTTGTTCTGAACGGTCAAAACACCATTTTCAGCAACATACTTGATCTCCAGACTGCTAAGGGTGGCACTACGAACCTCAAAACCTAGCGATATCGCTGAGGTTAAGGATTTTGCGGCGTGATTGAGGAATTCGAGAGAAGACAAGAGCGACTGAAGGTAGCTTGTCTCCACCAAAGTTCCTAACTCATGTAACTCAGCTTCAATCATGAATTCTCCTGAGGTGCCATTTACATTTATACGCGCTTTTTTGAACTCTTGGGTTATCATCCCCAACGGCTGCAGTCTTTGAGGACGGGTGCGACCTTCCATACAAACAGCAGTTTCAGACACAGAGCACACCACACCTGATTGAGCCCAACGGGGCGAGTCTACTAATGTTGAAATGTCAACTACAACTCGCATATCGTTTGATGAGCCAGTACAAAGGTCAAACCTTGCATCATGCATGGACAGCTCACGCATGAGCTCAAACAATACAAATTGCCGTCTGTATATCGACATTAGCTCAACAAGAGTGCCATAGTCAGGATCAGCATTTAGAGTGAGCGGCTGCTGGTCCTTTCCAATTGGTTGTAAGGTGTGAAGAAGGTGAATAGGACCCAAAACCCATCGTCTCTGGCTACATTCAAGCCTAGAGACGAACCACTGGGGTTCAGGAAGTCCGTATGCAACACATAAAGCCCAGCCAGAAGTGTCATCTCGTAAACGGAGAGCAAGCAAGTGGCCAGTAGAAGGTGCTGCTTTTGAAGAACCTCGAATCTTAGCAAACTCATCCGGAGCGAGACGGACATTACGCTGAGCACGCCATCCTGCAGCTTCTGCCCGAGAAGCAACCGTTTCAACGCATACTTGGGCTCGAAGCCTATTAAGAAGCTTGACAACATCATCCGAGAAGCTATTTAAGCGGTTTTGAGTCTCTAGAAACAATGGACCATTACCATGAAGTGCCATCATGCCGGATGTCGTGTCAATAGTCAGTTCAGTGGATAATTTTGACGTTATATCGAAGCTAACACTGAAGTCTGAAACGGAACGGATCCAAGGAGCAGTAATCGCTTTCATCCGTAGCCCAGCGTGGTAGCGTGTGACCTGAGAGAGAATTTCACTGGCATTTAAGGAGTCACAGTCCTTTACACCAACGGGAAGTACAAGTGAGTAGGGTGCCTGAGGGGACACGGTGATCACCGACTCAGCTGTATTGGGTGTTGTAACGAATACAAAAAGTTCTAACTTGTCAGAGAGCACTCTATGACTGACAACCCCACAAAACGGTCCTGCCGTCTGCTCAATCTGCCTCAGTTGGTGCCCAAGCAGCTGTAGCTTATAAGTTGCCGAGAATCTGGCAAGCCAGTCAAGTGCTGCAACAAGTGATGTGCCAAGAAGCTCATTAACCGCATGTTCAATACGTGTTTTAAACTCTGTATGCAAGTTGGTTGCTTTTGCTCCACAATCAACGTAGAAAAAGCGGCTTGACATTGATACGTCTTCCTCAGCAATACTTAATTCCACCCATAATGCACCATCTCCAATACTAAATTGGGCTCTACCATCAAAAACTCTATACTCTCGGAAATGCTGTGGCAAGTTTTCGTGGAGAGCCAGTCGCATTGCCAACAGAACATCCAACCTTCGCAGCACTTGGAGTACCTGCGAGTTATTTAATCGTTTAGGTGGAACATGGTGAAGTGCACTTATTTGGGGAGTGGGTGATCCATATTTAAGAACTTCCAGCGCAGTTTCTATGTCCGCCCAAGGACTTTTAGCCGGGCCCAGGCCCAGTTGAAGGTGGTACAAAGCAGAAACGACATTATTGAAGCAGTTAACCTGTCCATGAAGCCAGTTTGTAACGTCAATTGCTCTGCTGATATCTTGACTCACTACCGCCCATTTACAGAGTACGTAAAGCTTGACGTACTCTTGCCGACTTGCCACAACGAATTTAAGGAACTGCTCCTTTCGCGCAGCATCATTCGGTAGATTTTCGCTAGTCCGAAGTATATTAGCCAGTTCCTTACCACATCTCTCACTTACAGAAAGAACTAAGGACCGCAAGGGAACATAGTTCTGAGTTATGTGCTCGATGGGCGGCAGGTCCATGATGACAAATTTCTCCACGAACAATTTACGAACTCTGTGCAGATACTGCAGAAGAGGATTATGTGGGCATTGCGGAAGAAGTAAGTGACTAAAAAGAGATATATGTTTCATTTATTTTTATATTTATATTTTGTATCTTAGTTTTAGACTCAAAGTGGATAACCTGCTATAGCCGCCTAGAATAGAGAATCAACACAGTTTAGGAGGCTAGACTAAACTCCAATTTTCTCTATAGACGCGACATGGCGATTTGCACACTTCTTATTACATGTTTATTAGTTTATTTCATTGGAGTTTGGGGCATCGATCTAGGAAAGAGCTGTATGGAACGGAGGAAGCTGAGATTTCATGATAAATTCATAATTATTAGATATTGGCTTAAAATACAGTTATTGCTTTGATTTGAGCATCCGAATGTATGCTAGCCGAAGTCGCTTCTGAAGTTGACCTGCTTTCTCCCTCGCGATTCGTCGCGACTCTAATCGCTGTAATATGACGTGCGAAGGAGCTCGCATACTGAGTGGTGAAGCTAGACAGTGCTTGTGTGTTTTAGCGATGAGTTCCATTTTGAATCTAGATCAGGGGTCTGATGATGACTTTTTCGGAAACTGGCACCTGCCTTATTTAAGTACAAACACGAACCGTATGTTTTCTGCACTGTTTACGATTATTTCCTTTCCCCAAGATACCGCTTCCTAACCCTCGAGCACATACCGCTCGCGTAAATACTTAGTTTAACGGTTAATTCTATTAATATTTGGGGGTACATTTTTGGCTATGAATAATTTTAACGCTCAATTCAGATGCTAAGCGCTGTACACTAAGCTTTTAAAAGTTTTATTTTTCTACGGAATGTAAAATTTGTTTGTAACTATTAATCATTGACACAAATGACGCGACTAGATGCGAGTGTGGATCAAGGTAAGGTTTATGTGTGTATAGCATTGAAGGTTGAAACCCCTATGCTGATCAACAGTGCTTCCGATGACACATAACATCGTGAAATACTACACTTTGTCATAAGACAAAGAACAATGCCATAGTAGAATTTTAATAATCATAATATATTAATACTGGGTCAGTTAATGAACTATCACGTTACGTATTCAAGGTGTAACTTCGCGTGCTAGCGATTAAAATCCTCTCACTTAAATTGACACCTCTGTAGGGTTAGGCGTTATTATGCGAAAGTGTTAAAATATTGATTCACAAACCTTATTTTGATTAAACAAATTCGATAGATGGAACGTTAAGATTGCAAAATGGGTATGAAATAACTATACTGTACTGTAGTTATTTAATTCCCGTTCGCGTAGTGAATTCTCCGTTGGTTTACCCTGGTGGCAAAAAAAAGCCTCAAACAGAACGTAGGAGGTTTTCGCAGCTCATCACGTTATTATAGAATATATATTTTATATAATATAAACTGCACCCATATAAAACATTTCTGTAATCTCTCTATAGGGAAAAAACGGATCATACGCCTCAAAAATGCATTATAATAATTAGCTAAGAACGGACCGCTTAAGGAGTCAATATGTCACGTGTAGAGTGGCACTTTTAAGGCTCTAGTTTTCCAAAGCACCCCAATATCCGGCTATCTCAGCCACTCTTCTTCTGGAGTTTGCCCATTATCACCGTTAAGAAAGCTGCTAAATTCATTTCACTAACTATGACTGAGGGTGTGAAACTTGAGTATTTGGGTAGTCAACTATAATAATATAGATACAATGTCTTTAGTCCTTTATTTGCTACTTATATTTGTCACACCATTCCAGCAATTGCTTTGACCTTAATATCCAGGCAGAGAAGCCTTAGGTCTGATGGAAAGTTGATCGCAAGTTTAACTTGCCATCAGAGCCAAAATGGTTACTACACTGATATAAATAGGGCAGGATACAATACCCTATTATAGAGAGCAATGAGCGATTCCCCCAAAGAAGCTCGAAAGAAATCGAGTGTATTACGCTCTTTCTCCAGGAAAATTTCTGGGAAATCTAAAAGAGTTGACTCTAGTTCAATCGCATCGGGCTCTCCTGTCTCGGATTCAATATCCGAGGTAGCAACGCAAATATCCCTCAATTCACCAGGTGTAACAAGCACTCCTGTACGAAATCAATCAGATGCTAAACTGACTCCTTTACAGTTAAAGAGTTCTCCATCTGTCACTTCATCTTCAATTAAACGTGAATCTGTAACTGAACCGCAGAATGCTTCATACCCTTCTGATTCGAAGCAAACAACCTCGGTTAGCATCTCTGAAAGAAATAGCGATCCGAAAACGAATCTATCATCCAAGAGAATTGATTCAAACGGAAGTATTGCTGCTCTGGCTCAGAAAAACTCTGACAGTTATAGAACCACCAACACCAAATTGCCTGATGTTGACGCACAACCAGGCACAATCGATGGCAAAAACTCTGAATCAACAGGTTTGGAGCGTTCATCAAGCTCGGTTACCATTGCATTGAGTGATGATGAAGACTGGGGAGATGATTACAATGCATCAGTATCGTCATTTCGAATGGAGCGACACACAAATGCCCATAGTGCAATGCTGATTGAAGCGGTGAATGATACTCCCACGTTTCAAGCCAGTGCAAAATATCTTGATATTCAGATTAGGCAGCTTGATCAGTGGCTAAAAGAGTTTGCTACAAAGCATGGAAAAATCCAACAAGATATTGATCGTGTGAAGTCGTCTGTGAACTCTGTGATTTCTCATTTTATGCCTAGTGTGACACATCATAGCATGCTTGCCCAAGACTATACAACTCTATTGTTTGGTCGCTACACTGAGGCAGAGTCTCTCTTCTGGACCGATCTTTTTGCTACTGTCAAGAGTAATACCCATAATATCCAAACAATGGTGAGTGAATTGCATGATGGTATCTTTTCCAGCTATTATAAAGCTCTAAAGGAATACAAGGTAGCTTTTAAAAATATGAAATCTGCCCGTGATGATCTTTTTAAGTTGCCTGCAGTAGCTATTTCGATCGCCGTTCGGGATGCAAATCTCAAAATGTGGACCTTCTATAAAGTTATGGTCCGTGCATCAACTAAACTAGTGATTATCACGTCGCAGCTCGAATCTGAAGTTTCCCTTAAACTTCTAGAGACCCTGAGTTCACAATTCATGGGCGCTGATAAAGGCTTTTTCAATTATGACCAAACAAAGCTCGCTATTAGTACTGAACTGTTCCGATTAAAAACCTTTGCTGCTAAGATGAGAGAATCTGAAAATGCTTTGAACATGGAGATGTACCGTTTGCGCAACGAGGCCCTAGGAGGCATCAAGAATCTTGGTCCCCCCCGTGCTGCTAAAAGCTATGAAGTCGGGGCTCTTCCTGATAGTACTACGGCTCCAGCTCATAAGGTTGGGTGGGTTAATGTCCAAGTCGAAGGAGATGAGTGGAAGACGTATTGGGCATTCATTCAAAACGGGCTATTTGGTCTGTTAGGTGTCAGTAGTAATGGTACATCGGTGATGGAAAGTGCACGGTTTGTCATTAGCAGATGCCAGTTTGAGGTAATTACGCAAGATAAGCAATTTAACAATTTGTTCCGGATTAGTTTTGAGGACCGCTCAGTGGTTTTGCAAGCGACTAACTGTATCGACCTTTCCCAATGGCAGGCATCATTTAATCAATCGAAGAACTTACAGATTGATAAGAAACAGTGGAAAGGCAGTGAGCTTTACCCATGGTCAAAGGAATTTGCAATCCCTGTTCTTGGAAGCAACATATGCTCTGATTCAGATACTGTTAAAAGCAAAATCAAAGAAATCACCAAGGACATGGCAAACCCTCAGTGGATACAGTATAACAGTAGTCTTACTGCCGCTGGTGCAACTGCATTTGCTTCAAATGTTCCAGCAGTCAAACCAATGCCTACTTCAGTACTTCGTGAGACTGTTATTGCAAACGGATACTTCAAACCTTATGGAATTCCTAATGCAATTACGGCTAATTTCTGGGGTTCTATTGATCACTTCTCTGAATCCTCGCTTTTAAATCCTTCCGCTCCTGACTATGATTGCAACTTCCCTGATTATCCTCCAAATTATCCTCATGCTCTTATTATACAGGACATGGGAATGAGGGCATTCTGCCAACAATTAAGTGTTGAAGACCGGCCGGCTTCTGACGACCTCGTCGTATTATTTTTCCGTTGCACCACTTTCATGTTTGGCTGTGAAGTACCTGCTCGCGTTTATGCCACAGCAACAAAGCTATTCTTTTATGCATGCTGGAATGGAATGGTAGCTCTGCAGACTTCACCCGTGGAGAAAGTCTTGGAGATAAGCAGCTCGCATGGAATCTCCAGTAGTGAATTAATCATTGCATTCCATGCTTTTAAGGACGAAAATGTGACGTCGGCTGCAGGTAACTCACAGTCTGACGCAAATCGCCGTCTGATAAAATTCAACCTGTACATTGATTCTTCTGCGCTTGCGGAACGTAGATTGGCTTTGATTCTCCAGAATCGTCGCTCAAGGAAACCTTTGAGTTGCGAGGAACTCATTGAACCTTTAGGAATTATCAACTTGGAATATGCAGAAGCATTGAAATCAAAAGAGGTAGATCTTGAATCAGAACTCGTTGTCAGGCCTAAGAGCAAATATATGACCGGAAATGTTAAGGAAAGTAAATCGGAATACGTTCCTCACTCGTTTGGTGAGTGGCTTTTTACTAAATCAGTTGGAAACCGCAATACTTTGGGAGAGGAGGATGC
This sequence comes from Starmerella vitae, assembly GCA_030584925.1. Classification (NCBI taxonomy): domain Eukaryota; kingdom Fungi; phylum Ascomycota; class Dipodascomycetes; order Dipodascales; family Trichomonascaceae; genus Starmerella; species Starmerella vitae. The sequence continues at coordinate 161,756 of JAJMCB010000011.1, read as the reverse complement.
ATATGAGTTTGGAAAAGGAATGACTAGTAAGTTTGCTCAAGATACTTTCCCTGTCAATGCTGAGACTCTATTTACTGTCATGTTTGGGCCTAAATCTCCGGTATTCCAAGATAAAGAAGCACCAGGTGTTGAAAACTCAGTAGGTCAGTGGGTCCAAAACGGTCGCCGACTTGAAAGACGCATTGCAAATTACTTCAAGAATAGTAATAATGAAAACGCTGAAAAGCGCTATAACCTTCAGAAATTGGAGCATCGTGAACGTGATCTTTATGTTGTCACAGAACGTCGCAGTTCGTGGGAAATGCCTAGTGGTGAGCAATTCTATCTGGTACTGAAATATGTTGTATATGCAACTGGGCACGGTAGTCATTTGCAAATTTGGGGCAAAACTATCTGGACTACTAAAAACGTCAGCAAGGTTACGCAAAAAACTGTTCATGAACTTATCAAGGCTGTATCTCAAGGCTTAACGGTTCGATTACGCGACTGTGTGAGTACTATTGAAAATCTAGACGAGGCTCTTACGAAATATGGTAAGGTAAAGGCCGTTAAAGTTGTTTCCCGTAAACATGAAAACTATGAAGAAATGAATAAGGCTACCCGTGTTACTCCCAGATATGCTGCCCATCTGATTGTAAATTCACAATTGCGATATTCTTGTACCAATATCAAGTACATTTCCAGGCTCATTTTCTCATGTATTGGAAAGGTGGCCAGTCCATTGCTCGCTGTTCTCTTAATAGTTGCGGCCTTTTCCCTGTATTACAACATTAAATTATACAGCAAATCCAGTGAAGGTTATTGGAATGCTCGCTTGGAGATTGATTCTGTTAACAAGTACATTGATGAGATGCAACTTTTACCTCAAATCTCAGGAACATTCACGCGTGCGATATACACGAAGGACATTGATGAGATCCTTGCTTCTGGTAAAGGTTGGGTCACGAACAATACTGGTAGATGCTCGGAAAAGTTCTCGCAGATTGCATCACTCTCTTTGTGGTCTGGAGAATATGGATCTCTTTATGAGATGGAATCGAGCGCACAATCCTCTATCGACCGAATTACTTCATTACGTCTAGATTATGCTCAAAAACGCAGTGATATGATGGCACTCATCAGTGTGCTCAACCAAAACGAAAGGAATGAATTGAACTACGAATATCAACGATGGATTGTTGATGAATCGTCAATGTGCACCGCGGTGCGTCCTGTTTTACAAACTGTGGACGAAACTGTCTATGACGAGCTATATGAGTACTGTATTAGCTGTCTTCAAGAAGCAACTAAGTTGATTTAAACCTTCTAGTTAGCAAGTTTGTATATAAAACAATAAAATTTCAACTACTATATATAGAATCATCGCCTTGCGAGATAATAATGCTACTGCTCTTACCATCATGCTTCAAACTCGTAGTGGATAACACAGGAATTTGATCAAAGAAATCCAGAAGTTCTGTATCATCAGTAAAATCGGAAAACTCGAAAGAACTCATACCGTGGATATTGAATTCAGGAGTGTCTCCGTCAATCTTGTCGCCCATCTTCTGAAGGACATTTTCAAAACTTATTTCATCAAGTTTCTGACGCCAGTCATTTCTCCACACATTAAAACTCTTCTCCCAGGCAATATCTTCCTGATCAAGTTTTTTAATGGCCTGTTCGACAATCTGTATGAGCCTCTTAGCTTGTTGAACATGACTTGTCCTAGACTCCAGAGTGTCACTAGAAACAAACGAATCTTTCACACTCAATAGGCTCAGTTTTTTTTTAAGTCGATTAATTTTGTTCAAATTAATGCTGCTCATGGTGATGTTAAAAGTTAACTAGTTGAATTGGTGGAAGTGGGGTCCATTTATCCACCAAGGGTAGGGCGTGCTGAACGAAAGGTGATAAACCCGCACTTACTTTAATAGATCCAATTACTTTGGCAGAGTTAAAGTCATGTTTGGTTCATTCAAAGCTGCTTCAGTTTTCACATGCATGTAATGTAAAGTAATATTTATTTCAGAGTTACCACTTTTGGAGATGGGTCAGGGGTCATGACAACTACTTTAAAGATAATCAGTAAGTAATAAATTATATTCTAGATAATTTCTAAGGTAGTTTGGTATGGATATCTAATGTTTCCACAGGAGTGTGGTATTTGTTTTATCTGAAATCTTTGCTCTTCTCATCCACTCAATTTCTAATAGACCATCAGCTAATTGGCGGCAGTCCAAGCGCAAAAGAAGCATGTGGCACCCAGTGAGTTTCTTTCTAGCTTCGTATTCTGACTCTGGAGTTGCAGAGGCAATGTATAATGAGCTCAGCGTGTTTTTAACAGTTTCCAAATCAAATGCGGCTTCAACAGGAAGGCTAATTGCCTTCTGGTCAACTTGATTGATATAAGAAGCCAACTGCAAAGTCCTAAAGCTGGAGCTCATGACCATTTTACGGAAAGACGCATAAGACTGGGATTCTTTGACTGAAGAACGGACAGGTGAACGAAGCACAGACCTAATGGATGATTTAGTAGGTGACTTGGTTGGTAGCCTCACAGGTGACCTGGTGGGCGACCCCATAGGTGATTCAGTACTAATAATTGAAGCTCGAGAAGCTTGGTTCCAGGCTAGCCAATTCTCCGCTAACTCATATGATCCACGATCACCTAGATCACCTTCTTTTGTTTCATAAATAAAGTTGAACTTCGGGCTGAATGGATCGTTGTTTTTGTATGAGCTATAAATGGGAGCAGGGCGCCAATCAGCTTCTTCTAGATCAACAAATGGTTGGAACTTGGGAGGATTTGATAATGTTGGAGTGGCATCTGCATCCTCCTCTATCTTTGGTGTAGCAATTTCTTTAATGGGATCAAGGTTGGTAGCGGTACCACCACCCCTTACAGGGCTAGCAGTTGGTCGAGATGTAGTAGAAAAAAGGTTATCTGAGTTTACCAGATAACTATATGAATTTCCTGACCTTGAGGATGCTAGACTATTGGCACCACTGCTCTTTTGGCGACTGTGACCGTCTCTAACTGGATCAGAATCTGCTGGGGGTGCCAACTCTTGCACATATGGAGTCTGAATTGTTGTTCGTGATGATTCGCTCCGGACTGATTTGCTCAATGAACTATCCCTTATTAATACTGTTTGCTCGCTAGCATTAACAGAGTCATTGTTAAGCAATCTGCTTCCAAGTCTAACTAAAGACACGTCCCTCAAACTTGGAGTATTATTCACCTTAACTGTGGAAGAGTCAACAAGAGATGCAAGATAAGAAAAGTCTTCAACGGTAGTATCAGATTCAGATGAGCTATTAATCGTCGCAATTGTTTCAAACGATGACTCCGTTGCTGATCTTTGATGGTTGGCTTCCATAATACTGGATTCAATACGAGGAAATGCCCTTCCAGCATTTTTGTTGTATAAGTTAGAGGCACTACGATCCAAAAACCCACCAATTTGGATACTCTCATTAACCATTGAAGAGTTGCTAGGCTCACTAATATCCGTAAGAGATTCATCATCATCACGACTAGCGTGCAACCGATGGTACCAGTCATCAACATCACGTTGTTCGCTATCCTCACTGTCCATATAAGAACTGTAAGTATCAAACTCATCTGCACTAACATCATCTGCAGATATATCAATGTCATCGTATTCAGAGTGGTTAGGCCCTACAGGCAAATTGGGAACCCTTCTAACTTCCCTGGGTGGTTCAGCAGGTTTTAAACTGTCTATGCTGGAGCTCGGAATAACAACCTCTTCTGTAGTGGATGCCTTGGTTTGTGGTAATGTATTCGCATTGTGTTTATGAGCGGTCTTCCTAGAAGCCCATTGTATCATTTTCATTGCAACTGACTTATTCAAAGAAGTAATAAGTTCAATTTTTGCCGGATTTTGTGATGATAATGATAACGTGAGCAAATAAGACACCTCGCTAACCACGAGATTTTGAAGATCGGCTTTAGTGGTTTCAAAGGTTGAGCTATAACCAAGAGTGCTGATAACATTAATGATAACGTTGTCTCCATTTGTGTTGAGTGACATAGCTGCAACTAGCTGGTGGTCCTTGAGTGTCTGCTCGTTAACCTCACAACTCAGAAATAATGCAATTGGGCTTCGGTTTCGTTCCTCTCCGTATCCTCGTAGTTCCTGGACAGTACTGTAAATAACTGTCTCGCCATCCAATCTAAAAAGGTGAAATGGTCGAGTCTTGGTTGTAATTTTCGCCTTCGCCATTAAAGATACCAGGCTCTGACTGTCCTTCAACAAAAAAGATCCTGAGATGCCCTTAGACATGACAAACAAGTTTTGTCCATAGTTAGCAAATTGCACGTCCAAAATGGGTGACCATGCTATTACTTTCAAAGGCGGGACATTACGGTTAATAGGCGCTTTATTGAGCATTGCATGTAGCAAAATGTCACCAATTGATGGCAGATGAAGGCCATTAAGTGAATGCGTAGGTATTGGCTCCGTGGGACGGCATACCACCAGAGAATCTGTGAAAACAATGAAAATGAGGTGAAGAGAACGCAGTGTATCACTAGGTTCCAATGCATCTACGGCGTCAAAAATTGTAACAACGCGACGATTAGTTTGGGTCTCATTCAGAGCCGCTGGCCAATCGGTGATTACAGAAAAGATATCAGGCTGTTCAGTTGATTCTTTAGTAAACGCATCGAGAGTTCCGCAAGCAACGTCATAGTATTCATCGACAAGTTTTTGTTGAAATGAGGTCCATTTCTTCTCCTTCACAAGCTCTTGAAGCACCTCCTTTACCTGTGACAAATGGTTTTCCTTAACAACGCGGGCAACGTCCTCGCTATTATTCAAAAATTGACCTATACCTGGTTCAGCAGCTATCAAATCGTTCAATAAAGATTCAAAATCTTGGGTGGCTGCTTTGTGACGCATACACGCCCGAAAGAAATACGGAATTGTTGCACCGCAAGCCTTCACTACCTCAAAAGCGCCAAATGGCAAAGAAGCCCGAAGAGCCTCGTAGAAAAAATTGTTAATCCTAAATTGTTCATCAATGGTTGGGGAGAACACTGCGTTTAGTCTAGCGATTGAGAGATTTGGAAAGCTGCCCTTCAGCACCTCCACACGTAAAGGGATCAGAGTAGATTGTAAAAAGTCAAGAATGTCACCTCTAGCTCGGGCCTGGAGAAGATAAAACCGCTCACAGATATTTTGTACTGTGCTGCTCTCTGAATCCAAACTCGACGAAGAAGAAGAGGACTCTGGAGTTGTGTACAACCGATCTGTGGGCTCCGGCGAATACTCACTGAGAGGATCAAAGAGCTGCTCAAGTTGTTCGCCGAGAAGGTAGACCAACTCATTATTCTGGTCAATGGTAAAATCGCTATCTTCATAAACAATGTCAACCACTGCAGATCCAACAGTCTTCGGTGCTATCAAGCCTGCCTCCAGCATTCTTGATCCGATTGCTTGCGGAAACTTACCGTATAGTAGCTTAAATTTACTACCAAGCGCACCAGCAGCACTTTCATCGCCATCCTCGCCCAAATAATTCCTCAGAGGTTTATCCATGGTTGCATAGGTACGCAGGACGGCAATCGCCAGCGCTCTACGAACAGGAGAGTTAACATGCGACGGTGCTAGTGCGCGGCAGGCACCATAATACCTGGAGGAACGGTCTAGAGTCATATCAACAAAACCAGAGGTTCCGTGAGAACCGATCAGAATAACACTGAGCTTAGGGACGCCCGGATGGGCACGATAGACAACTGCAAAAACATGGCCAAGTAACTCATCCTCCGCAGTCATATACACGGCATCCCCCGCGCAATTAAGCGGGAATTCGGTGAAATATGGGGCGTTTGAATCGATAACAAAGCCCATGACGCGTTGTGTTTTCGGGTTAGGATATGTGATGAAATATCCCTATTTAATTAAAAAGGACGCGTAAACCACCACTAAATGCACTAATCGCAGAACGGCAAACAGTGTTTATGTACTGCTAAGTGTGCTAAGTGTGCTAAGTGTACTGCCAACTAAAAACGATAATAAATAGAAAGCTCAAGGTATTACCAGATATAGCTTCTTATTAGCATATTAAATAAATGAGGCGTGCAACCAAGATAAAATACCTAAAATACAGAAATAGAATGGTAGAGAACCTACCATTCTAAAAAATAACAACCAAAAAGCCCAGCGAGGCCACATGCACCTGGCCTTAAACCCCTAATCACTACTCATGTGGCTTCCTAATCAAGATCGAACCAAATTATCCCCTGCCCAGCTTAAACGGTATAATGTGACTTCCCTCAGGTCCCAACAAGCCTATCACACACCCAGCAATTCGATTACCCGTGACTCAGTACAACTTAGTTTCTCGGGCCCTCTACCAGACATCGAAGTCCAGCATCATACACCACAGGAGCATGTTGAGCATACCCAGACTAGCTAGAACGGCGAATCCAGTCGCACGATTTGCACGCAGCATGCAGACCAAACCGGTCCGCCCCTGGAACACCCATAGACTTACCACCCCCAAAAGCGCCCCCCCCAGCCTTTCACAGGCCCATTCAGAGATCAACCGCCAGGTTTTTGACCCCCCCAGCCTCTCTACCCCCCCCACACAAACGAATTCATCCACCCACATATCCACACATCCCGCAAAGCGACGAAGACCACTGCGTCCCCTTAAAGCAGCTATTACACTCACACCCAGTGCCGTTGAGCACCTGCGAGCACTTCTAGACTCGCCAGACCCCAAAATGATTAGAATTGGTGTCCGAAACCGTGGCTGTTCCGGATTGACGTACAACCTAGAGTACGTGGAGAAGCCCGGCAAGTTCGACGAGGAGGTCCAGCAGGACGGTGTGCGGGTCCTTATTGATTCCAAAGCTCTGTTTTCCGTAATTGGGTCCCAGATGGACTGGGTTGACGACAAACTGAGCTCAAGGTTTGTGTTTCACAACCCGAACTCCAAAGGCGAGTGCGGGTGCGGAGAGTCGTTTATGGTTTAGGCACAAATTTATTTATTTAGTTTAGTTTACATTCATGAGAGAAAACTGGCGGACGATATTCGGTCCGTACTCGTCGTAGTCCTTCTTCGAGTAGCAGTAGTTCTTGAACTCCGGTGTCTGGGCCATGAGCGAGCCGCCGAACCACACGGCCTCGCGTTGCCGCTTGTGGCTGACAACCTGGACTTCGATCCCCGAGGATTTTGCATTGGCCTGCTGCTCGTAGCGGCGCAGACGGGTATCCACAATGGACTTGATGTCACGCTGGAGCCTGCGGCCAAAGTCCTTGAACATCGTGCTCCCCCCCGAGAGCACGATGTTGCGGTAGAGTCCCTTGCGGACGTCGATAGGGCTGGCCTGGACGACGTTATCAACGACCTCCGGCAGCGGTGTGAGGTAGTCCGGGGTGGCGATCTCCGGCGAAAAGAAGATCTCAGGAGCCATGAATCGCTCGTAGCCCACATCGACCTCAATGCCCTTGTTGGGCACCTGGTACTTGCGAAATCGGGATGTGGGGTCCTGGTCAAACCGCTTGAACTCGTTCACGATGTTCGGCGAGACGTAGCAGTGCTCCTGCTTGATCCGCTCCGCAGTTCGCAGCGACGTATCCTTCTCACCGCGGTCCCGGAGCATGTTCTGGATAAACGAGGTGATGTCGCGGCCCGCGATGGGAATATGCTTGATTGCCGAGCCGATAACGTAGCCTTCAGCCACGGCAATGACGTGGGTGACACCGTCACCACTGTCGATGACGGTACCAGTTAGTGGTTGCCCCACAACCTTCGGGCTGGTCCAGCTGGCCGCAAGGGCGAGAACGGCCTGCACGGCAATGTACAAACCCGCACAATTGAACGTCTCGAACATGATCTCGGCCGTCATCTCGCGGTTCTCGGGTGCATTCAAGGGCGGCTCGGTGAGCAAAAATCGGTGGTCCTCGGGCTCGCACCGGAGGTACTTGAAGATGCTGGTCTCCCAGAACCGCTCCATCTGGTCCCAGTTCTCGATCTGTCCGTGCCGGATGGGGTAGCTCAGGCTGTAGCCTTGCGAGTCCGCACGTTGCACGGCCTCCTCTCCGATCACGTAGTTGGGCGAGGCCCGCTTGGGGCGCCCGGGGGCATCGTTCGTCGCAATCGCTGTCGGAAGCACAAACGAGGGCGCGTCGTTACCGGCAAAACCAAGCTTGGTCAGGCCGGTACCGTTGTCCATCACCACAGCGGGGGTAGTGTTCATTGGTGACCTTGCCCTTTCTGCCCGCGCCCTTCTCTGCCTGCTCGGTAGTCAATGTCTATCGTTGAGACTCGAGAGTGCAGGCAGTACAAGTTGCCGTATTCTTCATTCTCTGGCCCAAAAACCATTACATCTGTATCTGATGGCTTTGCATTTATTGAGAGCCGCCCTTTTGGTGCGTACCAAACGGGGGCTGGGAGAGGCCATGTGGTTGTCGTTTACAAACACTCAATAAACGCCTCTAAAATGGTGGTTCCGAAGGAATTCGGCTCAATTCAGATTTCGGGCTCTAAAGAAACTCTGCTTTACGCTGGGGACGGGGTGATCGGTACCGTCACGGGCACCAACCTGGATACTAACCAGGTGAACGATTTCGGGAAACCGTGTGTTAGCCCTAGCGTCTATGATAGAAATGGATGTGCCATTGTGGGTGATGTGGACGAAAGGCAGCTGGTTTTGCTGAAACTCCACCAGGAATCAGGCGTGGACTTCGGTATGGTACCGGAGACGGCCCAGTGCTGTGCGGTTTACGAGAACAGCGTTTATGCTTTTAACAAAACTCTGAGTATGCTCGATTTCAATCAGCCTTGGAATAAAGTCGAGTCTTCGCTGGTCAGTAAATTTATCGATCATCAGAGCCAAATAGACGTGTCGCGGTGCCGTGACTTAGTGTCTGTGTACTGCAACGGCGAACTAGTATTGTTTGACAAACGCAATATCAAGTCTCCAGTTTACTCTGTAACCGCTCCTCGTTGGGCTACTTTGGCAATTAGTGATGATGTGCCTGAGGTCTATTTGCACGGACCCCAGGGCGAAGTCTTCATTCATAACTACCTAAGGGGTAAAACAAGAAAGATTGTGCTTCCAGATTCTTTTGAAAACGAGTTTGTGCCGGTGTATTCTACCCAACCTTATGTTCCGCCCGAGGCTCCAACTGCTCTTGACTGTGTGGGGGCGGTTTCAGCTGTTGGTAGAGACCTGTTTGTTGGTGTGAAGGACTCAATTGTACGGATTACAGCCCCTATAGTTGGGCCTGAAATCACAGATATATTGAGTATTTAACCAGTGTATTTATTTATTTATTTATTGTAACTCTTTAGTGCACCGCTCAAGCCATTTAAGTTCATGGCCACTGAGGTGTGGCTTTAGCACCTCAGCGCACCGACGATGGTAACTGTTAATGAACGTGATTTCCTGGGGTGACAACCGGTTTACATCGATCAATTTGGGCTCATACGGTACTACAGTTGGTACCTCGAACCCAAGGTAGTCTGCACTCTTCTCCACAACCAAAATGTCGCTCTCCAGTCGCACACCGAAATGGTTGTCTTTGTAGAAGCCGGGCTCGTCACTCACAAAATGGCCAGGCACCAAAATGGATTCGGGGCCAGAAGACATGCCAATACCAAGAGGAAGCTCATGGATGTTAAGGTAAGAACCAATTCCGTGGCCAGTGCCGTGACCGTAGTTCATGCCTTCCTTCCACAAGAATTGTCGGGCCAGAATATCTAGCTTATAACCGCTGGTCCCGGGCGGGAAGCAGGCCGTCATGACCGCTAGCTGACCTTGTAATACCAACGTGTATGCTTTGACTTCCTCGGGTGTGGGCTGGCCAAAGTGAACAGTGCGGGTGATATCCGTTGATCCTTGCAAAAATTGGCTTCCACTATCCAGCAAATACACCTCACTAGGTGAAATTATGGAGCACTCGTCTCTGGTTGGAGAGTAGTGCGGGGCTGAAGCATTCGGGCCAGTGGCAGAAATGGTCTCAAACGAATTTCCCTTAAAATCTGGTAGCTTTGAACGTATCTCTAGCAGCTTTTCGCCTCCTTCGTACTCGCTAATGCCTTCATGAACATGCTGCTCCATCCACGCTAAATACTTAACAATAGAGAGACTGCATTTCAGCTGGGCAGACCAGATTCCGTCGATCTCAGTCTTGTTCTTGACTGCTCGCATTAAATTACAGGGCGATATGGCATTCAAAGTGCCTTTGTATTGCCTATCGATGGCCCAGGTGCCTCCATTAGGAACCCACACAGGGCTTTCAGCTTTGCTGGTGAAAAAGTCATCATAGCTCTTAACAACCACCAGGTCACGCACTGCAGGGGGTACTTCCTTGTTAGTGTAGAGGAGAGCCGATTGCAAACTAACCACCATAAACGCTTTAAACACAGGCACATACGGAATATCGCCACCACGCAGGTTCAACAACCACGCAATTTCCTCAAGACTGTAAAGGACTATGGATTTAACGCCAGCCTCTGAAATGGCACTTCGAAGCCTAGCAAGTTTACTGACAGCATGCTCACCAGTGAACTCAATGGGGTGTTCAGTAACTGGCACGGAGGGGAGATTTGGCTGGTTGTGCCAGCAAGCATCACAAAGATTGGTGGTTACAGCTCGCAAGGTCTGACCGTGTTGTATAAGCGAAGCTTGCAGTCGGTCTGCCAGATCAGCTCCAATTAGCCGGGGGTCCACGCCGATATCCACTTTCAATTCAGCAGCTTTTTTTACAATAGCAGTCTCCCAATTCTCGACTCCGGGCAGTCCCAGTTTACGCACGGTCCATTCGGGTCCGAGTTGCTTCTCCGCAATAAGATAGTACCTCGAATCCGTAGCAAGCTCAGCAAAGTCCTGACCAATTGAAATAACAGCTGACGATCCAGTAAACCCAGAAACAAACCGAATCCGACGGTCATGATCGGAAACGTACTCACTCTGGTGCTCATCGGGCTCCAATACCAGGTAGATACCAATGCGGTGCTGCTTCATGAGGGTACGCATGTTGGTCAAAACATCCTGTTTTTCACTAAAAGCCAAATAATTAGTGCAATTGATGGGAACTCCTCGTGGAGAGAAGGCATACTGCTGGTTGGGATCAAGCCAGAACCAGGACATTTGTGGGTCGGGCTGTCGGTTTCCTAACCTCATGATCAGAAGTCTCAGACCAGTGGGATTGCGAGCCAGTTTTGGCGTGCGTCACGCCTCCGGGCGTCCTGAGATGAAGTTTTCGATGGATCAGGCCGGCCTGTTTGCTGATCTCTACGTGCCACCCGTGAAGAAACCGTTTATTCTCACCAGCCCAAAACTGTGGTGGACATTTTTCAAGCGGAAGCTGCAGGTCACTGGTGTGAACACTTACATGGCGGTTAAAATGCGAAGGGAACTCGGAAGTGACCGTTTCCAGCCGCTTGAGTGGAAAGAGCTTGCCATAATGCTTTTCAAGCGTACAAATGAAAGTTTTGTTCGTCGTGACTACGCGAGCCTCAAGCACCTAACTAGCCGTTGGGTATACGGTCCGCTTTCTGAGAGAGCCAAGGAACTGGATTCCGGCGTTAAATACGAGTGGAAACTTCTCCGGTTCAGAAGACGTCCCAAGGTACTGAGTATGCTGCCTTTATCAATGCCCAACGAGGCCACCAGGTACGTTCAGCTTGTCTACCGCTTCGAGTCCACTCAACAACTTATAAAGTTGAGCAAGGGGAACGATAAGCCTGAGAGCGTGCAGCGTGATGTGGTGGACAACATCGCTTTCATCATTGACACCCAAAAGGATCCGATTGAGGGCCGATTGATCGGGTCGCTGTTTGAGACGCCAATTACCTCGCCAATGCCAGATCCTTCACTTATGTCGAAGTCACGCTCGGTAGTTATGCATGGAATGAAGGTTCGTGGAGATATTTTCCGTGCTCCTCCGGAGTATGCGGCTCTTAAAAACGACTGATTAAAAATATTAATAGAAAAGGTACTTAAAACAAAAATGTAAATACAAAAAGTAATTCTTTAAAATAATTCATTTGGGATGGAAAATGGAAGCCAATTTCTTGATGCCTGACTTGGACTTTCCGTTGGCGTGCTTGTGAGCCTCGGCCTCTAAATCCTTCTCGGCCTCTCCAGACTGCACATCCTTACCGTAGGTCTCGATTTGGCTAGCCTCGTTGGCACCAGGTACGTCCTTCTTGATACCCTGCTCAAGGGAAGTCTTGGAGTCTTGAGCGATCTTCTCAGCTTTAGCCAGTTCGTCCTGTCCGACATTCTTCGCACCAGTGCCATAGGTATTCAGTGTGTTGCCAAAATTCTGAGCCTGAGTAGCACCGGCAGCACTCGTAGCAGCTGTACCGGCTGTAACCGCTCCCACAATAGAATTATCGTGCGTGGAGGCAGTAGTGGTGCTTGCAGGGTGAACTGTGCCAGGAGTGGCGCCAATATCAGACCTACCACTCAATGGATCCAAAGGAGAGGAAGTGTCACGCTTCACCTGGTCAAATGAGTGGGTGTGTGCGTGTCCGCGAGTGCTGTTAAGGTCACTTCCAGTAGTAGTGGTGGTGGTTGTAGTGGTGTTATACGTTGTTGTAGAACCCAAAAGAGGATTCTTCTGGCCGGAAGCAATATCAGGAACCTCAGCAGGATTAGGAGTGCTGTACTCTACATCCTTTGCCTGTACCTTATCAAACTCATTGACACCATACGTAGTAGTAGAACCCAACAATGGATTCTTCTGGCTGGCGGCAATCTCAGGAACCTCGGCAGGATTAGGCTTGCTGTACTCGACGTCCTTGGCCTTGATCTTATCAACAAAGGTCTCGGGATACTCGGCAGTAGAGCCAAGTAAGGGATTCTTCTGGCTAACAGCGATGTCAGGGACCTGTGCAGGACTGGGGGTACTGTACTCAACATCCTTTCCCTTGATCTTGTCGACAAATGTCTCAGGATACTCAGCAGTCGAGCCGACTAAGGGGTTCTTCTTGCTCACTGCCATGTCAGGAACCTCGGCAGGATTAGGCGTGCTGTACTCAACATCCTTCGGCTTGATCTTGTCAGCAAAGGTTTCAGGATACTCGGCAGAAGAACCCAAAAGTGGGTTCTTCTTGCTAACAGCAATATCAGGCACCTCACTGGGATTAGGAGTGCTGTACTGCACGTCCTTAGGCTTGATCTTATCAACGAATGTCTCGGGATACTCAGCAGTAGAACCCAAAAGTGGGTTCTTCTTGCTGGCTGCAATATAAGGAACCTCACTGGGATTAGGCTTGCTGTACTCAACGTCCTTGGGCTTAATCTTATCAACAAAGGTTTCAGGATACTCGGCAGTCGAGCCAACTAGTGGGTTCTTCTTGCTAACAGCAATGTCAGGAACCTCGGCAGGATTAGGAGTACTGTACTCAACATCCTTAGGCTTAATCTTGTCAGCAAAAGACTCAGTCAACAGTGGGTTAGTCTTGCTGTTAGCAATGTCAGGCACTTCTTTAGGATCAGGTGTGCTGTATTTGACGTCCTTGGCCTTAAGATCATCGAATTCATTACCCAAAATACCAGATGTTGCCACCACGGGATGCGTGGGGCCATTCTGAGGCTCAACTGCAGGTGTGGCGGGTGAGGCATCAATCTTGTGAGTATCATACGGCCGAGAAATGTCCGGATTAGCCTCCTCCACCGCGGAAGGTTGCGTGAAGTGAGCACCGTGTAAGCCAACCGATGGATCGTGACGGTATCCTTGATGCGGGCGGTCAAAGTTAGAGCCTACATAACGACCTTGGGCATCAAGGGTGCCCAACTCAGCCTCTCTCTGAATGTTCTCCTGGGCCTCATGCTCGGCTTTACTACCAACAGGAATACCGCCGAAAGAGCCACCAGAGCCAAGGCCATCAACGTGGTCACTAGCAAGCGTGTTCACCTTGTTTGGAGAGATCTGATAAGTGGGTACCCTGGAATCACGGTTCGAGTGAGGAGTGACAGGCGAGTCTCTAACCGAAACATTGCGAGCAAGCTTCGAATTGGGAGATGCGAAAGCAGAGGCTGCCAATCCAGCAGGTGCAGCTGTCTCGGTGACTGCAGCGCCTGGGGCACCAGTGGTAGTTGAGGCACCCAAGACATCGATGTCCCGAGAGATTCCAGCGGCTGAATTGTGGTCGTACGGGGTCTGAACAAGGTTATCACTGAGAGCAGGAATACTGTCGTCACGTACCAAAGCAGCATATGCATGGCTGCTCTTCTGAGAAGGCTGTTCCTGGTAAAATTCGCGGGGTGCACCTACCAGTTGGGTGCCTGGAGCACTTGCAGCACTGGTCGGGATTCCTACGGCCGGTGGGTGTTCAGATACTGGCGAAAACTCACCAATCGTGCCAGGGAGTGTAGCAGTGGTGCTTGGAGACCCAGCGGTAGCCGGCATGGCAGAAACCAGGCCAGTTGAGCCAGCGGACTTTGAAACCCCAGCAGGTCCATTAGAAGCACTACGAGCAGTTTCACCAACGGGAGCTGCTGCTACAACTGGAGCTGCTGCAGCAACAGGCACCTCATCAGACTCATCATCGCCGTCAATTGCACTTCCAGTGGCACCTGCAACCCTAGAAAGGGCCAAAAACCAGGCCTGGAGCTCATCGTAGCTGGTAGCTGTGAAAGTGTACCGGTGTCTAGTAGAAAAGGCCTTCTTGTAATCACGGCTTGCGATCTTGAAAGTGAGGTCGCCCAAGTTGTTAGCAGGGATTCCTCCCAGCTCCGACTCAGGAATAAACAAGCTCATTTCCGGTGTGGAGTCCTCAATAACGTCACCAGACTTGAATTGATGCAAGAATCCAGCCGAGGTCAGCACGTAGTAGCCCGGTTTGTTTCCCTTGAGCACAGTTCCCTTGCGGCTAAGCGAGCCCTCCATTAGAGGTTTGGAGGATTCATGCTCCGAATTGGCGAAAGAAACGTTGGCAGGGTCACGCTGATAGCCACGCTCCGGTACAAGACGAGCGGCATTTGCAGTGGTGAACTGAGACCACTCGTCGTCAGGCTGAACTGCAGTAAATGCAGCCTCGGTTGAGCTGCTTCCACGACTTCCTGCCGAGTAGAATCGCTGTGCCAGCTCATTAAGCGTTGTGATGCTGTTCTGAAGCACACCAATGATGTGACGCTCCAGAGACTGGAAGTTGTGCTGGACGTTCAAGTTACTCTCGGCGAAACTGTTTTCACGAAGAATCTGTTCAGCACTGGCACTACGCACACGGCGGTGGAGAGCATACGGGTCAGTCTTGGGATCGGGTTTGTTGCTCAACTGGGCAGCAGTGGTGAGCGACTTCTCGTAAGCCTCAAGGTACTTCATAGTCTGCTCACGCTGGCGCTCAACCTCTTTGAGCCCGCGGTTTCCCTGTGAACTTAGAGTCTTAATGTGCTTGTCGAGGTCGCTAAGCAGCAGCTCTAGGTTGGGGATCACCGACTGTTTAATGCTCTGTTCATTTGACTCGCTCTCCTGGAACAGCGATTCAGTGCTCTGGGAGAGAGTAACGAATGCCTGCGAGATGGCGGTTTGAGCAGATGCCGGGATGCTTGGCGTAACTGAGGCTCCACTGACCTGTCGGGATCCACCGGCTACTTGCTGCACTGAGGTTCCAGAAAAACTAGGCAAATTGCTGGCGATTTTCCGCTGCTTTGCCAATTGCTGAGTTGTTGCGTGTTGCGAATTGTAGCGATGCTTTGCATACTCCAGCACCACTGCAGCGGCGTGCTGCCACGACTCGAGGCGCTGAACCAGCAAAGGTGAGCTGTCAACTCGCTCGTCTAAAATATCGCTGGGTTCTTTGGTAAATGCAAGACTGTTCATCTTGTCGAGTAGGCTGGATGTTTTGGTGTGAGGCTGCATTATATACCACTGCCCTTGCTTTAGGGCCACAGACCCTGCGTGTGGGAGCAACCCTTCAAACGGTGGTGTGGGTTGCTGCCCCCCGGCTGACTCCGGCTACTGATCGTCCCTGAAACATTACGTCATGGATGAAACAACCCTATGCTGCAATCGCAAGACACTTTTTTTAAATTCTGATAACGGCGGTGTGGGGAATCTGCCGATTTGTATTGGTACTATTAATGGTGCATTAATTTGGGTTGGTGGCATTTATTCTTACGAACTGCTTTTTTTCGGGGTGTGATATTTTTAATTCCGAGAATTCCCGTACCACACCTCACTCTGGAGCATGATCTCTAACCACGGTGGTAGTTCTTAACGCTGAGGGAGGGCCGCTCAGACTGCTTAGAGGTATTTTAGTCTTGCCTGACGCGTTTTGTCACGCGGAAATTTGTCAGCGAACGAGCGTGCTTAGTTAAGTACACAGAGGGGCGAAAGGGCTAATTGCTCAGTCCCAAGCTACCAAACACCACTGGAGCAGAACCTTACCAGCTAACACCACCAATACGGCTGAACCAGGGACGCTGAAAACCGAATAAATCATTATCCATTCAAACTGAAGCATATGTCCGACAAGAGTACCCGCAAGAAGCTTGTGATCGTTGGTGACGGAAGCACCGGTAAAACCTCCCTTTTGGTGGTTTTCGCAGGCGATGAGTTCCCCACTGAGTACGTCCCCACTGTTTTTGAGAACTACATGTCCCAGGTGATTGTCGACGGTCGCCACGTGGCCCTTTCGCTCTGGGATACCGCAGGCCAAGAAGACTTTGACCGCCTCCGTCCGTTGTCCTACCCGGACACTAATGTCTTGCTCGTGTGTTTCTCGGTCGACTCGCCCGACTCACTCGAGAACGTGAAGGAGAAGTGGTATGCTGAGACCTTACATTACTGTCGTGGTGTCCCTATCATCCTCGTTGGCTGCAAGCTCGACCTCCGTAACGACCCTGCAACTATCGAGATGCTCAGTCGTACCTCCCAGGCCCCTGTCACCACCGAAGAGGGCCGCGAGGTCAGTGCCAAGATTGGCGCCCGTGCCTACATCGAGTGTTCGGCCAGGACCGGTCAAGGCGTCCGCGACGTCTTCGAGGTTGCCACCCGTGCCGCGTTGGAGAAGAAGCAGAAGGCTAAGATCCAGGGAAACTCGTGTCTAATTCTCTAAATAGCATACATACAATGTATTTATTCACATATATTAAGTCCCTTTTCACACCTTTTCAAGCATGTCATCGCTGGTTTTAAGCAGCAGTCCCATGTCAATGTACTGCTGGAGTGTGCTGTCTAGCTCGTTGAGGTTGAATCCCTTACCGGTAACCCGTTCACGAATGGCATTCATTGGAACTGAGTCGGTGCCAAACGCGCTGAAAACCTCAACAATGATGTGGTAGACCTTGGAGTGCACACTTTCTCTTGGGCCAACCTGTACATCGGTCTGAAGACTTTGTTTGGAAACCTCGTTAAGCCGTAAGGCCTCGTCCACATCCGCTTGCGACACCTCGTTCGAGAACCGAAGCCTGGCAAGGGCCTGGGCCATACGCATAATGCCCAAGAGCGCTCGGGGAGTAGTGTACCCGAACTGCTTGCCGGAATCGATCTCGCGTTTGTGTCTCTGTCGCATCTGAACGTACGAACTCGAAAGGAAGTCTGCAATCTCCGGATTGAACACCGGGCGGTAGGTTCGGGCCTCGGCCACGTAGTGTTGAATAACCTCGGGGCTCACCGCGAATTCGGTGTCTGGAGCTGCATTGTGACGGTGGACGTAGGCGACGTGCTCGGCCAGCATGCGGTCCTGCTCTGCTGAGGGCTTATCAAGCATTAAAAAGAGTAGATCGAACCGGGAGAGCAAGGCAGCGGGCAAATTAATGTTCTCCACCGGGCTTAACCTGGGGTTGTATCGGCCATACACGGGGTTGGCAGCGGCAAGGATCGATGTGCGGGCATTCAAGGTTGTTGACATGCCTGCTTTGGCAATAGAGATCGTTTGTTGCTCCATAACCTCGTGAATGGCTGTACGGTCGCCATCATCCATTTTGTCGAACTCGTCAATGCAGCAGATGCCGTTGTCGGCCAAAACCAAAGCTCCGCCTTCTAAGATAACCTCGTCAGTAACTGGGTCTCGCATAACCGCCGCAGTCAAACCAACACCAGACGAACCACGGCCGGTGGTGTAGACTCCACGGGGGGAGACTTTGACAATGAACTTAAGCAACTGCGATTTCGCCACACCGGGGTCGCCCATCAAGCACAGATTGATGTTTCCACGGATCTTCATGCCATCATTAACCTCCTTGGTAACACCGCCAACCAGCATCAACAACAACGCTTTTTTTACATCGAGGTGTCCAAAGATCTCGGGAGCAATCGACGAAGCCAGCTGCTCGTATGCGTTTCCGGAGTTTCGCAGATCCCGAATCTGATTCATCAGCTCTGGCTTGTCCAGCAAATCCTGGAGCTGCTGCTCGTACTGCTGTTTTAACGAGTGAACGTGTTGCACGTCAAGGTAAGTGTCTGTAAGTAAACCGGCTCTCATTGCCCGGAAACCGGTGTAGGGGCGGGGCATGTAAACTCCACTAATGTCTACACTGTCTCCAGGGAGTACCGATCGCACTAGGGGGCCTTTTAGGTGCAGAGTGATGGATCGTGGAATGTGGCCAACTGGAACCTGGTCTGCAAGCTCCTGTAATCGGACCTCCTGGAAGGCCAAAAACTTAGAGGCTCGAGTGGTGGGGAACAACTGGCCATGCGAGCCATTGTCGATACACTGCTGGGATACACACTCGGTGAGGGGCATGTACTGTCGTGATTTCACCTCCTGGAATACCTCGTTGCCACATGTATCGCATGTGTATGCCATAACTGCTACAGCAGGCTTGACCTCAGAAACCCGAGTCACCACACCTCTAATGGTGATGAGCTTGCCGAGATGCTCGCTCTTGACCTCTCGAACAGCTAAATACTGGGCTTTATAGGGCTGACTGGGGTGTCTCACCTCGTTCTTTAGCGGATCAAAGTACAGTGTGTACCTTCGGGTAAGCTGGGGTGGGAACATTTCGCTACGCACTTCAGAGTCCTCGGCTTGGCCTAGGGGTTGAGAGGTGCTGGGGAATTGTTGATTGGGGTCCTGTGTGCGAAGTTCCTCGCGAATCGTTTCGTTTCGCTGCAAACGGTGGTACAAAATTACGTCTAAAACCTCATCACGGTATGAAATGCTGGTTGTGGGCTCAGGCATAATCTCGTCAATTACATCGCACACCAACTCGTTATAATGTGCTGTGTTCTGCATTATACTGTCACAAACAAGCTGTGCAGTGGATTTTTTCGCGTCTTCGAACTCGAACAGGTCGTTGAGGTCGAAATTCACGGTTTCAGTCTCTCGATTCGCGACTTTTTGGAGAATGGACATATATTTGCTTTCCACATCAACCATATCAGCGCTAGCTGGGCTGAAGTGCTGCAAAAAGTCGCGTATTACCGATTTCTGCTGCTCATAATTCACGTTGATGGAAACCGTAGGGAGCGACATGTTAGTCATGCCCAGACGCGTGGAGCGTTATATCAATAATTGTTGTATGTACAGCTTTTGTATATAGTTTTGATATTAGTGGTCTTTAAATATTAATTAGAAAAAAAATAGAGTGTCGAAAATAAATTTATTTGGTTTGGTTTTGGTTTTGGTCTTACCAATGGGGAACATAATCAGATAGCACATGTGTTGCTGATAATTGATCCACCCCTGTCTAATGGTGAATAATTCATTTAATCAAACTTAAAACTCAGATAAAATAACAGTGTCATTAAATGCTATGGCGTTAATAAATAAAATAAGGTTCATAAAAAATTGCTAGAGGGCGTGTAGCAAACCTCTTGGCACAGCTCAGCTGGATGCTGGCTTGGGGATTCTAAGTGATCCCATTTTCAGTGAAGACCTTGCAGGCATGATGAAGGGGAGTGTAGTGCTGCCAATGACATAGAGCATCAGCAAGGAACTGGAAGCATTCTTGAAGCTAGCTTTGGTGGCCATGTTTGATATAATTGTTCTATAATGTTTAATGAACGAGGTGTTGTTTAATTGGGAACTGAAAAAATTGTGGGGATTATATTGTTCCTAATTAGGGATAAGGGTAGCTCGGAAAACACGATTATCACATCAATAACACTACAAGCACGTCAGCCGTGTCGGACTACCGTGACAACAATGGAAACTGTGCAGGCACGACTTCTGGGAGCTTTGGCATTGGATAATAGTGAAAGAGCCGAAAAAGTGCTTATTGCCAGGCTAGACACCAAAGAAATATATTTTACACACAATGTTATAGATCCTCCCCGTGTCGCTGAGCTCGCGTTGGGGTTCTACTCCGCTGGAAATTTGTTACGTAATTCAGAAACGACCGTGTCCTCGCAGGAGGACAGCAAACCCTACATGCTGCTCAAAGTGGAGAATTCCGCCGAGTCAGCTAGTGGCACCTACACTGCAGTTCTTTCAGGTAAGTACGACAGGATGCACCAATATGACAGGCGCATATCGCATAAATGCGATTTTAATCAGAACAAAACACTAACATTAAACAAGATGGACAATATATCCTTTATGCATACATAGTGATAGATCAGAAATAATGTCTAATTTTGGAACAAAAATTCCATATCGTCTTTTGATAGTCGATTCAATGCGGCATCGTCTGACCCAATGGTGGCATTGATCATGTTTGCTTTTTTGGCCTGCAGTTCAATAATACGGCTCTCAATACTGTCCTCTATTACCAAACGGGTAATAGTAACAGGCCGATGCTGCCCAATTCGGTGAACACGGTCTCCGCTCTGCCACTCAACACTGGGGTTCCACCATGGGTCAAGTAAAAACACTTGAGATGCTTCGCACAGGTTCAATGCAACACCACCTGCTTTTAAACTTACCAAAAAGACCTCCACGCTTGGTGTGTTCATGAAGTATTTGATGATACTGTCACGCTGGTGAGGGCTCATATTTCCTTGCAACTTGACGGTCTTGAAGCCTGCTCTTGCCAGTCTCCACTCAACCAGATCAAGCATTGATGTGAACTGAGAAAATACAATTGACTTTATACTCCGCTTGTTGCTTCGAAGTCGGAAAAGCTCCTCCACAAGGGCTTCTATTTTAGTAGATGATCTCCAGCTATTGTCCATGGTAATGCGGTTTACAATTGATGTTTTCTGTACCTCCGTCATACCAATTTCAATAGCAGGTTGCTCGAGATCAATGGTTAACCCGATTTGGCAAACTGGACACACCAGGTCTCGTTCGTTCCCAAGGTAGCTCTGCACGTAGTCCTTAATGCACATTCGACAAAAGGTGTGATTACACCGCGACTTTATTGCGTCTTCGGCTTCTTCATCACACAATTTACATACGTGATTGACCACAGACGGGTCTTCTTCGATGACTGCTTGCCGTCGCAGAACAAGGTCTGGGTGGTCTGCAATCTGTCTCATTCGGGTAATTAAGGTAAAGATGTTGGCGTAATTATTCAGAACCACACCACTGTTCACATAGGTGGAGAACTGCCTCCTAGAGTCGCTGAATACAGAACTGTAGAGATCTTTTTCTTCCTCATTGAAGTAGTCTCTTCGCACTGTGACTACACGTGGAGGAAGGCCAAGATCATCTGCACGTTCAACTTTTGTTCGACGCAACATTATATGGGAAAGAAGTAGCCTCATTCGAGACATAGCAAAGTCAGTGTGGCCTTCTATTCTCTGAATATGCTTTAACAATGAGTGGTTGAAGTAGTTTACGTGCTGCATGGCTACATGCCCACAAAACAAACACTTTTGACGCTCAACCATCCACTCAGTGCTCTTGCATTCACACTTAGTACAGAAATAGTGACAGAATGGCTGAATTCTTAAAAATCTCAGCAAACTGTATAGCTCGCCTATTCGGTTTTGAAGAGGGGTACCACTCAAACAAAGACGATATTCTGAGTCAAGCAAGAATACTGCACGACTGGTACCTGCTTGTCTATCCTTGATATTATGTGCTTCATCAAGCACGACTCGGTGAAATTTTATGTTATGCAAAACTGATGGCTCTTTGACCTTTTGGCCATTTCGAGTGAAGCCTGAAGTCTGACGCCGATGAACAGACTCAATCACCGAGTAAGTGGTTAGAACAATATCAAATCCTCTTATAAAACTGGGATCCGTGGTGCGATTAGCTCCGTGATAAACAAGTACCTTGAATTTGTCACCGGTGTACTGCTGGATCTCGTTTCTCCACTGCATAACCGCAACGGTAGGAGCAATCACCAATATGGGGGCCTTTTTGGTATCTGTATCACTTAAAAACAATGCAATTGTTTGAATTGTCTTACCCATTCCCATTTCATCAGCCAGAATGCCTCCTTTGTAAATAGTCTCTCTTTCTTGCCTAACCAACCATCCAAGACCTTCCTTCTGGAAAGGAAGCAGAGTAATGTTTAAGCCTGGAGGTTGTTCAATCGGTGCTGTAGACGTGGTTGGACGGTCTAAGTCTTCAAAAACAGAACGCAATTCGGGATGGTTCTCTCTGAGTCCGTTCTCCATGCGATTGAAATGTTTGACCGCTGGTGGGAGCCCATCATCTTCCTTCTTCTTTTTTTTTGCAGGAGCTTTTCGTTTTCTTGGCTTTGGCTTTTTTTCAGGTTCAGGTTCAGGCTCAGGTTCAATTATGGTTAATTCAGATTCAGATTCAGATTTAAGTTCTGTTTTTGGCTCTGGTTCTGAATCGCTGGGAGAGTAGTCTTCGTCTTCATTGGTTAGATCTACAACAACCTTAGCCCGTTTACGAGCATTGCGGCGAGGTGCTGGTTTGTTATCTTCTTCTTTAACGAAACCGCCTTCGAGATCAGAATCAGACATTGTAGGCTGTTTTTACCAAACCCCAATTTTTCAATTTGTGGCTGATACTATAGGTGTATACATAAAGTACAGCAATAAAGATAAGATAACCTGAAGATAAGATATTTATGGCCAAACAAGGTCAAAAGAAACAAACAAAACTATATTTACTTTTTTTTAAACCCCATTACACGTAACAATACGGAACACATAATAAATGACTTTGGGTAAGGAAAACGCGAGACCAAATTTCAATGTTGGTGCCGCTTGAAGGCTACCAAAAAGAATGGCAGCAGGTCAAGCAAGACTCTCTGTCTCATTCTTCCTATCGTGCTGTTATTTTTGTAGCATGCATGGATGTTGACTCATTTGTAGCCTCCCATATGCTTGGTGCACTCCTAAAAAAGCATCTCATTCTGTATAAAACCGAACCAGTTTCGGGCTATGAAAGTTTAAAACAAGGATTTAATCGATTAGATTCGTCTATTCGTAATGTTTTCTTCATAGGTTGTGGATCTTCTGTTGATTTAGAAGAGCTTTTTTTACTTGATAACGACTCGAGTGAGTCTAGTTCCCCGCGACCTAAAATACACGTATTTGATAGACATCGACCGTGGAACCTCAATAACCTATTTGGAAGTGAAATTGTTCGATGTTACGAAGATGGTAACTCTGAAGATGTTGCTGTTTATGAACAAGCCTACAATTTTTTGGCCTCACAAGATCCCACCGCCATTGAAAGCACTGAGGAGAGTACTAGTGGTGAAAGTGGTGATGAAAGTCATAACGAAGACCTTGGAAGGTTTGGACAAGGAAACAATGTGATTAACTCAGACACAGACGAAGACGAAAGTGAAAACATCATAGAGCATAACAACGACCAAGATGATCGTCCTACCCAAGAAGATACGGTTCAATTTGATGAATCTATTGTACGAGCTAAAAAGAAAAGAAAGACTCAGAAAGCCAGCAGTGTAAAAATACTTGAGGAGTACTACCAACAAGGCAGCCATATCGTTTCTACAAATGCCGTGCAAATTTATACACTTCTGACATTGATTGGTGAAACATCCATAAGCATGCTATGGCTTGCAATAATAGGGGTGACATCAATTGAACAGCAGAATCCACAGCTTTACCGAATGCTTATCCCAAGTCTGCAGGACGAGATGCAGAGACTTAATCGTTTAGAGTCTGGAAGCAGTGAAGGAACTGTGGACCGAAATTCACTTCGCATATTCTGTGAGGCGGATTACTCTCTTTTTTTACTGAGACAATGGAGTCTTTACGAGAGCATGGTTCACTCTTCGTACCTTTCGGCAAAGCTATTTCTTTGGCGAGAAGAAGGTCGCAAAAAATTACACAAAATGTTAGCACGAGTCGGTATAACTTTACAGGACGCAAAAGAGTCGTGGATTCACACCAATCCAGCATTTAAGCGTGAACTAAAACAGAAATTGGAAAGCGTCAGCGGATCCTACGGAATTGAAGGAGTAACTCGAAGTGGAGTAGTCCGGCAATTTGGTCTTTCAGGAGCTATGAGTGCTGGTGACTGCTGCGAAAGTATTTCTGCGTTTTTGGAGAGTGGAAAATCCGGAATGACCTATGATGATGAAAGTGAGCCTGATTCAACCAATACAGATGGCCAAGAGATTTGGATTCGTAACTTCTGGGCCGCCTGGGACTCTGTGAATAAGTATGAATTGCTGAAGCAAGGCTGCGAACAGGCTAAAATTCTACAGCAAGCGGTCGTTTCAACTGCAAACCTAATTTTTGACAAAAGCCTCCCCAAGGACCTGCGTTCCTTCCGCATGGTTATTGTTCAGGACGCACCCAGTATCGACGTGTTTTTCAACCCCTTGTCTCTGCAACGTTTGGCTAGTTGGGTTGCTGAAGGATGTGCTGAAATCCACACTTCCAGTACGCCGTTCGTGCTGGCCGTTCTTGACGAGCCCAGGAACATGTACCTTGTAATCGGCATGGGCAATTTAAACTCCCGCGACCTGCAAGATAATGATTTGATAATGTCCCACAACCATTTCGGCCGCCAGTTTCAGTCTACCGCACTCGCCATCAATGCCAAAGTAAAGATCGACGCATTCGAAAGCTCAATCATTGAGGTTCAGCGTGCTGACCTGCCACGGTTTTTAGAGGCCCTTGATTCTCGTATAAACACTAATGCAGTTTAATCTAGATATTACAAGAATGATTTGAGTACATAGTCACACGTTGGTCCATCTTCATTTGTGGGCTTCGAAATACATACATACCCTTTTTTATTAGGTAGCTCACACTTCAATTGCGAGTCTGGGAAGACACATGGACAGTCTTGAGGTCCTGAAACACACTGCAACGTGTCTTCACATAGGTACTGGTCACACTCAAATGATATGTATGTGTTCTCTACCAAGTTGTTGATGTTCTCCTGAGACTGCTGTTGCTGTTGCTGTTGTTGCTGCTGCTGTCCTTCATGCATCATCTGTTCAAAAATCCCGCCAAAAAACGCATAACTTGGCAATGCATTTAGCACCGAACTTGCCAGCAGGGCCACGATCATTTGAGGTCCAAGATTACTCATCAGAAATTTATTTGAAATTAAATAAATAATTTTGTTCAATGCGAGCAGTTGGTAGGGTGATCCAGC
Organism: Starmerella vitae; assembly: GCA_030584925.1. NCBI lineage: Eukaryota > Fungi > Ascomycota > Dipodascomycetes > Dipodascales > Trichomonascaceae > Starmerella > Starmerella vitae. The sequence continues at coordinate 136,385 of JAJMCB010000011.1, read as the reverse complement.
GCGCCGAGATCAGGACATTGCTTGCGAAACCAACATGGTCTGTGCATGATCTCGTTGAACACTCTGCTCCGTTGAAAAATCCTCCCAATGAGAAGGACCTGCTTAAGCTCTCCAAATTGGCCGGTCTTGACCCCCCTGATGTTTCAATGCTGCATGCATTTGAAAATCAATTGAGGTTTGTTGAGACTCTGCGTGATATTGACACAACTGGAATTGAACCTGTTACTAGACTTATTGATACTGTTGAGGTGCCTGACCTTACTGATGCTCTGAATGACAATTCTACTGAGCCTGAGATTGGACATTGGAAGCCTGTAGGCCTTGCTAGTGAGAAGAAATCGGACTTTTACGTTGTAAAAGATTCACTGCACGGGTCTCACTAAAATGTAACTATATATTAACATTAACGAATCTTCCTTCTTTCACTGGGATCGACTTACAAATTCAGTGATATCCTTTACACTTCTTTCTTCAACAAAAAACACCCGTGAGCGATCATTTTTCCACAACAAAGCGCCAATATCAAGTGCATACTGAACCACCTCGTTGTATTGTTTGGCAGACTCAAAATCCCGAAACAAATAGCCATCAGCTTGCTTGAACCGGTCAAGCTCCAACTGCCACAGTCTAATTTGGTCGATAATTGTTGGGGGTAATGCCCCGCCTCCCTTCTGGTTTGCTTGAAGATATTGAACGATCTGATCAGCCGATATACCGTTAGCCATTGCTCTTCTAGAGCTGTGCCTGGTCAGTCTACCCATCACCAGGTTAGCAAACCGTGATTTAAGTGAGCAAAACAGGTTCAAAATGCTTATTTGAAGCGGGGAATCCGTGTATGCGTATAATCGGTAGTTTGTCTCAATAATAATGAAGCCAGACCCAGAACCCGAGATTCCACTTTTTTGAGCAGCTAGGTTCGCAGCGGAATTTCCCACAGAATTTTCGGTTTTGGACTGGTCATTTGCTTGTCCAGACCGGTCTTCATCTGCATTTTGGGCAGTGAGCTCAATAGCTGCGTAGAACACCCCGTCCTTAACGTAGATAATACCAAGTTCCGCCAATTCAACAAGAACACGTTTATGTTGAGGTGATAGCTGCCCAACCTCGTGTCCTCTTCCAAGCTCGAGAGTTCCAAGTCGGAAAATAAAGTTCAGAATATCAGTGGGATCCATATTTAGCTCGGCTGCATTGCTTAAGTAGTGCAATAAAAGCCTCCACACTTGTGTCTGCTGATCCTGCAGCAGAAATTGGAACCCCATAGATGTGATACGCCTTAATCGGCTCAAAAGACCGGATTTAATTAGTAAATCCACAAATGTACTGCTGATTGGCTGAGATCCACTTGGCAGAATAGAATAACCAGGATTATCAGCCGCTGAACTAACCATAAAGTGCAGCATTTGCTCCCAGCGTTCACGTTGGTAAGTTTTAAGAAATTCAACCGGCAGTCTTGGACCGACTTCTACAAAGCTCTCGTTGGCAACACCGCTAGTCAGTGCAGTGCATAAACTCTGTTGAAAAGCGTTATTAATTTCAATCTCACCAGTTGTAAACCTCTCTTTAACAATTTTTAAGCTTCGGAGTCGTTGAAGGGCTTCCACTTGTACTCGTCGGTGTCTTGGTTTGCACAATGAATCGAGTGTGTGAGTCGGCACAGGACCAGGACTAAAGAGCAGCCGAAGCACTACTGCTTTTGCAAATGGTGGTAACAGTCTAAGAAGTGCTAAGCATGATGCTGGAGACTGGAAAAGTCGGCCTATTACCGGCTCAGGGAGAGTCTCTAAATAGAGCTCCATGACAAAGCATGTGTTGAGGATTTGGTTTAGTTATACAGTTATTGATTGATAGAGGAATGGTGGGTTGGAACTGGGCAATTTATTGGGTTTCACTTCAATTTTCTTTATTTCTTTTTTAAATATCGGGCTGTCGAGCCGGGCACATACAGCCGGAGTGAGTAAGTAGAGATTTAAACTATCAAATAGATCTGATCTGATCACATCAGATCTATATAAAACTCTATATTTGATTATTTACTTAATTTTAAGTGAAAAAAGCCAAAATATTTTTAAAAGCGAGTCCACCATAACTGTTCAACGCGAACATCTTCATTTCATAATTGTGTGTGCGTGTCCTAGGGTTCGGAAATGGTTTCACTAAGCAATGTGCATGGGGACGTAGTCCACGACGCAGAGCTTGACTACTACGGGCAGCGCCTTGCCACCTGCTCGTCTGACCGAACGGTGAAAGTATTTGAAGTTGGCGACAAAGATGGCAGTCAGCGCTTGCTTGACACGCTTAAAGGCCACGATGGACCAGTTTGGCAAATTGTGTGGGGCCACCCCAAATTTGGTGGTGGAACCGGTGCTGGCCTCCTTGCAAGTTGTGGATACGACGGAAAAGTTCTTATCTGGAAAGAGGAGCGTCAAGGTGGTCCTTGGAAGCTTCTCGCTACATACGCAGAACACCATGCCAGTGTGAACAGCATTGCATGGGCCCCTGTGGAGTATGGACCACTTGTTCTCTGTGGTTCTAGTGATGGAAGAGCTAGTGTCTTCGAGGTCAAGCCTGATGGCGGTGTTATTCAACACTCAGTCATTAATGCTCACCAGATCGGTACCAACGCGGTGTCGTGGGCTCCTTATGTCGATGGTGACGATCAGCGACGAATTGTTACGGGTGGAAGCGACAACCTGGTTAAAATTTGGCGACTTTCGGTCCCTTCAACCGATTCCAATGCCGAATACACTCTTGACACGGCTTTAGAGGGTCACAGTGATTGGGTCCGCGATGTTAGCTGGTCACCCTCAACGTTGTTAAGAAACTATATTGCAAGTGGTTCTCAGGATCGCCGCGTTTTGATCTGGACACAGGATCCGAAGAGCTTAGAGTGGCAAAAGCACGAGCTACAGTCTGAGCCATTCCCAGATATCGTTTGGCGGTTGTCCTGGTCCCTGTCAGGTAACATTCTCGCCGTTTCAGGTGGTGATAACAAGGTTACCCTGTGGAAAGAAGGACAGCATGGGAAATGGGAGACTGCTGGCGAGATCGAGGAGTAACTGCTGGCTGTATGGTAATATATTCTATAAATGTATGCTGTTGTCGTATTGCTTGGGGAAATTCTATGGGCCCTTATAAATATTTTTATTAACTTTGGCTTGTGTGTCTTTAACAAGTTTACCGAGGCAGGATTTACACTCCATATTGTCGCGCATAGACACCTTCAATTCTGTTTTAGATGGAACATAGGAGCATGATCCACATCTAATGAGGTTTCGTGAATAACGCAAACCACAGCGATTGCAGAGCCGGCCTGCCTCAGATGACCATGCGGGACGCCAGTATCGGCTTTTACGGCAATTACAAGAAATGCAATGTGAAGTGTAATTAATTGTAGCTCGCGCTATCAATGGTGTTGCACTTAAGCCAGTGGGAAAAGGGGCATTTATCTCGCTAACATCCGGTTCACTATCAGGCTCACTCTTAAGTTCACGCTTTATATCCTCGTTAAATGGAGTAGCAGGACCTTTAGGTTGCTGCGAAGGTAAATCAAAGAGGTTATTGTGATGAGATAAATGTCGGTGTGTGTGCAGGTTGTGTAACTGGGGCTCTAGAGGTTCACATACTGGTTTGGTGATAACAGAATTATTCTTAAGGTCACTTAGGGAACTGATATTCTGGACTGGGCCGTGAAAGGGAAATGAATTAATGCCAGGTAGTATGTTCAGTTCACTAGAATTGGGGTGATTTATTAGAAGATGGTTACTCTCAACCGATTGTAACACGTATACTTTAGGAAGTGGTAGCGGGGATTTATAAATACGCATCGAACAGGCTGGTTGTAGTGGGGTTAATCCATTATACAGACTTGATATCCCAGGATAGCTCATGATGTTCCAGTTGGGTGCTTAGCTTAACATGGAGGATCAGGTATATATATATAGATACATTTGCGCAATTATGCAAGATTATGTTCCTTTTTTTACCCTCCATTTAAAAAAAAAAAAGGAAATGACATTTGATTACAGCAGGGTTGGGCCATGTCCCAAACCCCAGTGGATTTAAAACTCAGTCAGTGAAAGACAACTCATAGATCTTGTTCATTTACGATATTAATCATCACCGTTTTAATGCAGATTAAGTATGTTCTTCGGTGGTAAAAAAAGTTCTCTGGGTATAAGTATATAAATAAAGTGTAATTTCTCTACTGAGAGAGATCTGAATCGACAAAGTACAACTACACAGCTACACCGCCTAATCGAGGGGGCTTTGGTTTATTTTAAGCGTCTGCAGATGTCAGCTCAACTTATTAATAGCTTGAAACCCTCGATGCATTAAGCCCACGCCCTCGATAAATCGCTCGTTTACATAAAAAAGAATAGACCGAGACTACCGTTTTTATAGCCAGCTGTGTGATTTTTAAAATAAAGGTCAGATATACCTTATTACAAAAAGTTTTCGGCTGTTTATGCAATTCCTTAATCAAATATTACATACATTTATTTCTTTTTCCCGGGTGGTTTTACACATATATGCGCGGATCATCGTTGTATGATCGACCATGCACATTCCTGGTGTGCATGGCAATACACTTCCCTTGTATATTAGCCCTCCGTGCTGGTGCTTATTGGTACAATAGAGCACATCAAATAAGTAAGCTGAACTGCTAGTGTAGTACCAAAAAAAAATTAGCCGCGAGGATAATTTAACTAGTATCTACGGTTTTTTACAAAAATGGAGCAAATCTTTCTTGAACTTTTTATTCAGCATATACATAAAGTCACAATACATTTGGGATAGGGCTATAGCACATATGCCTCTGCATTATGTATGCGAGCAAGCGGAACTACCGGGCTATAAGCGCTTAAATGTCAACTTTTTTTAAGCTATAATTATAGTTCATAGTTAAATATATGGCCAATCTTTCTTAGATATAGATAAAATCCTGTCAAGATTTTTTTTATTTTGTTTCAACTCACTTACGACAGTTAACTCACTACTTCCCCTTCCCCATTGATACCACACTGTTGATAAAAGGTGAGGCTTACACAAATCCATAGGCGAAATTCACATGATTTATCGATTCAGATTCGATCTATACTTGTATCGAAATTATGAGTGATGTTGTTGATAGATATCATTTAATCGCTTTAAATTCAAAGGAAAACTTAGTCCACTCCATTATGGCAGTCTTTTACAAGCTACGTTTTAAGGATCAGCGGTACATCAACAAATTTCTACATGCACGTGAAAATTAGGGTTTAATACTGGGCTTGACAAAAACAGTTTTGATCGAGATCGTCGATTGTTTTCAGCAAAAATATCAGATCCCGCCCTTAAGATAGCCAATTTAAAGCAAATATGATCGGTATGGTATTGTAATCATAGTAATGCATATACGATTTAGGTTATGTCTCGCGATTCGGTGTCCTCCGTATACACAGCGTGATCACCTCAACGTGTGCATGAGCCGATCGAGAAGAAAAGAAAGATATTTATAAATTAAAAAAGCCGTTAGGTTAAAACAGAATTAGTGTATGAACCTCATCCCATCCATGATAAGCTCTGATCCTGCCAACGAATATTTCTCCCACTGGGCGTCGTTTCTGACAATAATAAAAGCATAGTCCGTTACCCATCCAATGACTCCTCTTGTTTTGGCTTTTGTTTTGCACCTGGTGTAACTCCATTCATCCCCAAAGTACCGAGGAGTTAATGGGATATTTGCGAGCGTATGCCTTTGATTATCATTAGAATTCCCAAGATAAAAAATGTGAATAGTACCTTTATCGCTCAAAACAGCTAATTTGTTTGATGTTATAGCAAGTGACCATATAGTGGCACGATCAAGTCCTCTCCGGTAAAATTTAAATTCACCGTTGAGACGATTTTGGACTCTTAGAAGAGTTCCAGTCGCACTTGCTGTTGCGATGTACTTTTCACCTATCGATATGCACTGGATAGCACTACGATGGCAAGAAATGGCACCGTGTGCTATACACCTTTGGTCTTGATCCAACTCAATTATAACAATTTCTCCTACTTGTTGCCCTGGAATTACTAGAGTAGAATCAAAGAGAGCTGCTACGCCATTGGGGTTGTTCGCTGTACGGAATTTAGCGATGACTCGATTAGAGAGAACTGCCAGCACTTGGACTTCATTTTCCATAACAGCGATAAACACGTCATGGTTAATCAAGGTATTTAATACTGGACTTTTGAAATCAATTCTATGTCCCTTCTGATGTAAATCGTCCCAAATGGTGATGTTTGATCGTGGGAGCTGCTTTGGGCCTTCGCTCTCAACTAACGCGAGAATGTTACTACTTCCCAAAAGAGCAGCTGCAAAACATCCTTTTTCATCTCCCTGTTCGCGAGTAACCCAAGGTTGGAGTGGATCAGAATTATATACTCTAAAACCTCGCGAATGGGCTACAGTAAAGCATGTAAAGCTCTGGTTAAATCGCACGTTATTAAACATGCCCTGAACTCCAAAACAACACACAACATAAATAGTGCAGATTTACCAATTAAATACAGTCCAAACTTTTTTTGCGGAAAAAAAAAATTTAACCAAAAAATAACATAACTTTTCTATGTTATGCTCACACACTATACAACTATTATAGATTTAGCGTTCGTACAATTCTTTAGCCTAGGTTATATATTTGATTCGACGGGAGGCAATTCCTTACCCATGAAGTTCCAGAAATTAGCAGAGAAGCTAGGCGTTGGCAAGCCCGCGCCTCCCCACCAATGGATTGTGAACGAGATACGTAAAGCTCTTGATAACAAAATGAACAAGCACAGTAGTAATCCTGAGCTCAAGCTACATTTCAACCAGTTATTCCGTGGTCTAGAGAATATTACTGATACCTCTGCTTATGCTACTTCAAACCCATTAGATCCGAAGAATACCGAGAAAGAAATCATTGAAGCCTTTGATAGAAGTTATTTTAAAGGCGATTCAACATTCAGACTTGCGACAAGACTTCTGGCTGACCCACGAGTCCGAAATGTGGACCATTTCAGTAAAGCAGTAGGCCAAGGTGGGACCATACTGAAGAATTGGTCAGTACAACAGCGTTTAATGTTTCAACTACATGTTAATAATAAATTGTGGGTGCTAAAAAGACGTGATGAAGCTCGTGAGAAACTCAGCAGTGACTATTCTACTTTTTGGCGTCAGCAGCTGGCTGCAGTGCCCAGTAACTTAAGTGAAACTGAGCTTAAATTGTTAGGCAGAGCCTTGGTGGTAACGAATGCCATTCCGATTTCCGATGTAATCAACAATATGGGGTCAAATTGGAGGTCTTTGTTTGTGCTGTGGCAGAGTATGGTGAAAACACATACATTGGTTGACGATGAACAAGTTGCTGTAGAAAATATGCCACTATGGAATACACTGGTGTATCTTCAGACTGCAGTGAAGATGCTTCCGAAACAGCTGGCTTTTGTTCCAGCAACACCACAAACTGCTCAGAAACAAATTAGACGGGGATTAGAGAGTTTTGCTGCTGAGAATGGGCTTTTTGACGACATTACAGAGAGCTCTCAGTGGCAAAAGGTTATCCATGAACAGTAATTTGAGCATAACAAACCCGCATAACAAACCATCATTCATAATTGCATTACTATTTATTTATTCTCTTTCATTATTTCATTATTCCATTGGCATTTGCTCCGCAAGTTTAATCATTTCTTCTTCGTCAACCTCGCATGCTTGTTGCAGAAGCTCATTCATACGTTGTGAATACTGTATAGCGTGTGAATTATCACGACGTTCTATTGTCACTGCTTCTCGTTTAGCACTCTGTTTATTTTGGTTTTGACAGATATGCTGTTCTTTCACATGCTTGGTATCAAATTTAGCCTTCACATCACGAGCCGGCAGTCGTTGCATAAGATGTGGCTGAACCTAACCGAACCCTTAATCACTTGCTCTAATGTTCAGCTTTGATGATGGATCAATCCACGAAGATGTCTATCTTGTAGTTGATGATAAAGAAAGGTACAAAATGCAGCGAGTTGTTAAGACATCTGTGTATGTAGTTGACTATTCATCTCTTCAGCAAATTGCTCTTTCACAACCCAAAAAGTATCAAATCCAAGTAGATGGTAGGCTACTCGAGGCTTGCAAACCGGGAAACCGCGCTGAAAGACACGTCATGCAGCATCAAAGCTCAAATACCTCATATTTATTAGTGAAATCAAGAACGACTAGCCGTCCCAAACAGCTTATCTATATGATTCCTGGTAACCCTGGACTGTCGGAGTTTTACTTTGATTTCGCTGAATCATTAGCTTCGCATCTACCTCAATGTTTAATTGTGGTAGTTTCTTATGAGGGGTACGATGTATATGACGTTAATGCCTCGCTACAACCTACAATTATTGGCTTGAAGGAGCAGATCCAACACAAAATAAATTTCCTTGATTATATTCTGGCGCTGAATCCTTCTGTAAAGGAGGTTGCACTTCTAGGCCACTCTGTAGGATCTTGGGTATCCCAAAGAGTTGCAGTAAGGCATCCCTTGGTAAAGTTTGTTGGCCTGCTTACGCCAACCATCCACGGGATTGCCCTCAGCGATCAAGGCAAAAGATTCTCTAAGCTCACACACTACATCAAACCATACTACGTGTACCTACTACTTGCATTGATTGTGACCTTTGTGCCATACGGTCGTAGTATATTAAGAACAATTGCGATTCTAGTACATCAAGGGCTTCGAAGCGAAGTGTCAGACTGTATTCAGGCATTAATCACCTGTCCAACTGTGGTTTATCAAATACTAGGAATGGCATTAGAGGAAATGAGGGACATTTCGGTAGAAATTGAGCCTAAAGGCATTGAGGGCTTTTGGGATTCCAAACAAATTTATATTCTTTTTGCGGAAAAAGACCACTGGGTGTCTGAATCCTCTCGATCAAAGATTCTGGAACATGCACAAACACGCACCAATGTTGAAACAGATATAGTTTCGATTCCTCATGCTTTCTGTTTGAAAAATAGTGAGATAGTTGGTCGCTTAGTTGCTTCCCAGATTGAAAAGCAGTTCTTATCCTAACATTATATATATTTATTGCGGGTACCTCAAAAATTAGGGTATGGACGATCAAGAACGAGAGATCTTTCTACGAACCGCCGGAGCATTCCGGACATATCCCGAGTTTTGTCGTAAAAATATTATCAATCCTATTATTAATGCCAGGAAATCTCTCAGTCCAACGTATAGATCTTTTGGATATCAGATTTTAGACCCCCATATCGTATCACTGAAGGCAGCAGTTGCCGCCAATGCATACATCTGTACTATGGCTTCAAATGCAGTGAAAGACTTTGTTGGGGACTCTAATGACCCAATTGATCGAATTGAACCGACTGATATGGATAGGCTAAAAGTAAACTCCGTTTTAAGGCAGCTAGTGCGTGAATGGACAAAAGACGGAGAGACAGAACGCCTTCAATCATTTGGGCCGATTATTGCTGTTCTCAATAATTATTTCCCTGATAAGATTAAAAGAAAATCTGTCCGTATTTTGGTTCCAGGCTCTGGTTTGGGCCGTTTGCCTTTCGAACTATCGGTCCTTGGCTTCGAAGTTATCGGAAATGAGTTTAACCCCCATATGCTTATCATCACGAGTCTAATATTCAATTCCACATTTAATCCCAAAAGAATACCACTGTATCCCTATATTCATTCTCAGAGCCATTGGCGAAAACGAGCTGATCAGCTCCTCTGTGTTCAGGTTCCCGACATAGACCCAAACACAGTCGCTGAATCGGGAGCACAGTCGGGAAGTATGTCCATGGGAATTGGTGACTTTTATGAAATTGATGATGTATTTGATGTGTGCGTAACTTGCTTTTTCATTGACGCTCCATACAATTTTTTCAAAACACTAGACACAATAACCAAGGTTGTGGAGATTGGTGGGCTTTGGATCAATTTGGGACCTTTGCACTGGCATAGTGAAGAGAGTTGTGATTCAGTAGGTGATGAGCCCGTAATTGGTCTAGCGTTAGAAGACGTCTTTTCATTGATTCAATGTCGAGGCTGGAAAATTCTTGAACAAAGTTCTGGAATTCCTTGCACGTACTGCTCTACACATCCAGATAGAATGGGTTATATGGTATTTCAGTGTGAGTTTTGGGTGGCTCAAAGAATCAAATAGAGGTGAATTATATGTAAAAATTCATTATTAAATATATGTATCATTTCATGTCTTCGTCAAGTACAACTAAGAGGATTCGACAACAGTAGTTTTAGCGGCGGGTGCCTTCTTCTTAGGATCAGAGTCGATGGACTTGGAGCTACTACTCATCTTCTCAACCTGGCCCATCTCGCTGTTGGCCTCAGAGTCTTGCAAGTCGGAGTGTTCAGCAAGGGCAACGTTACGAGCGACCTCCTGAGCTCTAGCAAAGAGTTGATCGGCCTCCTCCTGGCTAACTTGCTTACGCTTCCAGAACAAACCAATGATAGGCAGCCTTCCGGTACGCTCCTCGTAAATCAAGGAGGTGATCATACACATAATAAAGATCCAGTAGCAGTTGTAAGAGATAACTGAGCCATATGTGGCACTGTTCTGCCAACCGAACAAAGCATTGAAGATACCCCATCCGTTGTTGTTAAGCTCCGGGTTGCAGCAATCAACGTGCCAAACAATCTGCTTGACGTTGTAGGAACCAGGGCCAGATCCCTGCTCAGCAACATCACCACCGGTCTGCTGAGAGAACTTGTACATTTGGAAAGACCAAATCGAACGAGAGAAAAGACCGGCGGAAATAAGGTAGAGGAAGCAAGTAGATCCAACCAAGAACCAACGAAGAGACATACGAGTACCGAAAAGATACAAGATATAGCCAGTACCGCATCCACATAACAGACCCAAAAAGACAGAGAGTGGATAACTGTAGGCAGGGTGGCCAAGAGATACACCAGCAATGAACACAATGGCCTCGACACCCTCACGCATAACGGTAACAAAGGTAAGAAGAAGCATAGAGTACTTACGAGTGAAACGACCAAGAGTACTAGGTCTGAACTTCATAGGGTTAAAGTTCTTCGGGTTCCACCTCTTGATCCAGCCAAGCTTTCCCTTGTACTTTGGATCATCAAGTCCACCCTCGAGGATGACCTCAGCGATCTTCAGTCTCCATTTAGATTTCATCTTCTCGATACGAAGCATTCCAAGACCCATGGCAGTAATCATGACCGAAGCAATAACGGACAAAATACCCTCCCAGAGGTCTTCCTTTTTGGACCAAATATCATTGCCCAAAGCGTAAAAGGCACCGATGAAACCGGCACCAACACACAAACAAACAAATACACCAAGGCACACGCCGATCCAAACGTGCCATACCAACCTGCGATAGGCTCGCTTGTCAGGGGAGGCGCCAAACGACTGTTTCACGAAAGAGAGAAGGACTGATACAATAACAGATGCTTCAAGTGATTCTCTGAACGCAATAACGAACACATCCAGGAAGAAAGGGTTGTGGCCCATTTGTGTTTAATCTGATCTTGCAAACTTCAAGAAGAAACGAGTCTTATTTATAAGAGGTTATCTTCACCATCTGGACGTAGGGCATAATAGTATCTTAGGTATGAGTGAGGGTAGCGTCTATAACCCTAAGTACCTGCGTGGAAAAAAAAAATTGTAAAGATGAAGTGCCTATCCTGTGGTTAGGTGAAAAAAAAAGAGGAACGGCAGAAAAAGAGATCTGTAAGGAAAAAAAGCTGTGGAAAAATATGAGTATATATTCGATTTTAAAGTAATATGCATATTAAATAATGTTGATTTAAGTCATGTTGTTCTTAAAATATATAAAAGTTATTGTGAGCTATTGCGGTTTTAAGTCCGCGACGGGTCCTGAATATTTTTTTAGAAATGATCACTTAATCTAAATAGATGTTAGGGGAATCTATACATATTATGTCTGAGTGTGATGGTTCCCCAAAATAGCGCAAATTCAGATAATGACTAAGAAGAGCATGTATATTAGATTATCCGGTTAGGAACTAGAGCAGGGGTTAATGTATATGGTGCGATGTGTCTAGATAATTTCTTAGTTTTTTTCAGGATTTTTCCACCAGCTTTGCAAGTCACATTCAGCATAAACCGGGTTTAAGTGACGGGAAAAAATCTATACGAGATGTGACAATCGATTAGTAATTTAATCTTAGATTTTCATCTCGAACTGTGTCACATCTGAATGTGACCATGTCCAAATGGATAAAAAAAAAGGGTAAAAATCGTTCAAAATTTTTTAAAAAAAAGTCGACGAGATACGATCCTAATATTATCCATTTTCAAAATAATTTAAAGGATTTTTTATACATATTCTACCTGATTATACCTGCTAGAGATTTTTGATGTATCGGTATATCGTTTTAATCTAATAACTGAAAATTCACTATTAGGGTTAATTAGGTAAGGGTTATGTTAAGAACGAAAATTATACCCATATCCCATCAGCACTACTCACACTAGGTCTGGTGTTTAAATTAAAGCCCTCGACACCGACCATCTTCCTAAACCCTCTCCCAAATAATAAAATGAGCTTTGCGGTGCTGAGTACGCTTTTAGCTTTGGGCAGCGCAGCCAATGCGACAACGCACTATTTCAACTGGACTCTTGGGTGGAAGTCGGTTAACCCAGACGGACTGAAAGAACGTTTGGTGGTTGCCATCAACGACCAGTGGCCCTTCCCCACCATCAATGTAAACATGGGTGATCGCATTATCGCCAATGTAACCAACAAGATGGAGGCTCCCTACCATAACTCCAGTATTCACTTCCACGGTCTGTTCCAGAACGGTACAAACGATATGGACGGTCCCCCCATGATGGTGCAGTGCCCTAACGCTCCATCGACGAATTTCATCTACAATTTCACTGTTGACCAGCCAGGTACTTACTGGTACCACGCCCACACTCTTGACACGTATCCTGATGGTTACCGTCAGCTTCTTTTGGTCAACAATGACGGTGCTTGGTTTGAAGACCAGGTTGATGAGGATATCCCGATCTCTTTGAGTGACTGGTACCATGAAATCACCTCCCAGATTGCTTCTAGCCAGCTCATGACCATGTACAACCCCAGTGGTGCGGAGCCGATCCCTGACAACATTCTGTTCAATGATACTCTGTCTCCTCGCTGGGAGGTCAAGCCCAACAAGACCTACCGTCTTCGTATTGCCAACATCGGTGCATTCAGTGGTTTCTACTTCTACATGCCCAACCACACTTTCACCATTGTGGAGGTTGATGGTGTGTACACCGAACCGGCTGAGGCTGAACTTATCTACATCGGTGCTGCTCAGCGATATTCGGTTCTTTTCAACACCAGCAGTGATCCTGATGCTGTTTACCAGATGGTCCAGATTTCTGACCAGTCTCTCTACGATTTAATCCCCCCTACTCTTACTCTTAACCGCACTGGTTTCTTGTATGCCGGTAAGCCCAGTGAGGATCAGTTCGTTGTTGCAGACAATGAGTACATCTTCAACACTGCTCCGATCTCCAACTTGACTGACAACTCCGAGATTGCTGGTGTTGCCAGCTCTTTGGATGCTAGTTCGTACACCTCTGATAACCTTCAGTGGTTTGATGACATGGACCTTGTTCCTTATGACCATGAGGAGCTTTACGAGCCTGTTTCGGTTAACCACACTCTTCACCTTACCATGAGTGTTTTGCAGGATGGTAAGCCTTACGCCTTCCTCAACGACCTCACCTACACTGCTCCCAGGGTTCCTACTTTGTTCTCGGTTTTGTCTGCTCCTAACGACGATGTTGCCAACAATGAGACAATTTATGGTTACAACACCAACCCCATTGTTCTCCAGCACAACGACGTTGTGCAGGTCATTCTTAACAATGACGATACCGGTAAGCACCCGTTCCACCTTCACGGTCACAACTTCCAGGCAGTGCTCCGTGCGCCTGACCAGGGCCAAGACACCTTCGTTCCTTACGATCCCACTCAGGACAACGGAACTTATCCGAAGTATCCTATGCGTCGTGATACTTTCGTCGTGCTCCCTAACTCATACTACCTTATTCGTTTCCGTGCTGATAACCCTGGTGTGTGGATCTTCCATTGTCACATCGACTGGCACTTGTCGCAGGGTCTTGCCATGCAGTTCGTTGAGGCACCGGCCCAGATCAGGCAGAACTACAAGATTCACCCATTGAACAGCATTCACAATTCTACTTGCGCTAGTGTGAATGTCCCCATGGTTGGTAACGCTGCTGCGAATGCCACTGACTTTATGAACCTGTCCGGTCAGAACGTGCAAGTCAAATTTTTGCCCGGAAACTTCACTGCTCGTGGTATTGTTGCTTTGGTCTTCAGCATTATCTGTGCCTTTGTTGGTATGGGCTTCTTGTGCTGGTACGGTAGCACTGACACTACCTCTTCTGAAAGCCGTGAGGCTGAGCGTATCATCGTGGACAACCTCGAGACTACCGCTAACGAGGAGACACGTCAAGCCGTGGAGTATCGTGATAACGAGTAATGATATTATATATAATGAAAATCTAGATAAAAAAAGTAACAGTTACTTAAGGTCCAAAACAAACCGCATTATAGTCGGCCTTCATTGCAGTGTCCAAGGTTTTTAGGAAGGCCTTTCTGGAGCACAGTCCATCATCACTATCCTCGCAGTGTTTCAAGTCGCGCAACGGTAAAACTCGGTCATTCAGTTTCAGCCGAATGTACTGACCGGTGTTTGCTCCCTGACCGCATTCTAAAACTTCAACGTACAAATGAGCCGCAAATGGGGTTAACCGCGACACAATGAACTGTCTAGGTACCCGAATCTTGTGTGGAGGCAATTCCTGTTTCATGAAGGGGAACTGCAGGGCCGCCAGCACAGAAATAATCACACTATCGTGGGTAAAATCGGCATAAAATGGCTGGTTGAGCGGGAACGTAGACTCAGAGCTATCTAAAGTGGTATTCACCCCACATTTAGGCTCGGTAATATACTCATTTTTAAGTCTGGCCCGCAGCTCGGTGAGCCATGTGAGTCCAGTAGCTGGGCCCACATCCGATCCCCATGCACTCTCTCCATAGAACTTCAAATCGCTTAAATATTCATACCCACGCCATTCGAGCTCAGTGAACCATCCGCAAAACTTCGAAGACCCAAATGCAGCTGTTTCAAATACACACATGTGTTGTAAACACACCGTTTCCTCCGGAGTAAGTTGATCGTAGTCTGGAAGCATTTTCTGAAGTCGGGTAGCAGCGTCGCTAAGGTAGTTATTGGTCCATTTCTTGGCCAGTACCTTATCACTATGCTTCTCAGGCTTGTCAGTGTTGGGGCAGGCAAACCATGGAGCAAGTGAGTTGTTTGTTCCAGGAGTCTCATCCATAAGTAAAGCCTCATACTCTAAATTCGAGCTAGAAGGTATGCCAAAAAATCCAGCTGCCCAAGCTGTCATGCTCTCAAAAATTCGGGACTGGGTAGTTGCTCTCAAGACGGGTTTTGGGCGCGAGCTGCCATTGGGCCATAAATTAATCGATGGAGTCCACTTTACACTGCTCTCATCATACAGAAGACGTCCATGGCTACCCCAGAACTTAGCTCCAGATTCAAAAAGGGCTCCCCTTCCAGATCCTACCAGCAATTCATCTCCCAAAAGGTATTTCCAATTGGCCAGCCATGCGAGTGAATCCTGTCCTGGAACTGGTGGCATATTCTGTAATTTCTTGGCAACATGCATCATTTTCTTGCTTAACCCTTGTGTGGGGAAGCGGTCGCCATGCCGATGCAGGACGTGGACCTGCTTTAGCTTGCATTGCTCATTGGCACCGTGAGGTTTGCGTACAATACCATCAAAGGGAACACCCGAGTCAAAGTAAGGGGAAAATGAGCCCCAATTTTGTTTCATATTGAATCCGCTATCAAAAATGGTTCCTGTGGGAGCAGCAGCACTGGCATCGCGGTTCTCGTGATGGCCAGTATTCGTTGCCAGCAGGGCAACAACTACAATAAACACAATTCCGCTAAGGATACCAATGAATATTCTCATGACTCGAGCTTCTGTGGCCACACCACGAGCCCTTCGCTCATTCTGGCTGTACACTCCTCCTGGATCCAACGGTTCCTCTACGTCAAACTCTAGTCTGGCCATAGTGGATCGGCCCTAGCCCCATTCAACACAGGATTTAAAATAAAGTGTAATTATTCACTACGATAGTATGCTAAAAATGATTTCCAGGTTATAATTCTCTACTTTTGTTCAGTAATAAGCCAAGTTATCAGGTCTTCAAGTGGTTCAAACTCTTTAGGCGATACCAATTGGAATTGGTTGCAGAACAGAACAAAATGTTTCAATGACGTATTCAAGTGAGGCTGGAGATTTAATTCACTGATTTGGTTGATGTGGTGGTAGTAGATATGCGCATACACCCGGAACATCCTTTTCAAGATCTGCTGAAACATGTTTCGTGCTTCAGGACTAAACTCGACACCAAGCTCTTTCGGGAAGTATGCCGGATTCTGGAAGGCCTGTTGGATCCAGGAAAGCAAATTCTCGATATATTCGGGGGCGCTTACCTTTGTAGGTTTGCGATACTTGACAGACTGTGTATCTTGCCACAAGTACTCATACTTTTCACCAGCAGTCATCTTGGGACAGCTTGTGGGGCTGCATAAGAGTGTTATAGTCGAATAAAGCATGTTCACTTGGGTGTGGAAGTCCACAATGTGCACTGCGATCCACTCGAGCTCGTCTTCTCCGGGTGGGAGCTTCACTGCCTCCTGGAGAGCATCACTACCCAAAGTTGCCGCCGCAAACTCTCGTAAAGACTCATTTGCGCCAGTACTTTTGCCCGTTTTGGACCGAAAAGTCCTCGCTGTGGTCTTGTTCAAGGTCTGGAGAAATGACATCGGCGAACCCTACGAAACGTAAACAATGGATTACGTAGCAAAATTGTGTACAATCCCACAGTAGTGCCACACTTGACCAAGACTGAATAGTACTGGGGCTCTTATATTGCTCTGTGCGCTTTATGTAAAGTATTTAAGAGAGATACTAAAAGTTATGCATTCGTTAAGAACATAGATTAGAGATCACCAATAAGGGTCGACAGTGCCGCCTGCAGAATCTGTGAAATAAGGTTTGGCTTGACGTTGACTTTTAAAGCTATTTTTAAACATTCGGCTTCCCGCCCATTTTTCTTCATTTGCCCCATCTCCCATTGACGCTCGTAATTAAAGACTTTTTTCACTTATTGCATATCCATACCCTATAAATTATGTAACTAAATGAATTTAGTTAGTAAGTGCATTTTATCTGCAAAGGTAAACATTTGAAATACGGCGTCTACTGGCGACAAAAGTGGTACTACATTTAATAAAAACAGTAATTAAATCTTTTACCTGTTACCACTCAACGTTTAAGGTGTCCTTAAGGTTTGGTTTTACGAAATGAAAATTGCAAATGCATCGAATTCCCTAACCGCTTATGTACAGATTTAGCCGATGTTGACAGGGTATGTACAAACAAATAGACGATGCTTTTTTTTCAGTGTATATATACATCGATCTTTTCTACTTGAATCTTAAACGATCCCCCTCCGATTGATACCCTGAATAAAATGCTGGCTCTTCTTGCTTCCGTTCCTTTTGTCGCTGCTACTAACGATAACGATATTCCTTCTTATAGAGTATTCGCCACACAGACTATTCGTGTGACTCAAGTCGACGACTATAGCAAGTCTGCCTCCACTCCTGTTGTTAACGGTACTGCCGGTAACGGTACTGTCGGTAACGTTACCACCAGCAGCAAAGCGCCTTCTTCCGCTAACTCTGGGTTCACTGTTTCCCCTCAGTATGCTGTTGCTGGTGTTGCTGCTGTAGCACTTTTGCTTTAGACAAAACTGTATATACTCACGTATTTATTATTATTGAAACATACCTCGCATTTTACTGCCCATGAACATCGAGAAGACTTAACATGAACCGCTCAAAGAACTCATTACTGAACGACTACTGGGGATCACTCTTATTTTTAAGCTATTGGGTGTCATACTCTGGTGGATGTTTTATTTTTTATTGATTCTGCGGCTCTTGTTTCGTATAGAGCTTCGAAATATTGGACAGCACAAGGCTTTGTTTTCTTATAAAAACGTTTATTAGTTCGTTATTCGCCGGATATAAGGCACTAACAAAAAGTTTAAAGTAATTTATGGTTGCTGTATTATATAGTTTGTCTGTCTGTTACTTTCAGAACTGTTCCGTCCTTGTTGTTGTGCTACAAACAGTGATGAGGGCAAGGAAGCTGTGCCATCCTCAAATCTATCCAGCGGAGAACCCACAAATATCCTAAACCTAGAAGCAACTTATCAGATCGTAGTCTGTGGGGAATATCAGAAGGATTTATCAATTCTGGTGCTCAAAGCTTCTATAAACTCGTACCGAAGGTATATAAACACAATTGTGCCGATAAGGTGTTGTATTTACGGCTAATAAACCTCCTAAAGGATGTACCCACTTTAGTGTAACACTGTCACTACACTCGCGGTAAACAAAAATACGCTCCAGCACGTGAAAATAATTACCATACATGATCATACATGATCATACTTGTTTTATGATCCTGGTCGAGAATCATGGTAGCATTTGACTATGTATAATGTCATTGTTTACGACACAGCAACTGGAAACGGCATCTACCTGATAATATTCGTGTAGAAAGCTCATAAATTACTGTCACTTTTTATTCATTGAGACCTTATTATGTTAGCGACTGGGGACCGATATTGCAAACCTATAATCTGCCGTTAACCGTCTTGAGCTGCTGGCCAGCTTAACGAACCGGGAGCTGTGGCCTACTGCACTTCCTAGACGCGCAGCATTGAATTAATTTTAAATAGCGAATGTATTTACTATATAATGGATGTGACAAGTTCAAATAATTAATGCGAAGACGATCAGTTTTCGTGATTTCACTAATCACGCGATTTCGCATGACTTTTTAACCAGTAGAACAAAGACTCTTTCACTGACAAAATCTAAACCAGTAAATGAGTGAAGTGGAAAAAGAATTCGAGTCCACCGATAATTCACTTTCTCGGAAGCTAAAGGATACGTTTGCTGGCTTTGTTGGCGGAGCTGTCCAAGTTCTGGTCGGGCAGCCCTTTGATCTCGTCAAAGTCAGGATGCAAACCGGCCAATATACGTCGATGTACCAAGCAGTCACCCAAACTCTGAAGAATGAGGGTCCTTTTGCGTTCTATAAAGGTACTAGTGCACCTTTAATTGGTGTTGGAGGCTGTGTTTCGCTTCAGTTTTATGCCTTCCACGAGGCAAAACGTCAAATGGCCCCGTGGAGTGGTTCTTTTCCAGGTATTTATGCGTGTGGTGCTGCTGCAGGATTGGCAAACACTATTCTCACATCGCCTGTGGAGCAGTGTCGCATTCTTATGCAGACCCAGCACACGTCCGGTCAATACAACGGAGCGATCGACGCTGCTAAAAAAATCTTCCGTCAGTATGGCATCAGTAAACTCTATCGTGGAGCTACTGTAACTGCATTACGCGAGATTCAGGCTTATGGAACGTGGTTCCTTACATTTGAGTACCTGATCAGCACGCAGACCCGTAACGGGATCAAAAGGGAGGATATTCCCACCTGGAAGTTAATGACATTTGGCGCATTGGCTGGTGAGGCTCTGTGGATTGCGAGTTATCCACTGGATGTTGTCAAATCGCAAGTTCAGAGCGAGCCGATTGTTGGTAGTAAGTACTCAGGGGCTATTGATGCAGCACGCCAAACTTGGGCTCGTCACGGACTCAGGGGCTTCTGGACAGGAATCACACCTACTTTGCTTCGTGCTTTACCTGCATCTGCTTGCACATTTGCTTCTGTTGAACTTACTCTACGTGCACTGGGCTAGCCTGGTGTTTGTAATTTTTAATGAATGTTATATATTTATGTCTTATGCCTATGCCTTTAATCCAAAACCTCCTCCTCCAGGCGTCTCGATTCTCACACGATCGCCAGCTCTGATTTCAACGGTATTTTTACCGCCAATGAGCTCAACAGTACCATCACTTTTTATTAGAGTGTTTACACCACTTGCGCCATTACTGCCACCTTTGAGGCCATTAGGAGACCTTTCACGGCGTTCACTAAGAACTGATAATTGAACATCCCGCAGAAATTCGATTTCCCGAAAAATTCCATCACCCCCATTAAACTCGCCCGTTCCTCCAGAATTTGGCCTAACTGAGAACTCACGGAGAATTACTGGATATCTTTGCTCAAAGATTTCGGGGTCTGTAGACCTTGTATTGGTCATATGCACCTGAACTCCGCTCTGTCCATCGAAACCAGGGCCGGCACCGGCACCTCCTCCAATCGTTTCGTAATATCCGAACTCCTCGCAGCCAAATGATAGGTTATTACACGTTCCTTGGGAGTCTGCAACTACGCCAAATGCTTTAAACACCACATCAGTAACTCTTTGGCTGGTTTCAACATTTCCACCAACAGTGGCAGCTTCTGGGCCTGGTGAAAGCAACGTATTATTTGGAATTACGATGTTTAGGGGAGATAAGCAACCTTGGTTTAATGGGATATCGTCAGATATCA
Source organism: Starmerella vitae (assembly GCA_030584925.1). NCBI lineage: Eukaryota > Fungi > Ascomycota > Dipodascomycetes > Dipodascales > Trichomonascaceae > Starmerella > Starmerella vitae. The sequence goes on along the minus strand of JAJMCB010000011.1, from coordinate 115,769 downwards.
TGCTGCGTAGGCAGTAAAGAATGGCTGAGTGTGTAATTGCACGGGGCGCATTGAGGTTTCCAGGAACCTGGGGGGCAGTACCGGTGAAATCAAAGGTAGTATCTCCAGTTTGAGGTTCAATCGTGACTTTAAGCATAATAGGAGAACCATCATCTAGGTAATCGATAGATTTCAACGTTGTCGAATTGCTAGCAAACTTCTTCAGTAGCTCCCGCACTGTACTCTCTGCATTGTCCTGAATAGCTTTCATATAAAGTTGCACCGTTTTTAATGAAAACTCATCAGTGAGAGACTTTAGAAGTTTTATTCCTTTGTTGTTGGCGGCGATTTGCGCTTTTAAGTCGGAAACACTGTCACTGAAGCTGCGGGAGCCGGAACACCCAGGATATTTAGCCGGTTCAATGAGCATTACTTGTTTAACGGCTTCAAAATCAAACTGACCATTTGATACCACCTTGAGTCCTTGAATGCAGGCTCCTTCTTGCCATAATTTTTGACTAAAAGGCGGCATAGACCCAGCAGTGATGCCACCAATGTCAGAATGATGTCCCCGAGAAGCAACCCAAAATATTATTTCATCAGTGTTTGGTTCAAATACCGGAGTAATCACGGTAATGTCGGGCAAGTGAGAACCTCCATAGGCTGGGTGATTGGCCATAATAACGTCTCCCTCCTTGAGTTTCCCCTTCCAGCGCTCACGTTGATAAGCGACTGCTGAACTCATAGAACCCAAATGCACAGGAATATGTGGTGCGTTGGCTACTAACCCTCCATCGGGGTCGAAGACTGCACAGCTAAAATCAAGACGTTCCTTGATATTCACCGAAATTGACGTTTGCTGGAGGGTATGGCCCATCTGCTCAGCAATGCTCATGAACCTATGGCCAAAAACGCTTAATTTAACCCGATCAACTATCTCATCCGTTTGAGCAAGATTATTGACGGTGTTTCGATTCAAATTCAAAACGACGTGACTTGCTTGGACATCAGCACATACTCCTGGATCAATTACCAGAGTCTGAGTGGCGTCCAGTAGCATAGCTGGCCCTGGTACCAATGTACCAGCATCCAAATCATTTATAGTGTAAATAGCTGATTCGACCCACTGGTTTCCAAAGTAAATTTTCTTAGTACGGTATGCTTTTTGTACCTGCTTTGATCCAACCCCAAATTTAGCTGGAGTGAGGCTATCCGATGAGCGGGCCTTAGGAGTGTATATAGCTCGCACCCGGACATCACCAACGAGAACGTTTCTTTCCAATGAAAATCCAAATTCCTGCTTATGTTTTTCGACAAAAGATTGCTTGAAATCACTGAATGTTGCTCTACCGGTGTCTAATACCATCATGAAACTGTCTGAACCCACATAACGACAGTTTAAGTACCGTTCAACCCCAATATAGTGAGTGTCTGATGCATTAAACCCCTGATTTTGCAATGATCTATACGCCTCTTCTTCAATAATATCAAGTTTTTCGTGTAGCTCGGGCGTTGTGGTGTTGTTCAGTTCACAATTAACTGGCTTTTGTATATCTGCAACAACATCCGCCAAAGAGATACCAAAAGCAGATAGCAGAGACGAGTTTTTGTGAATGACCACCTCGTTAATTCCTAAATTCTGTGCAATGGCAACCGCGTGTTGCCCTGCAGCACCACCGAAACTTGCCAAAACATGGTTTGCAGTGCTGTGCCCTTTTCCTTCAGTTAGGCTTCTAATTGGGCGGCACATTGTTTCATTAGCAACGTTTAGAAATCCCATAGCAACCTCTTCTGGCGAAAGTTGGTCTGAAATGCGAGCTGCGAGCTCACTAAACATCTTTCTAGATACTTCGATGTCAAGCCCTTCGTTCTCATTTGGACCGAATATATGAGGAAACGATTCCAAATCAATTCTTCCCAGTACCAAATTAGCATCAGTAACTGTTAATGGACCACCCTTGCGGTAACAAGCAGGTCCGGGGTGAGCTCCAGCGGACTCAGGGCCAACGGCATACAATCCATTCCGAAACGACAGGATACTCCCGCCTCCAGCCGCAACTGTTTCAATTGCTAATTGAGGGGCCTGTATCACTACCTCTGCAGTTTGTGTTTCGAAAACATGTTCGAAGTTTTTATCAAAACGTGAAACATCAGTGGAAGTGCCTCCCATGTCAAACCCGAGCACTGGTTTGCCAATAAAGGTCGTGCGAGCATATCCCACTACTCCACCAGCAGGTCCACTTAGAATCGACTTTAGCCCGCTAAAGTGCTGTGCACTGGCAAGGCCTCCGTCACTCTGCATAAACAGTAATTTACTGCCCAAAGCATGAATTCCGCCACTAAATCCATTAGCAATTGTATGAAGGTACGAATTGATAATGGGACTGAGGTATGCATCCGCAGTAACCGAATTTGCTCGGGAAACCAGCTTGACCATCGGTTGAAGCTGAGCCGAAGAACTGATGTTGGAGAATCCAAGCTCCTTAGCAATGCCCACGACGATATTTTCGTGAATAGGTACACTATAGCTATGCATTAATGCTATAGCCAGTGAGTCCACCCCCGATTTACGAACCTGTTCGAGTTGCTGACGGACCGCAGAAGGGGAGCACGGCTGCTCAATGGTGTATTTATCGCCTGTGGCCCCCACAACAGCACCATTTTTACGGTCTAGAATAATACGCTCATCAATTTCAACAATTCTTTCGTATAATTGGCTCAGTTTCCGGACCTGCAGGTCAAAAATGTCAGGGCGGGCTTGCTGTCCCAAACGGAGAATGTCCTTAAAGCCTTTTGATACAACTAAAACAACACACGCTCCTTTTCGTTCAAGCAATGCATTAGTGGCAACTGTAGTTCCCATTCGAATACTATCTACGTCTCGTAGATCAAGCGGTTCATTCTTTGGAATAGCTACACCTCTTGCAATCTCAAGTACTCGGCGAATGCCTTCAGTTGGTGCATCCTTGTAATTGGCAGGGTCCTCGCTAAGAAGCTTGAATACCACAGGTTTCGAGTTCACCTCCGCAACGACATCAGTAAACGTTCCACCCCGATCTATGCTTATCGTTATCATGCAGTGATTACAAAGTGTGGTGGGATCGGATAAATGCTAAAAAATAAATAGTAAAAAAATATAAATATATTTATTTTAAGTGTATGTCATTTGTTTGAGCCGCTATGCATTGTCATGTCATGCAAAAATGTTTTTTGAACTTATGGCTTAGTAGCGTCGGAGTGCATATACTAGATGCAAATATATATCCCTAACCTCTGAAGAAATTCGCGGGAGTGTGAAACTCAGGTACTAGAGCCCAGATAAACCCAAAACAGAGGTATTAGAGTTCTTGAAAACCTATCACTCTAGTCTTTTCTTATACGCATGCTTCATTTCCAGCATCTGATCGCGTATGTCTTACTATGCCTTGTTCCTTTTGTGGCCGCTGAAGATGACGCTGCTCCGCCTATTGTGAATAAAGAGGAGTTCAATAAGCTTAAAGGCACTTATTTCGTTAAGTTCTACTCTCCATATTGTCCTCACTGTCGCTCGCTTGAGCCGAAATGGAATGCAGCCTATAACGATGTGGTTAGTGCTAACCTGGATACTTTTCAATGGGCCAGTGTAAACTGTGTGGAGCAAGGCGATTTCTGCTCCGAGGAATCGGTCTCTGCATATCCTACTCTACGTGTTTACCAAGATGGTAAGCGTGTTTATGATTATGGCAATCCAGGCGCCTCTCAAGCCGATCTGCGTAGTTTCGCACAAGCATATGCAAAGAAACGCGAGGATGCTTTCAGCAAAGAGTATGAAACTGCACCCAAGCAAGAAGAGCAACTTGAGCAGGTTCAAGAGTCCCAACAGCTTCAAGAGCTTGAAAAAAGCAAGGACAGTGAGGAATCAGCCAGCAAAGAACTTGCTAAGGAGGCAGCACAACAAGATCAGGAAAACCAGGACAAGGAGACTCTTGAAAAGGAGGCAAAGGATCTCGCAAATGCTGCTGCTGTGATGGCCGAAGCCAATAGTGACCCTGATTCTCAAGAGGCTCAGAAAGAGGCTAATGACCGTATTGGAGAGGAGCAAAAGGAGGAAAATAAAGTGAGTGAGAACACATCTACCGAGAAAGAAGCTGTTAAAGAAACTTTCCAGTCCTCGGAAAAGGTCACTGCCTTGACGGAAAATGACTTTGGCACTGGAAAGAATGTCGGACGTTGGTTCGTATTGTTCACCACCCATGATTGCCAGCACTGTGAGTCTCTTGGCTCTAAGTGGGAGAACCACGAACGATTTGCTAACGACATTCAGGGAATCAACTGGGGGCGTGTTGACTGTGATGCCTATAGTGAGTTGTGTGACAAAGAAAGCGTGTTTACTTTCCCTGCTCTACGGATTTACCAAGATGGCACTCTTATGTACAATTACAAGGGTTCTACCGACTCACTGCAGCTTCGCAAGTTTGTTAATTATGCGTCTAGTGCAACCTCTTTTGAGGGGTTCAGTCTCTCTGACCTTGACACAAATCTCATTGACACAATCTCAGAGCATCAGCCGCAGGATGGCAACCAGGAGCCCAATTATATTGAGGGTCCTGTAGTCTCCAAGCCAAAATACACCTCTGACCCTAAAATTCAGGACGTGGTTGAGTATACTCTCAGCACTCTTGGTCAACCCATTGACGAAGATCCAGGAAGGCTAATTTTTGGTGACTCCCCTGAGGCCCACCACAACTTCCGTACGTGGGGTGCGCCAGACGCACCTCCTCCCCCTTTTGTCGCCCCTGGAACCGCTGCTTCCCAGGCACAGGGTAAAGTGATTGAGTTTGGCCCTCAAGGCCTTGAGAGACTTGTTAAGGGTGGTAGCGAGCCGTGGATTGTCAAGTTTTACTCCCCTAAATGCTCATTCTGCGAAAGTATGGCTTCGGAATATGAGACGCTTGCTAAAAATCTCAAGGGAAAGCTCAATGTTGGTGCTCTAAACTGTGAAATGTATGCTGACGTTTGTGCTCAGGAAAAAATTGACCACTGGCCTTATATCAGGCTTTACCGTGATTCCACTACTACTTTGGAGGAATATACTGGTGCTCGTACAGCTTTGGCCATGGGTGAGTATGCAGAGCAGGTTTGGGGTGCGCAAATCCATCCAGTTGAAAATGCCGATGAGCTAGGCCAAGAGATTGTTAAGAATCTCGATAAAGGTTTGACAACTTTTGTTTATCTCTATGACAAGTCCGTTATGGCTGAGGACTGGGAGAGCCTTAGCATGATTGCAGTTAAGATTGATAGCTGGGGCGGAAAGCTTTACCGCTCTAATAATGATGAGCTTCGTGAGAGTGCTGGTATCAAGCATAGGGGAACTGCTTTTGTGAATGTTGATCTTATTGGTGAACCCGGTGAGGGCTCTCTTAAGTGGTATGACTACCCCTGGTCTAATATCCCCAAGCGTATCAGAGACCCTGAAAGCGTTGTTTCGTGGGCTTACCGTGCCAAATTCACTCAACTGCAGTACCTTGATCCAATTTCTCAAACAAAATTCTCTCCATACATTGCAGTGGTCTTGACTGTGGGTAACACAGCTCCCAGTAAGGATCAAAAACTGCTAAGCCACAAACAAAAGGCTTTAGAGCTCCGTGATTACTACCGCGAACGTCAAATTAAGGACCAGGATCAGGTCCGTATTGATAGATTAAACCAACACGACGCTGCTTTGCTCGAGAGTAAATTTGCTTACGCCCGCAGTCTTATGAAACAGCAGATCGATATTCCTATGTTCACCGACTTGAGTTTTGCTTACATTCCCTATGACATTTGGGTTAGTGAGTACTCAAATTACATCGATACTACAAGTCATGAAGTTGGTAATATAATTGTGTGCGACTTCTACAACGGGATCTACATTGATCGATTCAATAATGTTCCGATAAAGGATGATCGCGATGTGCTTGACGGTCTTGTCGAATTTTTGCATCTTTATGAAGACCGCGACACAAAAACTATTTTTACATCCTTGCGTCATTTCAAACGGTCATACAAGGGTATTCCAAAGCCTTTACACAGATCTACACACTTCCATTCAAAATCAGCTGACGGCTTCTTTGTTGTTCTTCTTTGGAGGACATTCAAAACCCTTGGCTATCTTATTTTTGCATACATTGTGTTCAAGAGCTTGGTTAGGCCATGTCTTCGTCGCTTTACTACTACAAGCAACCGCAGATATGTTAAGGACGAGTAGCATTAGTAAATATTTAAAAAATAATTATTTTCACTCTAAATTGTTTTTCAGTGGTCATTATCGACATTTTTTGCCACTGTCTGAGCTCCGATCTCATTACCTACCAGTTCGTGACTCCAAGGTAGCAGAAAACCTTATTAGATCTTGCTACCTTTGGGGAAATATATTAAATTGTTTCAGAAAAATAAGACTTTTGTAGATAAAATTGTAAATAAAAGTTAAGATATAGCTCCAAAGTCCATGTCCTTCACATCAAATAATTAAAGTGAAAAAAAAAACTATATTTAGAAGGATTTGACTTCATGAAGGTCCGTTGGAATATGCAACGGTCGTTCTAAGCACGCATAAAATTTCTCTGCAACGCTAATTGGTTGCAGCCCTCTGACGCTGGGCTTATTCCACCGGGATCAACAATTTTCACACATAAAGAATCGATTTAGAGGCAAATAACTACATGTTCAAAGCCATCATAACTATTCTCCATAATTTTAAACTCTTAATTAACTATATAAGATTTTTAATTTATAGTTCCCCAGATACCTGCGTTTAAATTCGATATATCTCAATAGTATATGCAGTCTAGCACATTCCCTTGACCATTGATACCAACGTGGGCTAGGTACTTTGCTGCATGTAACCTAAACATCCTGCGCTGCATACACTGCCTGAACCTCAATATTAAATACAACGCTTGTCCTGTTGGTTAAGAATTTACGCTAATTTCAACCTTACTACTAGTGCCTTACCTATAGAGGAAATAGGAAATAGGAAAAAGGTTGTGTATTTTATTAAAAACAACTCTCACCACAAGCATATACAAGGTGCTAACAAGTCAATTAATCTTTCCCTGATCAATTTTTTCAATTAGTTTATTTCAATTGGAATTATATTGGAATATTCTCTAGTTTACTGAAGAAAAGAGTATCGTTAAGATCAACAGATCATTAGTCTACACCTCTTCGAATACTCTCTCAACTTTTTTCTTGGAACTCAAAGCCAGAATCATCAAAGTCTGAATTCAATCTCAACCTGAAGCTAAGTCAATTTAATACATGCACAGGACCCAAGGCCCCCTCTACCCAACATACCAGCAGTGCTTCGTGCAAGACGCACACGATGCTCTTCTGCTAGTTCAGGCAGTAATAGACAAGAAGTTGAAAGCTGTAGAACGTCGCCCACAGGATTTGGAGCGTTCTGAACTCATAAAGTCTGGAAATATATTTATTTTCGATGAGCGCCGTGGCCATATACAACGGTGGACAGATGGCATCTCGTGGTCTCCCTCTCGTATTCTAGGGGAATTTCTCATCTATAGAGAGAAAAAGCCTAGCTCCCGTTCCAGTCAGTCTTCCTTGAACAGGCGTTCAATTACAGGTGTTCAAAACTCAGGCATGAGTCCAGAGCACATCCGCTACGGAAGCGGAAGCATTAACAAACGAAGCTATCCCACTCGCCCTCGTGGTTCCAGTACGTCTCTAAACTACCCTGGTCCCGACTCAATGAACACTTCAATGTATTCCTCGAGTCTTGCCAATGTTATGAATTACCCAAGTGTACCCATGTATCACAGCAAGTCTCATAATAGTGAATACAACCTATACGGCTCTTTAACTAGTAATGAACAGTATAAAGAGAACGGTCTGATAAAAAAAACTATCAGTGTCCCCTATAAAGGTGCCTCGTTTCGTCTGATTTCCTATTATTTCCCTGAGGACGTGGAGAAGTCCCTGTTAAAGATTCCTTCTCGAGACCCAAAGTTTCGAAGTATGGATATCTCTCCTGAGCTAGCCGAGACAAAGCATATGAAGACGAATTTGTCGTTTTCTGGGTTTGACTACTACGGTCAATATCAACAACATCTAGCTGTTGAAGATGATGATAGAAAGCCTATTATCGATGGCCATGTTGGTGGGTCTATGGGGTCTATTTCAACTCCTGGTAACACTAGTTTGCCGGCAGCTCACATGCTTCCTACAGGAGGTAACCAGATTGATCCACATATGTCTAACCATTTAAACACTATGGGTAATGGTTTAAACCCAGGTTCTGATGGTCAACAAGGAGTTGGACTCAGTCATGTAGGTACTGGGATGGGCTACTATTCAGACTTGAACTATTACAGTTATGAGGACCAGATTTCTCAGCCCAATCACATGTACGTGAATCCAAGGGCTCCTTATGACCTTTATTCTATAGCACAGAATCAATATGATCGTCAAGCTACGTCTAATGAGTACTATCCCCAAGGCCGACCCAATCAGGAGCCTTTCCCCCAAGGAAAGTACCACCCAAAGCTTGTCCCACGTAGACAGCAATCAGTGTCTGATTCAAGCAATCCAATTTCCCCACATCTAATGTTTGGTGAGCCTAACAGGTCCCCAGCATGGTCTTCTGCGAACATATCATCTGGTCAGGTACCCGCTAGTGCTAGCAACACTAGTGGAGAACAGTACATGGAGACCCAGCCTAAAGAAGAAATCTATGAGGGTGGTGTAGAATCCATAGATCGTCTTGATACATCAATCAGCCAGGAAATAGACTCGGAGCAAAACCGTGAGCCCGGGCTGGATAGCGAAAGAAGCACCGAAAGTACACTCGAGAACCCAGAACTGGAGCAATCTTTTGGGTACGGCGGCGGAATCCCGGTAACGGTGATAACTCTGGGGTCTGAGGAGTTCCCGCAAGCGCCATACTCGACTACCGGCACTGGAAACAACAGCAGCAACCTACACGGCGGTCTGTTTGAGATGCCTAGAGAGAGCAGCCAGTACACAATACAGTCGATGCTTGGACCCGATTCTCGTTGTAACCAGGACTCCTCTGAGCAGTCATCTCAGCAAGAGAATGCGTCTAGTCAACACCAACCGCATCCGCACTATCTGTCAACCGAAAGAGGCAGCTTTAATCAGTATTAATACCATAACGCATCCATAAATTAATGTTAAATTTTCTAAACTATGTTAACCGAACGAGTCTGGCAATCAAGCCCATCACTTGTAGCCTGGTTCCAATTCCTTCGAGCACTCGCAGATGAGTTTGGCCAATCTCCTTCATAAACGAAAGTTTAAGCGGTTCACCAAGTTGGTCAAAAGTCTTTGAAATGCGAAACATAGTCGTAACGATATCAACTGCACTGTATCCCTTTCGCCATAAACTGTCAACCTCATCCAGAGCTACTTCAAGTTGTTTTTTAGCACACGCGTTCAAAACACGGGTAATTACCACAGGGTGAGGTGAATCAACGATTTTAAACACATTCTCACTGTTCACAAAGCCAAACCCGGCATATGTGCTCTGTAAGTTGTTAATGGCTTGTCTCATGTCCCCTTCAGCAGAAAATAGCAGGGCACTTAAACCTTCATCGTCATATTTCACATTCTCTAATTTAACAATCTGTAGCAATCGAGTAAGAACCTGCTCATCAGAGAGCTTTGCAAACCTGAGAATGGCACAACGTGACTGCAAAGGCTCGATGATCTTGCTTGATTGGTTACACGCAAAGGCAAATCGCGTAGAATTGGAATAAATTTCCATTGTACGCCGCAAGGCCTGTTGAGCACCAGGTGTCATACTATCTGCCTCGTCCAAAATAATGATTTTGTGTCGGTTGGGTGGAAGATTAACTTTTTTCTGAGCAAATGCTTTGATTCGACCACGAACCACATCAATTCCACGCTCATCACTGGCATTTAGCTCTAATACAGCATCAGAAAGGTGCTCAGGGCCAAGTAACTCGTTTGCCAAACAGTGAATCGATGTTGTTTTTCCAATTCCTGGTGCCCCACTGATGATCATATGGGGTACATTCCCGTCGCGTGCAATGGCTCGGAGTCGTGCTATGGTCTCTTCATTTCCAACGACGTCTGATAGTAATTTGGGCCGGTATTTTTCGACCCAGGGGAGCTCAAGTTGGCTCTCGAGTTTAGCTCGTTTCGAAGGACCAGCTTCCATTCCTTACCCACGTGAAAATTACACGACCTTAGTACCATACTGCTAAAACTGTATTCACGATATTAAAAACGGTTTTAAGCATAAATTTATTTTAGTTCTTACTGTTAGCATGCTGAAATATTCTGTACTTTTAGGATCTTCAATGGTAAAGTTACTGACTACTTTGAGGCCTCCCCCCATCATTTTATAATATAAGATCCATTTATATCGTTTCAATTTTGAAGGCAATTAGAATATTATTATTAACTAAAGTGAATTTTTTAGCAGTATACTTATTGCCAAAAGTGGAAACTGGGGTTAGGTGGTTAGACGATGAAAGTTTATGCTGGAATCCACCAGCTGGATACCATGAATATACAGAAAGCATTGAACGAGAATGGAATTAAACACGATGTTATAGAAACTCAAGATGGAACACTTATTGTAGGTGATCCCCCTAGTGGCCATCAAGGCTTTGCCATGAAAGGTACTTATCAAGAGGTGGTGACAGGATTTAGTGATTGGAGTAAACCTCGTAGAGATGAAGCTATATTGAATTACTTTTCTCATTGGGATATGGATGTGCTTGAGTCTTTCAAACTATTCACCGACGGTGATAGAGAAGTGTCTGAGCCATTACTTAACCTGGATACCCCAGATAAAGGCACAATGTATCCTGATATTCTGCGCTTAATAAAATTGAGACGCTATGGCGATAAAAATAAATCTTTTCAAGTTTCTCATGAACTAGAAACTGGCCTCGAGGATAGATCCAATTCTTTGGAAATGCATATCCTTGATCTATTTCAGGAAAAGCGTACCAAATATTCTTATTTGGCTAGATATGACCATCTTAAATTCCCAATTAAGCACAATTAATAAATATAATATAATTTTAAAAATATTATAATAAAAAGTAAGTAAAGAAGAAGGGACGAAAAAAAAAAAAAAAGAATGCACTGTCCCGGAATCGAACCGGGGTCGAGTCGAATCAGCCAATGGCAACGACTCAGTATACCACTAACCCAACAGTGCTCTGTTATGTTAGGAGATGGATAATTCATATCCAATACTGAAAACCAGTCAGATATTGTGTGAAATAAATGCATACTTGAAAATCTAAAGTATTTCATCAACTAGAAATTACCGGTTTAAACACATTAGCTATCAAATTTCAAATCGTGCTAAACTAAATTCTAGCTATGCTGTGTTTTTGTATCACCCTCTTCTTCGGTTTGCTCGAGCTCGTGCATACTCAGCACCCATAACTCGAACAGTTCATTATCTAGGCTAGATAATACTTCGCACAGATTAGCGGCATCGTCGCCCACTTGGTCTTGAGACAATTGATTCGGGTATATTGCAGGTAGTAGCTCCAGCAAAAGATTGGATAAGCTCTCTGTAGCTGTTGGCGTTTTAGAGCTGTGCTTCTTAGCCTTTTTCGCTTTATCTTTATCTGACATTAAGGAAGTTGCGAAGAACAGTTGTTATCAGATGCTTATTGGTAATGTGCTCTCATAGTGCACCACCACCTTCCTAAAAGGGTAATAAACTTTTTAAAAATTTATATGAATTTCAAAGCGTAAATGAAACATACTAAACAGGCAATCTGTTCAATCTTGAACCACCACGTAGTTCCATGAATTTTTGGAGGGCCATAATAATTGCAAAGAGCATGAGAGAAAATGGAAGGCCAGATAGAGCCCGTTCTAAGGAGAAGAAACGCCGAATACACTCCGAAGATTGAAGTCATAATAAAATGAGCAAAAGCCTGGAACAAATTCAACTTGAAGCCACCATATCCATCGAGGTATCGCATAATAGCATGGTGCATGTGTGCCAATCCAAAGTACAGACAGTTATCACGCAAAAAAGCAGAATCCGATAAAGAGGCATGGCGATAAATGGCAAGTATCACTCCTCTATAGACCAACTCCTCACTTGCAGGGCCTACAATGAAATTTTTCAGCACCCTTAAATACATTAGCCAGCGTTCCTCGGAGTCATCCTTGTCCCTGGGCTCCAAGCTGTGATCAGCAGGACCGTATGTGGTTAATTGCGCAAGGTACAAAACATGAAGTACAGCCAATGCCTTAATCAAAGAGAAAGCATCAGCCGATAGCCAGTCACTCCCGTTATAGCCAAAGTTTGCCACAGCGAAACTAGTGAGAATTATGACACCAGACAGACGACGAGCTAATACACCAACGGTCTCAATCCGAGGCCTTCCACCCGGAAATATATAAACAGAGCCGACATAAGCCAGCGACATTGCCGCACTCAATATTCTTGCACCCATCGGAAATAGCTTCGGATCGGATGTGGGCTAGGTCCACACCACTATATACCCAACAAATGGAGGAAATCGCCGGCATCCTGAATCTGCCGGTGGATCTACCCGGAAAGCTGGATCTTCCCCTATCCAATGGTATTTTTGATGATTCCGAAGCGGTTGTGAAGGGTGCGCGACTGCTTCACCAAAAAAGCAGGACTTTTGAGGGTGAGATTCACCGTCTTGGCCTCGAAATGCATTCTTTACAAGCACAAAGCGCGTCTATTCACCAGAAATTGGAATCTCGAGAGTCAGTAATCAGCCTGGTTGAGCCCATGTTGCGCTCAAGTGCTGTTCCGCTCTCGATTATCGAGGCAGTGGAAGGTGACATTGGTCCCTCGTGGGTCGAGGTCGAAAAGTACTTCAAGCAGGAGCAATTAGCCGATAAAAGCGATGAAAGCTCACCAACTAATTCGCATACCCAAAAATTTCGCAAAGCATTACTTTCACTAGCAATTTCCCGTGCCAGAACATTCTTTGTGGCTAAGCTGCGGACGTTGCGTAGGCCAGGTGTTGACGCTCAGGTTGTACAGCGTGCATTAATTGGAGCGCATCCTGCATTAACTCTTCTAGACGAGCATGCACCGCGTCTTGCATCTGCATTGCGTCTTGCTTACCGCAACACCATACGTTGGTACTACACAATGCTTTTTGGCAAATATGGCCGCTGGCTCGGCCGTCAACCGCTCCGAGTAGACACAGTGCGGCTTCTCGGGACGTATGCAAGCTCCCATGGCAACAGTGTCCAAGCTGTACGCCACACCGATGTCTTCAGTGTTGGTGCTCGCCCCGCAGTTCTGCTGGGATCGTCACAGCCACTGCCAATGACCGCAGTTCCGCCCACCAGTGCCCCTTATTTCCCTTTAGAAACCTTAATTCACAGTTTATTGGGTTCTTTAAGCGATAGTTTCAACCTCGAGGCCCAAGTAGACTTGGCCACCCCCGAATTAACCGAGGTTTTCCGGCCGGTTTTGGCCCAGTACGGAGAACTGATAAAAAATTGGCTTTCCCAAAGTAGCAACGATGTGTTTGGACTGCTGTTGACGTCACGTCTTATAGCCCAGGCCACGAGCCTGCCCGAGGATTGGCGAGCTGCGATTCAGAAGCAGGTTTTACCGCTGGCAGCGCAATCAATAGCGTCTCAGGCAGCAAGTATTGAGCAAGCAGCTTTGAAGGCGTCTGTTGCTGGTTCAGGGGCCGGTGCTGGCCCACATCTGCTTACCCAGCTTCTCTCGAGCTACCTGTCCGGTGTGCTGCAGCTAGGTGAAAAATTGGACGATGAGGTTGTAAGGCCCGTCCGGCAGCTGGCCAATGCATACGAGATGTTTGTCTCAAAACTGGCTGCCGGAAACGAGCTTGTTCTGCACAACAACTTCTTTGTGATGGCGGCCCTTCTTGGCGATATAGACAGCGAGTTGGCTCGGGAGCTAACGAAACACTTTCAACTGCTTGTGGACGCTTATTCTCAAAAGTAATGCTAAAATTATGTTTTCTATGTATTCATTTTTAATCGTAACGTCTCCAACGGCTGTATAGGTAGCACCCCAGAACAACACCGGCTCCAATTGCGAGCTCCGGTATCCAGCCAGAATCCGGAGTCTCAGCAAGTTTAACCGATGCGGTACCTGGATGCATAGCTGCGTCAACCAATTGCACAAACAGAGCTGTTAAGGAAGCAGGCCAGTGCGAACTGACATGCATCGGAGCCGCAACGCCAAGCTGGGCCGTGTACTCGTCTGGCTGCACCGCACATCTTTGCTGTGCACGGTCCAAATCAGCCTTCAGAGCTGCATATACTACAGGCACATCGTCCAGCTCTGGGTGTGCCTGTCGCAGCTCGTCTAGGTAGTTGAAGCTGTCAGGGTCAGACGAGTCGTAGGTCAAGCACAGCACATCGTACCGGTCTAAATTAGTGAGCTCGGTTGGCTCGGCCAATATGAGGTAACACTGCTTCCCCCCAAGCATTTCCACCGAGTTCACGCACGTTGATGCAGTGTCATTTTTAAGCCCCAAAAACGAGGCCAACAGTGTAGACTTGCCAGAATTTGGCCGACCTAAAACTGCACAGTAAAAAACCTGCCGGTCCTGAACCGTGGAGCGCCAGTACACCCGTGAACGTCGATTACGTTGCCGGGCTGGCTTTGTGATTCTAATTGCAGATTTGAGCTGGGTTTTATTGGTGCGTGTGAGGTATCCAAGGGTGGCCAAACAGGCAAGCGCGCCCCTAGCGTCTAGATGTACAAACATTGTCCACTGAGCGAGCCAGCCTTGAAGCGTGACGAACCCATTGTGGTTCCTGAGACACGACTGGGGGAACTGCAGCGTCTTCCAAAGCTCGGGGATCCCATCATTAGGCGTGAAAAGTCGAGTGAGCTCGCCAGGACTTAATCCTCCATCATTATCTTTGTCGAATAGGGTGAAAAGCTCAACCAGAAACTGGTACCCATTCGGGCTCAGCTCGACTCGCGACCGCTCATCCACAGTCAGCTGTGGGTGGAGAAGCTCGTCATCTAAACTGAGTGAATCGGTGTACCTAAACGCTCGTAAAACCGCCCACACTGTCTCATGCCGACCTCGTTCGCAGTACAGTTGTGCGAGCGTTAGAAAGCCACGCTCGGTGAGTCCGTCGCGGGCCTCACAGTAGAGCTCGTTTCCACCGATATTTATCAAAGTCTCCTTGATCAGCGTAAGTTCATCTGAGTCTAGCTTCGAGTCGAAAGCCTGCTGCTGCAGTCGTTGCATTTTTGATTCAGTTAGCACTCCACTCTGGTCATCGTCGCTCAGGAAAAACACTCTGGCGAGTGCCTCAGCAGCCAGTGGCTTTAATTGGCCTAATTTACTGTCGAATAGCGGTGCTAGAGGGTACGCGATGGCTCGCTGGCACAGGTAGAAAGCCTCGTTAACGTTTCGTTTATTGCGAGCACTGCACCGCACAAAACTCTCGATCTCCTTGAAATCCTGCATCAGCCTAATCACATCCTCTTCTTCGTTCACATTGTCCTGCTCCTGGTCCTGCTTGTTTTGGCAAAGAATGATCGGCAGGTTAACCCCTGATGTCCGTAAAAAGGGCAGCCAGAATAGTGCAATGCGCTCCATTGTGTAATGGTCACTAAATATCAGCCAAATACAGTTGGACTGTCTTAATTCGTGTAGAAGTTGGTCCCTTTTTTGTAGTGCAGGCGAGGTGTCGGCCACCACAACTCTAGTGCCATCGGGACGAGGGAACGCAAGCGGGGGCAGCACATCCTCGATGTTAGGCACATACCGATCCTTGAAAAGACAGGTTATTAATGTGCTTTTTCCCACGCCGTCGTCACCAATCACTGCAATGCGCATCACCTCGAACCAGACAAAACAGGGCAAGGCGACGAACACCGGTTTTAACCAACTGCCAGCATGGACCTCTCCGGTCCGATTGCTGAGATCGAAAAACGCAATCCGGAGCAAATTTTAAAAGCGGCAAAAACAATTCAAGGTCTGATTGTTGCTAACCACAAACTCTTTGCCCAGTCCCAAGATAGCTTCGCCTTCAACGTGGCCGGTAGGCTCGCTCTTCAGCTGGAAACGGCACTTGAGTATCCCCAGGAAGCTGCAGTTGCTTTTTTACAGCTTATTCAGGGTGTTTGTTTGTGTCACAGGCCGTCTCGTCAGGCATTTGACTCAAACGAGGCATTACTCGCGTTGCTTTCTGCACTGAGCAAGCAGCACCTGCAGGTAGCGGTGATCGACACGCTTGTGAGTGTAATGGTGCGTCAAGTAACAACAATAAGACGCTTTGAACAGCTTAATGGACTCAAAATCGTGTGCGATGTTTTCAAACACTCTAAAACTGCTACAAAAACTAAACTTGCAATCATTCAATTTCTCTTTTTTTACTTAGTTCCCGAGACCAGAATTGGACGAAAGGACCGGAAAACAACTGCTGAAAAACAGGAGATTCTTGGACGGTACCTGTCTAATGTTGATGGCTTGGTTAGAGAGTTGGAGATGAATAAACCGTTTGGAGATGCCCCAATTGAATGGTAAATAAATGAGTTTGTTGTAAAATATGATCTAAGAAATAATGTCTATTGAATAAATACTAGTTCAACTGTACCCAGTGTCGCTTTCGGGGTTGTTTGTTTAGCTTACACGAAATGCCAAGTACAGTTGAGTGCCTGTCCTTTCCGTCGGAACGAGGATGCATGTAAGGACCACATTGCAGTCCGTTGAGTTTACCGGATAAATACATGTTTTTTTGAGCGATAAACTTGCGAAGGTATGATGGGTTGGACCTAAGAAACCTTTTTTCAGGCTCTGCAGGCAACAGTTTGTAAGTGCCAGCGCTATAAACAGTCAGCTCTCGGGCACTCTTGTTAAAGTCTTTAAACTCCACCAGCTCCTCTGCCTTAATTGGGGACATGATCATGGCAGTCCGCATTAAGGGAGGAGACTTGGGCTTGAGAGACGCGGAGGGAGGAGCTTCGGGTTCCGGGGAAAGAGGGTGTTGGTCTCCGCAATTACTGAATTGGACGCTAACACCTCGTTTTTTGGATGTGGGGTATTTTGAAGTGTCAGGTAAGGTGACATTGTCTAGAGAGTCGGTGTCTAACGGTGGAAGATCACAAAGTTCGGGAACTGATCCTGGAGAGGTTGGAAAATCAATGGAAAATCCAGGCACAGCCTCCACAGAGAGAATTAAATCGGGCTTATTACCGGCATGACTTTGTCGAGTATAGCTGGGTCTGATACCTGTGATGTAGTTGTTTGTGAAATACGGAAGCCTTTGTAGGCACTTCTCATGGAGCTCACATGAAGTTAAATGTAACTCCGATTGAGAAACCATTTATGAAGCAAGATATACTCACCACGAATGACCTGATCGAGGAAGTTCGCTATTATATACCCAAATTCAGCCTCGGAGGTATGTGAGAATCAGGGCTAGGTTACGGTCCTTTGCAGCTCACTTGATTGATCAAAGGGATATTTAACCCTTGCATCTGTCCACTTGCATATATTCGCATAGTAGCATAAGGGGACGCCACAGTTATTGTGGTTCTATTGGGATTGAAACATGATTTTCGACAATACTCCCAAACGGTTTCTGTGTGTTCAAGTTATACAAATGAAAATATATAGTATTTGTCTGTGTATACCTGTGTTTAATTGTTGTTGAAAAGAAATGCATGGCGTACGTCAAGCCGATTATTGCTTTTTAATCTACCCTATCACGTGAATCATGTGTAAAAGTCTTACCTTACTTAGAAAAACGCTCAGTTAAAGTGGGCTGAGTCTGGTTTATGAAGTTTTATTCGATATATCATGTATTTTGGTCTGATGTTTTTTCTACTTTTTGGTTACGCGTGGTGTATGAAGAAGTTATTTGTTATTCCTATATGATGAATCTTCCAGAGTCACAATCATCGATCGATCGATGCCGTATATAATAAGTGCCGTATCGCGAGTAGTCAGCAATTTCCACAAATAGTTTCAAAATTTACTAAGAGAGTCGGGACCACGACTAGCCAATACACTGCAAGCCAATTATATTCTACATAAAATTTAAAAATAAAAATAATTTCAGCACGAATTGAGTACGGGAAAAATCTTTTATTAGCGATAATATAATGTAACTATAATTTTCCTACAGAAGTAGATCAGTAAAATATAATCTTTTTTAGTATATTCTTAAGCATCAATTATACAGTCGACTACTCTACGCGAGTCTCATCAGGCTTCATAGCAGGGAACAACAGAACCTCCTTAATGGTGTTGGAATCAGTAAGGAACATAGTCAAACGATCAACACCGGTACCCCATCCAGCAGTAGGAGGGAGGCCATGCTCAAGAGCATGCATGAAGTTCTCGTCAACGAGCTGGGCCTCATCGTCACCCTGGTCCTTCTGGTTTGCCTGCTCCTCGAAACGCTTGCGCTGATCGAACGGGTCGTTCAACTCGGTGTAAGCATTGACAATCTCCTTGGTGCCAACAAACACCTCGAAACGCTCGGTCATACCAGGCTTGTCACGAGAGTACTTGGCCAACGGAGACATCATCTCAGGGTGGCCGAAAACAAAAGTGGGGTTGAAGCAGTTGTCCTCAATGAACTCACCAATAAGCTTGTCAAGCATACGAGCGTTGGTAAGCGGCGGTGAGCAGTCGAGGTTGATCCTCTTCAATTGCTCCTGGAGGAACTTGTTGGTCTCAGCAGTGTGGAGCTCAGTTCCCGGGGGGAATTTAACACCGAGCTTCTCTTCCAAAGTAGGGATGATCTCAACCCGCTTCCACGGTCTGGAGAAGTCGAGCTCCCACTCCTTAGAAGGATCGTGAGGGTCCGGGTGGTACTTGATCTTGTACGAGCCGCAAATCTCCTTGACCATCTCACTAATCATAAGTTCAGTAGTGTCCATGAGGTCGTAGACATCAGCATAAGCTTGGTAGAACTCGCAGGTAGTGAACTCCGGGTTGTGGGTCATGTCAATGCCCTCGTTACGGAACTGGCGACCAATCTCGTAAACACGGTCAATGCCACCAACAACCAACTCCTTCAAGTACAATTCAGGAGCGATACGCATGAAAAGATCCATGTTTAAGTCATTGTGGTGGGTGACAAAGGGCTTAGCAGTGGCACCACCAGCAATCATGTTCATCATGGGAGTCTCAACCTCCACGAAGTCGCGCTCATCCAAGAACTTGCGAATGTACTTGATGATTTTACTGCGAGTTAGGAACTTCTGACGAGTGGCATCGTTCATAATAAGATCAAGGTGACGGTGACGGTAACGCTGCTCCTGGTCCTTCAAGCCAAAGTGCTCAGTGGGGAGCATTCGCAAACTGGGCGAAAGAAGCTGAACCTTGGTAATGAAGATGGAGAGCTCACCGTCACCACCACGCTTAGGGGAAGTGCGGAAAGGATAACCTTCAACACCAATGATGTCACCACGACGAAGCAGATCGTGA
The DNA here is from genome assembly GCA_030584925.1 of Starmerella vitae. NCBI lineage: Eukaryota > Fungi > Ascomycota > Dipodascomycetes > Dipodascales > Trichomonascaceae > Starmerella > Starmerella vitae. The sequence continues at coordinate 96,363 of JAJMCB010000011.1, read as the reverse complement.
ATGGAGTCAAGCGACTCGCCCTCAACCGCCTGGGCAACAGCCTGGAGCTGCTGGCCATCACCACGAATCACGTAGAACTTGAGGTTGGCACCAGACTCACGTTTGGTGTAGACTCGGCCAGCCACGGAAACAATCTCGTTCTTAAGCTCTTCGCCCTTTTGGAGCTTACTGTACTTAGCCACGAACTCCGGTACAGAAATGGAAACATGGAACTTGTGGGGATAAGGATTGGGCTCGTGAGACTCACGCAGCTCAGCAATCTGGGCTGAGCGGTTCTTGAGGTACTCAGCAGGGTTAAGCTCAACGTTCTTGGTGCTGGTCTTAGCAGGAGGAGCGGCAGCGGCCTTAGCAGCCTTCTTCTTAGCCACTTCACGGGCCTTCTGGCGCTTCTTAAGCTCGCTCTTAGAAACCTGCTCGCCGGTCTCCTCGTCAAGGTAAAGCTTCTTAACAGCCTCCTCTACTTGTTCACTCATTTTAATTTTCAAAAGAACTATGACTAAGGACGGATAAGGCAGAGATCACGGCTGGCCACTTGATAACGCTAGTGACCGCATATTTTCATTTAGCAGTTAAAGAAGGCAAAAAAAAAATTACTTAAACATTCACAATCCCCACACTGTAATTCACCACAATGTCGGCGGTTGGAATGAACAATTTTAAGTGCAACACATGCGGTCTTGCATTCAATGAGCCTGAATATCAGCGTGAGCACATGAAGACCGATTGGCACCGATACAACCTGAAACGTCGAGTGGCGGACCTTCCACCGATTCCCGCTGATATTTTTGCTCAAAAGATGCATCTGGTCCAGCAGCAGCAAATTGAAACTGCTCCATCCAAAAAGCAAGTAACAAAGAAGGAATTACGCCGACAAGAAAAGGAGGCCAAACGACAAGAGCAGCTAAGTGCTTCCGTTGCCAATATTCGCCTTGAGCGAAGTGACAGCATGTCATCGGTGGGCTTTTCTGCCGGTGAGCCCTCGCAGAATTACATTTCATCCGCATCTGAATACTCAACTGACGTCTCCGAGTCTGAATCTGACATGGAACCCATTGGTGACGATGTGGACAAACTGTTGAAGGAAAAGCTCAAGAAGTACGTTGAGATCCCTCCAAATGTGTGCTTTATGGATGGTCATAAGTCTGAATCCACCATTGAAAACGTTCGTTACATGGAGAAAAAGTACGGCTTGGTGATCCCCGAGGAAAAATACGTCTCTGACTGGGACAGTTTAATCGGGTACTTCAACGAAAAGGTCGGGTTGGGTAACTGCTGCTTGAGTTGCCACTACATGGGCCGATCGCTGGCGGCGGCCCGTTCCCACATGCTCAGTAAACAACACATTAAGGTTCCATGGGACACTGAGGAGGAGCAGGACGAGATCCTCGATTTCTACGAATTCAGTGATGATGAAGAAGAAGAAGGCGGATGGGAAGATGTCGGAAGTGATGCTGAATGTGGAGATGATGAGCTCGAAAGTGCTGATGAGGGCGACGTCATTGAAGGGCATGGCAAATACGACCAAGCGTACATTACCGGTTATGATTTGGTATTGGGTGCCTCAGGTAAAGCTGCTGGTCACCGTTCGCTGAATAGATACTTCAAGCAACGAATCATGCCCGTTCAAGAGTCTGCTGGAAGACGTGCAGTGAGGTTGATTGACTATAGAAGCCCTGGTGTTACTGAACGCGCTGCTAATAAGATGGTTAAAACTTCGTGGGTCGAACAGAAGAAGGCACAGGAGAAGTTTAACCGCGGTAGAAGCATGCAGAACTTCCAGAAGCACTTCAGAGATCCTTTGCTTCAGTAATCCGTGTATTTATATGTATGAATCTATCTATATATCCATTATGAAAGTGTAGATTTGTTTCCTTACCCTCAAACAGCTTTTCGGAAATTGGTTCTTGTAAATTTTCAAATGCGTGTAAGTCTGGTTAGGAGCTTGCACACAAGCCGAGCAGTTCTGGCATTCAAGCAAAGTGGTGATAAAAGTGGAGGGGGTGCGAAATTCTCTACTCCTCGTAAAAGCAGCGGCGAATACCGATGGTTCGAAGATGCAGCACCATACTCAAATTTCCACAAAGAAGCTCCTCAGGTCTCGGCTGCAGATGTTAACATTGTTGAGGCAACTCCTCAATCCTTACCTGACCTTCAACCAGGCCAGCTGATCTCGTGGCCCAGCAAGACTGAGGCGTTTTTGCATCATGTAGGCAGCTACAAGCCAACACAGCAAAACGAGCTTTTCCAAAGCCATGTCTCCGTGGTTAGAGGTGAGTCAAAAAAATTATGGACCGACCTGTTGGTTTCTGGCAGATCCTCTTTGCTCACTGGTAGCAGTGGAGTTGGCAAGACAACACTTTTATCTCAGGCTCACGCAGCGGCTAAGGCAAATGGTTGGGGTGTTATTCACATATCCCAAGTCAACAAGCTGCTTGATGGATCTTCACCGGCTGTTTATGATGAAAAGACAAATTTGTGGAACCAGCCTATGTTTATGTCACGGTTGTGGAAAAAAACCATAAAGGCCAATCGTGAGTTGCTCAAAGAGAAGAATGCTCCTCCAAGCACCTTGTCAGACCTGGTTTCTCGGTTCAATGGTCATAAAGTTCTAGTCACTGCCGATAATGTGAATGCATTAAATCACAGTGTGTACTCTGCGAACACCAACCAAAAGAATGAAAAGCTTTACCACAATGATCTAGAGGTGGTGAACACGTTGCTTAGTTGGTTGCAGAAGTCACCAGCTGAGGTCTGTGTTATGGCTGCCACTTCTGGTAACTATAAAACTATCAACTGGAAGGGTTACGATTATGCTCCCCTCACTGACTTCGACCCTGAATTAATTGCAAAATTGTCGAAGGCCACAAGATTGCATGTTGGCCGATTTTCAGGCACCGAAACCAAGGCTTTTGCAGAGTACCTGAATGCTGCTAAGGTCTCCAGTAAGTCGTGGAAAGAGTTGTACCAGTTTGGAAACGGTAATCCCAGGTCCATTCTGACTTTTGCTACAAACTTTGCATATTAAATGTATATATTAACTTTTGTAATCTGCTCTTATATGGATGGAGATGTTTTTCCCTTTATGGATTTTTTGAATACTACACACGATACGGTTTATATTTTTTCAAAAATATATTTTTTTCCAGTCCACAGAAGTACATACCACAATGGCTAAAGGACCTAAGGTAAAAAAGACGGCCAAACGAGTAATTCGTCATCAAAAAGAATCTGAGAGCATTAAAGAACAATTAGATCGCCTGAATGAATTGGCTAATGCTCCTGCATCTGAAATTGCTGCTTTAACTAAGTTCGACGAACTTCCACTCTCGCAAATGACCAAGCAAGGACTCCGTCAATCTCATTTTAAGGATATGACAGAAATCCAGAAAGAATGTATTATTCCTGCCTTGTTGAAACAGGATATTCTTGCTGCTGCTAGAACTGGATCCGGGAAGACTTTGGGGTTCCTTATCCCATTGCTGGATCGCCTTCATCTCGAGAGATGGACACAGCTCGATGGCTTGGGTGCATTAGTTATTACTCCTACTCGTGAACTGGCTTTGCAGATCTTCGAAGTTCTGCGGAAAATCGGGCGTAATCACACCTTCTCTGCCGGTTTGTTAATTGGAGGAAAGAATGTACAGGCCGAAAAGGAAAGAGTTGGTAGGCTCAATGTCCTAATTGCAACCCCAGGACGTTTGTTACAGCACATGGACGAGAGCCCCTCCTTTGACTCAAATAACCTGCAAGTTCTGGTACTTGACGAGGCCGACCGAATCATGGATATGGGTTTTAAGAAGACAATGGATGCAATTATACAAAATCTCCCCCCGCAGCGCCAAACTATGTTATTTTCTGCTACCCAAACTAAGAATGTTGGTGATCTCGCTCGCTTAAGTTTGAGTAAGCCCAAGTACATCAGCGTGGTTGATCCCAACAACCCCACTGCTACCGTTGGTGCTGTTGGTGGAACAGTTAACTCGGCACCAACACCGTCAAAACTTGAGCAATTCTACACAGTTGCACCTCTGGAAGACAAACTTGACATTTTGTGGAGTTTCTTAAGGACTCACACCAAAAACAAAATCTTGGTATTTTTCTCCAGTTCTAAGCAAGTAAGAGTTGTTTACGAGTCTTTCCGTCGTATGCAACCAGGTATTCCTCTTTTACATCTTCACGGACGGCAGAAGCAAACGTCTCGTATGGAAACAACTTCCAAATTCATGCGCTCGCGAGCATCGTGTTTGCTAGCTACTGATGTTGTTGCTAGAGGAATTGATTTCCCTGAAATTGACTGGGTTATCCAGGTTGACTGTCCTGAGGATACAGCCACGTATATTCACCGTGTCGGCCGTTCTGCTAGAGCAGGAAAGAGTGGTAAGTCCTTACTGATGCTAACTGAAAGCGAAAAGCCTGTGTTTGTTGCGAATCTGGAAGCACGAAAAATTCCAATTACCGAAATCAACATTAATAGTTCGAAACGTTCTAGCATTAAAAGTGAAATGCAAGCACAAATGTTCCAGGATCCTGAGCTAAAGTATTTGGCTCAAAAGGCATTTATTTCCTATGTGCGGAGTGTTTACCTACAGAAGGACAAGGAGGTATTTGACGTTGAAAAGATTCCGTTGGAAGAATTTGCCAAAAGTTTTGGGCTTGCCAGCGCGCCTAATGTCAAGATCAAAGGTAAATCGTCTGCCACTAAGGAGGTTAAGAACAAGCCAAGAGCATTAGTCGACAAGCCTGAAGAAACGCAAAAAGAGGCTCGTACAAAATATGAACGAATTTTCCAAAGACAAAACCAGAACGTCCTCTCTGAACACTACCAGAAACTTGCGGCAGGGAATGAGGAAGACGACGATGGTGACTTCATGGATGTCAAACGGCGTGACCACGACTTAGAAGAGAGTGTAAGCGATTCCGACGAGGAAGACCTTGATGGGCCATCATCCAAACGTTCAGCTAAGCGTGCGCTTAGCAAGAAACAAAGCAAATTGGCCTCTGGAAAGACCTCCACGAAGCTTGTATTTGATGATGAAGGTAAGGCCCATCCTCTCTATGAGTTTGATACTGAAGCAGACTTTCAGAACCAAGGTCTCCCTGATGATCAACGGCAGCAGTTTGTTGAAGAGGAGCGTGGAGTTATGGAAAAACGGGATGAGGATGATAAAGAGGTGCTTAAACAGCGTCGCCAGGAGAAGAAACGTCGACGGAAGGAACTTGAGCGGCTGGCCCGTGAAGGTGTTGACGAAAGCGACGATGAAGAGTCCGTTGTTGCTCGTTTACCTTCTGATAATGAATACTCTGAACCTGAATCTGAATCCGAATCTGAAGAAGAGGATGTCAAGCCGTACCGCAAGAAACAAAAGAGTGTTTCCGACGTTCTTGAAGTCGAAGAGCCGGAAACTCTTGAAGACCTTGAGGCTCTCACGAGTAAATTGTTGGGTAATAATTGACAGTGTTAAATGTTGATGTATATGTAAATATATGCAATAAATAAATAATAATGATTGACATTATCAATCAAAGTGTTGGAGAGCCAACAAAAATTTTAGGAGCAAGCTCTAAAGGAACGCCGCCACCAACCATTGATGACGTTCGTCTTCTTTGGCCAACAATTGCACAAGGTGTGGGTGCACTGGCGCTTTCTACTTCAACGATTGCTGACTCGCTATCTGATTCAAAAGCAGGAACCTCGACGGTCGGTCTTACGATTTGCCCATGGCTGTTTCTAAGAGTGTTTGAGAGTTTCAAGAAAGGCATATTGGTTTATCTTTATATCGGACTAAAAGGGGATCAGGGGCTATTTAACCACAAAGTCTACACAAATTAAAAGTGGGGTAATGACGCATTGTTTTTCACAGCCCGGCACGTTTCGGTAATAAACCTAACCTTTTATGTAAGGAGCGGCTTCATCGGCCGAGCGATAATGGCCGAGCGATAATGACTCTTCAAAAATGCCCAGGTCCACAAAATAAATAACAAATTACCCCGATAAGTCCGAATTCTCCCGATATGGCACGATACTTTGCTAATTATTATTACTAGAGAAATTAATTCTAAGTTAAGATTTCTTAAAGCTAAACTTACGCTTGAAACAGCGAGTCAGGCAACCACGGATCATTACTATTTGCTATTGAACAATTCATAAATTGCCACATTTATATATTCCATATTTTAATCTTCCATGCGATCATTCTCCTCGGGCTCCGGAACAGCGTGGGCCTCGGTATCGGCATCGGCTTGGGCATCCGTAGATCGGTGAGACTGTCTAGAGGTAGAGTCGAGCTTCTCTAGCCATGGAACAACATCCTGGTCCTCAAGAATTGTGAAGTCCTGGTCTTTTCCTACAATTGCGATGGATGTGTTTAAAAATGTGAGCTCCTTATCCTGAGGCAAAGTGTCCCGAAGGGCCAACAAGCCGTGAATGATGAGTTCCTCCATGGTAGCGTTCTCGAGTTCTTCAAAATGATTTTCGAGATATGTACGAGCAGCCTGAGACCTGGCACCAATAGCTGAGCCAATGTACTCCAGCATGGATCCACTTGGCAAGAACTCAAACAAATGAGGGCCCTTCTCGTCGTAACCAGCAATTAGAAGGCCCACACCGTAGGGTCTGCGACCGTATTGTTGTGTATTGTTCTGTGCCTTGTCCGCAATTGACGCCACAGCACTGTTAACAGCGAGTGGTCGGTCGAAAAGCATTTTTTCACGCATACTAAGCGAACGGAGGTGATTCGAGAGAAGTCGGGCATCTGGTGCTAATCCAGCTAGTGCCAGACCCAAGTTGTCGTCAATGCGGGTTATTTTCTTCTGATAAGAACCAAGCTCCTCTGCATTACGTTTGAGTGCCACCAACACGACATGTGTCTTTGAGCTGAGACCTGCTGCTGCTGATCCCTGCTTAATGGCCTCAAGAGCGTATTCTACTTGAAAGAGACGCCCAGTGGGTGAGTAGGTGACCGAGTCGTTATCGTACGAGTTCCTAAACATCTTCTCCGCCGCTTGCCTTAGTTAGGGGGTGGTCTTGGATGGCGTTGATGTGTGTGTGTGTGTAAGCAGTTGGAGGAGGAAGTTGGTATCGTAAGCAACACAGGTGAAAGGCACCAAGGTCAGCACCGACTCAATTACCACCGTAAATCAATGTCTGAAATAACCCAGATCAAGAAAATAGGAGCACTGTCCACAGTGTTCTCACTGGGAGTGGTATTAATCATTCTCAGCAGCACTCTGTATCATAACTGGCTACCTTTCACGGTACTGCTCATGTTCATCCTAGCACCCCTCCCAAACTCTCTATGTGGATCCGCCCAAAGAGAAGATTTCATGAATGAGAGTTCTGATACTGTTGTTGATTTCGGTCGGTTTCTTACCAGCTTCTTTTTGGTTTCGGGTGTGGCGCTGCCAATCATCTACGCCCATAACGGTATGATAACTACTCCTGCATTATTTATGACTTTGGGAGGAGGTTCACTTATTTATGGAACAATTGTGACGTTTGCATCCGTGTTTTACGTATCTGATGAATATTAGAGTATTTAATTTGAACGGCAGACTCCGAGTGCTAAATAGGTATCGTAATATGAATTTTAAATTTATGCGAGCAGTAAAAGTTCGAAACTATACTTGCCATGATACATCGCCATCGGCTATATTATTTGGAATTTCACGATATCCATGCACCCATTTCGGATAGTACGCTTCTGGGACACCCAAACTAATTGGCTTGAATTGCTCGATGAACAAGAAATCAGGTTCGGCTTTACCTTTGGCAAACCGAATATATTCTTCATAAATAGGCGCCAATGACCACAACTGCAGGCACTTACGCACAACAGCAACCACTACCCCTACTCGATGTTTTCCTTTATCCGAATGTATGAGTATGGGGTGGTTCCGTTTGTCTAAAATCAATCGCATTGCTTCTTCCACCACTGCTGGATCGGTCTCAACAAAAGGTTCTTTTACAGACTTAAGTGGAAGATTAATCACACGTTTAGAGGTTTTATTGACCCACTGGTCGTACTCTTTTGTGACTTCTTCTGGGGCACTATCACCGACATAAACGATTGTTTTTAAATCCAGCGTTTCTAAAAATGCATAATTATGAGAGATTGGGAAACCACTGCGATATACCTCGCCGACAACCAGGGCGTGATTAACGGGTGGTATAAGCATCTCGAACTCTGGCTCGACGGTGAGGTGAGGGTGTAGGCTAATAGCAGGGGGGGGTGAGAAGGTGCCTAAGTGAGCGAAAAAAGAAAAAAAAAACGCGAAGTGGAGTTAATTTAAATCTAAATAGAGTGCCAAAATAATTTTTTTTTATAATTAATAAAATATATAATAAAATATGAAACTATCATAAATTCACTACACATCATTATTTTCACTGCTCATGTTTCCGATCGATTACTCTCTATACAGCTCTTATTACAGGGTAGTACCTCAATTACACATTACACATTACATAATCATATGGGTTTGGTGACATGACGCGGTAATTAGTGTGGGTTACCGCCTCCTCTGCCCCAGGTTGTTCTTTTAATTTCCCCGCCCTCCCCCTTTTCTTAATTTTCTCTAGCTAGTGTTTTTGCCACAAAGGTATTTATTGGAATCTGACATATCTGATTCAAAGAAAATACTTATATTGCACCAAAATCACGGTTATAAATTAAAAATTTAGCAGATGGCTGAACCGATCCGTAACAAGGCCCCTGTGGCACCTACTCCTCAGAATACTCCCGCCAGTGTTTCCACATTGAAGTCGCAAACTCCAATGTCTCGAAACCGCCCAGGTATGGCTAGCATCAGTGAGGGAAACAATCCTGACCTTGGAAATGTTTCGGAGCTCATCGATGTGATCCAGAGCCGTTTGGGCAGTTTGAATGGCCTCAAGAGCGATTATATTGAGTCGCTTCCTAAGCCTATTAAAGACAGGATTGCAGCCATGAAGGGTCTTCGTGCCAAGCAGGCCAAAATTGAGGGCGACTTTCACCGTGAAATGCTTGAATTGGAGAAGAAATACCTTGGCTTGCAAAAGCCATTATATGATGAGCGCCGTAAGCTTATTTCTGGTGACGCTGAACCCAATTCAGAAGATATTGAATCAGGTGAAGCTGCCTTTGAACAAGAAAAAGCAATGTTTGATGGTGAAAGCGAGGAAGACGAGGACGAGGACGAGGACGAGGAAGATAAGGCAGACTCCAAGATCGCGAGTGTGGAAGAAGAGACTGCTGAAGAGGACTCCCCTATCAAGGGTGTGCCTGGATTCTGGGTAACTGCATTCGCCAATGTTCCCCACCTTAATGAGATGATCCAGGAGCGTGATCAAGAGGTCCTTAATCATTTGATTGATGTGCGCCTCAGATATTTAGAGAAGCCTGGATTTGCTCTTGACTTCGAGTTCGCGGAAAATCCGTTCTTCAGCAACAAAACCCTTTCCAAATCTTACTACTATAACGAGGAAATCGGTCTAAGCGGTGATTTCATGTACGACCACGCCGTGGGTGCGGATATCAAGTGGTCTTCACCCGATGCTAATGTCACTGTCCGCGTGGAGAAGCGTAAACAACGTAATAAGCACACAAAGGCCACTCGTACTATTGAGAAAACCATTCCTGAAGAGTCGTTTTTTAACTTCTTTAGCCCTCCTAAGGTTGACGATTCCGAGAACGAGGAAGACGAGGGTGACGAGTACTCTGATACTCTCCATGCTGCGTTGGAACTTGATTTCGAGCTAGGCGAATTCTTTAAAGAGAAGCTTGTACCAAGAGCAGTTGACTGGTTTACTGGCCGTGCCATCGACTATGAGGGTATTGGTGATTTAGAAGAAGAAGATGATGAGGAAGAAGATGAGTATTATGATGAGGACGATGAGGACGATGAGGAACACTCAGGTGCCGTTAACGCCGAAGACTCTCTTGAAGGCATGAAAAAAGAAGTCCCGGAAAACTGCAAACAGCAATAATCGCTAATAAACTAAGTTAAAATTCTGCTTTATTTTTTTCTATTAGAATATATCAGACGTAAAAAATCAGCTACTTTTTTTAATTATGTTACGTCACTCAGTGCTTAAAAATGCTTTTTTTTTTATTTTGACATGTAGGTTTAAACTGGGGTAATGTGTTTTGTGATGAAAAAAATGCACTCGCTTTTAGTCGATGCGTATTATGTCAGTATATTTTTGGCTGGGAAAGGACACAGCAAAGAAGGTGATGAGGCATAATAGTTAGACACATGTCAGACTTATTATTCCAAATTTAGATTTCTTACTTAGTTGAGACAAAGATTCTCGTTGGAAAACTGTGCATAGTTTAATTACATATTAGCTCGATCCAGTTTCCGCCTACTCGTTTTCGAGAAGAGCGTTGCGCACTTAGGGCACAGTACTAGATATGCAGGGCATATAACCTCTCCCCTGTCGATAGGGTTTCAAGTTGTGGTGTAAATTTTTTACGGTCGGGTAGAAGCATGTATTTTTAAGCGACTGTGAGAACACTCAAATGGGCTGATTTTTGCACTTATATAACCAGTGTCACCCACAAAATTAATTTTAAAATTAATTTATTTATCTTTACTCCGAGTAATACCTATTTATTTGACAAGTATATATGTTAAATGACGCAGGTCGCCCCACAATCTCCACAAATCCCCCGCATTACATAAGTACACAATAAGCACACGTGATCGAAGACACTTTACAACGCCTGTTTGCTCCTTCTAAAAATAAAATAACCCGGTTATTATGTCATCGGAAAAATTATGCATTACCTCCACATTTTAAGTGGCTTGTCAGTTTTTTTTACGAGATTATAGTTTTATATATCGAGCATTTTCTCGATTAAATCCTCGTAAAAAGAACTCGATATTTATTTAATTAACAAAACCTTACATAGTTACTAAAGGCTTACGCAATATAACCATCAACCGATAATTTGAGTGGTTCTCTGCTCCAGATCTGACCGTTTATAATGCATTCCCTTACCCTAATGCAAAAATTGATCCGGGGTGATGGTACATCGTACGAACCCTGCCGTTCATAATACGAAAAACCGGGGCCCCAGATTCTCCAATAATTTCATACTTGTAATTCTAAGGTAAATGCAAAATATTTCTCAACTTTTGTTTACAATGAAACAGAGTCAATATCCTGGCCCAGGTAGCAAGTTTTGCTATTAAGAAATTTGTTTACAAAACTTTTTTGTCACAACAACACAAAACTAGCATTCCATTATAAAGGGTTAGGTCAAAACCACAAAATTGTCTATATATTCTTCAAGAATTTCTGCATAGTTTCCTCATAGTTTTTCACTATGTCTTATACACCTTCTCCAGTTTCTTCCCATGCGAAGGATGCTGAGGAGCGTTATGTTAGCGCCTCCTTCCCTGATAGTAATGCTAATAACACTAATACAGCTGCCCCGGCCACATATGCTCCGAAGACTGATGCCCCAGTACCTGTCGAGCCCATTCCTACCACTGGATTTTGGAAATATGTGCCTTTCCAGTACATGTCCTTGAAGCCTAAGATCGTTAGCCCCTATATCACTACCGCAATTTCTTGTATGGGTGGTCTTCTTTTCGGTTTTGCCAGTACTAACTTGACTCCTTTCATTAGTCAAAAGTACTACGAGGAATATTTCAAGGAGGGTACTGATGAGCATCCTGAATATTTCACTGCTATCCAACAGAGTGGTATGACCGCCAGTATGCCTGGTGGTGCCTTGATTGGATCTGTTCTTAGTGCATTTGTCAGTGACCGTATTGGCCGTCGTGGTATGGTCGAATTCTCCTCTATGATCTGGATCATTGGCTGTGCTATCCAGACTTCTGCTATTAACCGTCCTTCTCTCGCTTTTGGCCGTATTATCGCTTCCATCGGTGTTGGTACTGCCTCGTCTAACGTTCCTATGTACCTTGCCGAGATGGTTCCCGCAAAGAACCGTGGTAGATTCCTTTCATGCTTCCAGCTCAGTGTTAACATTGGTATTTTGGTTATGTTCTACATTGGTTGGGGTTGCTCTTTCATCCACAGTAAGGCCGGTTTCCGTCTTGCTTGGGGTATTCAGATGGTCCCTGGTGCACTCATGTTGCTCGGTTCTATGTTCCTTAACGAGAGTCCTCGTTGGTTAGCTAGTAAGGGCCGTTGGGAGGAAGTTATCACTACTCTTAGCAGCATTAATCACGCCGATCCTGAGAGCGCTATTGTTCAACACGAGCTTGAGACATTCCAGGCTGAGATGGAGGTCGAGAAGGGTAGCTTCTGGGATCTTTTCCGTGCTAGGAACCGCAAGCAGACATTCTGTGCCTTCTTCACTATGTTGACCCAGCAGTACTGCGGATGCAACGCTATTCTCTACTTCTCTACGTCTATCACCAAACAGGTTGGTTACACCGGTAGCATGAACCAGTTCATGGGTTCCGTTGATTACATTGTCTTGTTGGCTGCTACTATCCCCGCTGTTCTTTTCTTCGATAAGGTCAGTCGTCGTCACAATATGATGTTTGGTGCTTTTGCCTTGCTTACCGCCCTTGCCATTGTTGCTGGTATTGAGGGTGCTGATGGTGTTCCCGTCGGTCCTGAGGGTGTTGATGGTGATCCCTCTGTGCGTTTGAACATCCCTAATCCCCAGAAGGCCAAGGCTGCTCTTGCATTCAGTTATATTTACTTGGGTTTCTTCTCCCTTTCCTGGGGTCCTATGGCCTGGGTTTATGTTGGTGAGATTTTCAACCAGGATGTTCGTTCTGTTGGTAATGCATTCGCCTCTATCATTAACTGGCTTTTCAACTTCACTCTTACTATCTATACTCAGACCTCGTTTGAGCACATTACCTGGAAGACCTACGTTATCTTCGCAGTTTTCGCTGCGCTTGCTATCCCAGTTGTCTTCTTCGTTTTCCCTGAGACCAGCGGTTACGAGCTTGAGCAGATTGCTGCTTTGTTCGAGAGCAACATTCCTGCCTATAAGTCTGATCCTTGGTATATTATGATCATGAAGCGGTTAGGCAAGGAAGTGGAACTTCCTGAGCCTGTCCCCAAGGAGGCTGATCCTGCTGCTAAGAAGATCACTCCTGTTGCTGAGCACAGCGAGAACACTTACAATGTCGAGTAAACGAATACCGAAAACAGACACAAACGCACATACACACCCATTTATTGGTCCAGGTTATACACCTTAATTTAAAGACCAAACATGACTATATCTTTTAATTTTTGTAAGTGAATTATTATATCTTAACTTTTTTCTAATACGAAACCAGATTTTAGTAGAAGAAAAGGAACCAGAAAAAAGTATGCAAGAAAACTGAAACTTAAAATAGTCTATATACATGCCTCTACTGCCTGCCAGAGATGTTAAGCAGCAAGCTAGAACCAGAAGAAGAGCTGGAGTTAGAACCCGCACTACTGCTCGGGACGTAAGTGACATTTGAGCCACTAGTAGCCAAAGTAGCGGCGATCTCCTTTGCAGCATCAAGTCTTCTGACTTGGAGAAGGCCATCACCAGCCTTGGAAATAGCCTTCGAAATAACATCTGCGGCATTTGCTTCACCCTCAGCCTTGATAATCGCAGCTTTACGCTCCTGCTCTGCTCGTTGAACAAGGAACTGAGCACGCTCAGCATCCTGTTGAGCAATTTGCTTCTGCTCTACTGCCTTAGTAAAGTCACGACCGAATGTCAAGTGTGTGATACTAACATCTTCAAGCTCAATGTTAAATTCCTTGCATCTGACCCGGAGATCCTCTCTAATTTTCTGTGAAACAATCTCACGTTGAGTAATAAGCTCAGCAGCATCAAATTGGGCCACAATGCTCTTAAGAACCTCATTTCCGACCGATGGGAGTACACGTTCATCATAGTCGAGGCCAAGGCTCTGGTAAATCGCAGGGAGGCGGTTGATTTGGGGGCGAGACAACACGCGCAAAGTCAGGCTAACCATCTGCAAATCCTTAGAGCCAGTGGTGGCAGAAATATTGCGGGGTTTAGTGCGAACATCGAACAAAATCGCTTTTTGCAACCATGGAATGAGGAAGTGTGTACCTTCACCTACTACAGTCTGTTTCACACCGTTAACACGGTCAAAAATCACAGCACGAGATCCTCCTCCAACATCGAAAATGCTTTCCTTGAATAAGTAGAATCCTAAAAAGGGAATAACGAGGCCACCAAGCGGGTTTGCACGGCGAGACATAATGGTGCGTGTGAATCGTGATTATGTGATTGATGAGGTCGGGGGGGCAATAAATCTCACGTGGTTTCAGAACTAATGTTCTTGCTATGATATGTAGACTGAAGCAAAGGTGTAATTGGATTTTGAGGAGTATTTAAAAACTTCAAATGGACTTAAAAATCCGAAAATCAATGAGATAAAGTTGTGGCTTTTGCCAATATCTCCCAGGACTAAGATTACATAATAATATTCAGATGGATGTCGATCAACTACTAAACTATGAAAAAGAGTGCTATGAACTAGGATTTCAAGAGGGAGCAAAACAAGGTAGAATTTTAGGCCATGCGGAAGGACGGGAGTTTGGTCTTCAAACAGGATATTTTAGATACCTTTCAATGGGGGTTTTGCAAGCGAGAGCGAGTATTTGGGAACAAGAATCCCAGACCGAGGAGGAAAGAGCAGCAATTGATGTTATATCGAAAATGGTAGAAAGTCCAGGTCTTGAAAATAAGCCAGATATCGTGGATGCAGTCGATCGTAACATTAAATTAGCTAAGAATAAGTGCAACCGAATTGCCGTTAACCGTAAATCCCCGAAATTGAACATATACGCGCAAAGAATTGTACATAGAGGAGAAAACGATGAGGCCACTGCAATTGAGGATATGTATTAATTTAAATAACTAGGTATTTGTTGATAATTTTTAAGCTCAGTTCTGGGTTTGAACTTTCCAGATAGATGAGTTGCAAATTATAGGCAGCTTCTCGTCCAATATTATATTCTTCATCACTTTCATCACATATTTCAAGCGCATCTTCATAGTAACGAGCTGCTACAGTGAGAAGGCCAGCACTATGGAAGAACCTTCCTAAGTTGTACAGCACCTCAACTTTTATAGCTGTATTTGTTTGATTACCTTCGAGTCGGTATTTTTCGTAATCTTGCATAAAGCTCAGACCTTCCAAAAGTTGGGTGTGTCTGTTTAAGCTAGTACGCTGTGTTGAGCGGTGTATTTGCACCACTGCATATACAAGCAGGACCAGAGGGTGGTACCGCAGCTGTTCACGGCATCTGATAAGGTATGTGAGAGCAGGAGAGTATGAAGGGCCCTGAAGCATGATGTATACGTATAGCATTAGCAATTGAGGGTCCTCACTAGTAGGTGCTGAATCGGGGTCCAGAACTTTGGCCATTCCCAACACATGCTTTTTGGTATGGACGAGAGAGTCAAGCGCTTTGATTTGACGCAGGAAAAATTTTTGGTTATTGCTGGACGCAAATACATCAATTGCCTTTTGCCCACTAGCAAATAAAGCCATGTACAGCTGGTAAGTCACTGTATTAAACTGCAGGCGAGATTGAAGATGACGCCATAAATTACACGTATGGTCGAGGTCTCCGGACACATATGCGCAAGAGATGGCAACAAAGTCCATAGTATCCTTTTTCTCTGAGTTTAGGTTGAACACATTAGCTGCCTGAGCTATACTTATGGTGTGTTGAGCCTTTTGTCCATCACCATTCTCTGCATGAACAATGGAACATTGCACCAAGACCCAGAACCAAAAAGATAGCGGTTGACCTCTCCAAACATAAGATTCCTCCAAGTCCTCCTTAGATTGTTGCAAGTTTTCGTCTAAATCCTCATTGACTTGGTCGTCTCTTGCCAGCCTTAGTCTTTCCATACGCTGGTCAACACTTGCACTAGAGCTACCTTCAAATGAAAAAAACTCCTTTTGCCGGCTGACGGGAAAGAACTTTCGATGAGATGCAAACATTTCAACCAATTCATCAGCATATCTCAACCATTCCATTATGGCCACTTTATTACCCGAGTCCAGGCCACTTTGATTCCTAGCAAGGCCAGAAAACGCATTGTCAGCGCGGTCTTGGGCATTTCGTTCAAGTTCTGCCCGCTTAGCTCTAGTCAGTCGGGCTGGTGTACGATGACGACCAGCGTTATCGACAAACACGTTACCTGCACCCCTGTCAACAGGCGGTACGCTAGAAGCATTTGATAGATGCATGCTACTCCCCGGTTCATTTTCAATACCTACAAGATTTTCATCGAGATTTTCTGCAATGGTTCTAACATACTCCAGTTTGTTTAGTGTTTTCTGGAATTCATCAATTCGGTTAGTAGAGCTATAAATTTCACACATGGCAACAAGAGCCTCTTGATTGTCAGGATCCTTTTCTAAAACAAACTGATAAAGGTTTTCTGCCCGCTGAACATTGTGAAGTTCCATCTCACATTTAGCCACTTGGACGTTCATTTCCAGGTATTCTTGAATTGTTTCATGTGCAATTCCAGTTAAGTGTGTGTATAATTCACGAGCCTCTGAATATAATCGAGCATCGAAAAAAGCAACTGCTGCTCTCTGGTAGAGATCACTATACTCTTCCACTGGTTGGTGTTTACGCAGTTCTTCTAAGTGTGATATGGCATCTTCAACCACGGAGAGCGATTCGATTTCCGCTAGATTGTGCCTCTTAAGTAAAAGATGAGACGGAATCATTTTCAATCGGCTCTCCAACAGCCATATGCGAATGTCGATAGGAATTTCATATTGATCAGCGTTGTTAATGTCTTGTACTAGAGACTTTTGCGCACTAGTCATTGAGCTATACAACTGGAAGCGCCGACTATCAAACTCGCCATCACTGGATGCATTGAGCGTTTGCCAATACAGTTCAGACCCACGGCCCTTGATCCACCTTGCACCGTCCTTCGTCATAGTAACAATCTGCAGATACAACTTTTGCTCCAAAAGCAGTTCACAGAGAACATTCAGGTTCTGCCAATCGAGTTCAACCTCAGGTTTTATCACTCCACCGGGAATGAAACTCTTTTTCGGCACCCCCGGCCGGGCCGCGTATGCAATCGACCGATTGAAAATATCAAGATAAATCTGAGTAGCTTCATCAAGTCTTCCCAAATCCTTTAAACTGCCAGCAATATTTAAAAGAATTTCGGTTTTTTCTGCACTGTTAAGCCCTACCGACTCACCAGCTTTAAAAAACTTGGACCGGATTCGCTGCAATAATGTCAATGCCGAAGATGTTTCACCCAACTGTGTGTGCAGGTCAGCCCTTGTTCGTAGAAGACGCCAATTATCCCTGTCCAGTCTGGAAACATGCTGGTAGAACACCGCTGCTTGGGCAAGATAGCCCAGCTGGACTGACCGTTCAGCAATATCTATCCACGTGTCTTTATCGCGTTTTTCGAGGTGTGCAACTGCTATTCTGGCCAACAACGCCTTTTCCATATCCTGCCGCTCCTCATGAATGTTAGCCAAAAGGTTATAGAGTAGTTTGGAGCCAGACTCGTGCTTCACTGCTTCTTCTAACAAAATCAAAGCACTATCATAATCTCCATTTGTGTATAGGTTGCGAGCTTCCTGATATGCTTCCTCTACTTCGGGATCAAGATCCTCTTCGCGTGTTTTACGCGTGCGTCCCTGTTGGTCACTGCGACCCAACACTGCACGATTGAAGTGCTGCTCATCTTCAGAACTATCATTGAAGTCCTGGAGGTCTAAATTATCGTCCGTGTCTCCTTCACTTTCCGTCCATTCAATGTCCTGCAAGCTCATTCTCTGCTGACACAATACAACCTCTTCACGAACCAAGTTAATAAATTATATACATTATGAAGCGACTTATGAAATTACAGTTATGGCAATAATAATAGTGAGAAAGAGTAGAATTGAGAGTGCAATGCAGGTCCACTTGCCTTTAGAGCGCTGATAATTCTCAGCTTTCACCAGTTGCCTGCTGGCATTCTCAGTATCCCGGGCCATATTCGCAATGTTATCCTCAACAGTGTCCAGCTGTTGCCCTTGTTCATTGACAAGTATTCCAAGATCCTGAAATATCGCATTAATTTCCCTGGTACTGCGCTGAATTTCGCTGATTTCAGAGTCCCTTTCCTCAATTAGTGCAGTATGAAGGTCAACCTCACTCTGGTTCAGCTGGTCCAGAACCTGTTGCTGCATTTGGACACTTCCTGATTGATTTAGGAGAGGTGTACCTTCATTTGGGACCAGAATTTCTCCAGATTGCCGTTTTTGTTCCTGATGCTGTTGTCGGAGTTTAAGCGTGTGGGTAACCGATGCTTGGATATTCTTTACTCGACGAAGTAACTGATCCAGTTCATTACTCAGTTCGGATTTATGCTTTATTTGAGGGGGTTTAAGGTCTCCATTATTCCATTCCTGTGCTTTATGTACCAAGTTTGTGGTGTTGGCGGTTTGTGTGCCCAATTGTGCAACACCGCTGGCAAGCGACGCCCCATTACCTCGGTTAACAAGCTTTTCAACCTTTCTCAACTGACTGCTGAGATCGTATAGACTATTGTTGGCTGCTTGGGCAATGTAATCAAATGTCAGGGATTCTGCATCCATTATGAAGGTAGGTTGCCCAAATACACGTGTGCGGGCAAGGGGACTAATAAAGAATTATAGATATTAATTCTCCGGCTTCTGGAACGCATTTTTAGGGAATCTCAGAACGGTTGGCAATTTGATAACCTCATTTAGTTTCGACAATTTTTTTTCTCCGAAGAAATTCTAAATGTAAAAATAGTTGTAAGATCTCACATGATCTACTTAGATCAACCTAGATCAGCGACGATTTGTTCATATAGTCAGAGAACGAGTAGGTTACACGTCGTTTTCCGTTTTGACATTTTGAATTTTATACTTCGTGTTGAGTTAGAATATAACGATGAATTCCCGATTAGTACTAACCTCATACACATGTGCGGGGTAACCCACCTAATAATAATACACATAACTCCACGCAACCTTGTTAGGGCGGTCTTTAAAAGCGCAAAAAATAAGCACATGTATAATATTGGGCATCAAAAAGGCGACGACATAAATACAGCCCTTGTAAATAGTTCATACCAGGTTATTATTTAACTTTCTGGCTCGTTTTCAATTATTTCAGATAGTTTTTTTCTTCCTTGTTTCAAGCACGATTAGCTAAAATTAGCGCATTACCCTTGCCTCTGAGCAGAATTTGGTTTTTTGTTGGGGGGGATTAGGGGTAGCAGCATTCATAAGCTACTTGCATAATGTATATACATGAGCTAAGCTATGTACATATACTCTTCTAGATCTCCACATATCAATTTAACTACAAAATGACTTGTTTTTTTTCGCAAAGTTGCCCCACTTATACCCCTCTTTACGTATATAATCGACAGTAAACCTTACATCGAGCTGTAATAAATGCAAAGCGGTAATGGAAAACCCTACAGGCCCAAGGTGGGGAATATTTTCACGACCCCAACACCCTCATGAATATAAAGACACAAACTTAGTAACATCTCGTCATCATATACGAAAAAATGAACTCTAACCTTCTTGCTGCTGCTATTCTCATCCAGGCCGTTAGTGCCGATTTCGCTGGCCAGGCCAGTTCTGTCGCCTCTGCTGCCGAGGTTCTTGCTTCCTCCGTTTCTGCTTGGAGCAGTGGTGCTGGTGTCCAAGGTGCCGTCGGCATTCAGTTGTACTTCCCTACCCTCTCGTCGGTTGTCAACGGTCTTTCCTCTGCCGCTGGCAGCATCAGCGACAGCGACGTTGATGTCACTTTGGTTAACGAGTTCGGTGCTTCCATCTCCAACCTTCTTACCGCTCTGTCTTCTAAGGCCAGCGACTTGCAGTCCGTTGGTGTTGGAAGCATTGTCGGCCAGGATCTCGAGCAGCTTACTGGCCCTGCTGCTAGCATTGTCTCTGACATCTTGAAGGCTCTTGAGTCTGACTGCCCCAAGGTCGGTTCTTTGACCTCGATCCTCGGTGAGCTCGAGAAGAACTTCGGTTCTGCTGCCAGTGCCTACACCATCAGCGCTCCTAACTTCCCCACTCCTTCTTGTGCCTCTGGTGCCGCTGCTGCTGCTAGCTCTGGTGCTTCCAGCTCTGGTGCTGCCAGCTCTTCTGCCGCTGAGAGCACCCACCACAGCAGCTCCGCTGCTGCCAGCTCCAGTGAGGCTGCCAGCTCTACTGAGGCTGCCAGCTCTTCTGCTCACAGCTCCAGCGCCGCTCACAGCTCCAGTGCTGCTCACAGCTCCAGTGCTGCTCACAGCTCCAGTGCTGCTGCCAAGTCCAGTGCCAGTGCCAGCTCTTCTGCTGCCAGCTCTTCTGCTGCTTCTTCTTCGGCCTCTTCTTCTTCTTCGGCCAAGAACGGTGCTGTCACCGTTGGCATCTCTGGTTCCGTCCTCGGTGCTATTGCAATGCTCTTGTAAAATGCTTAGTCTTTAGTTTAGTACATATATAGATGTATCAGATCATTGTTGACTATTACCGGAAATTTTAAATTAGCCGGTCATATATCCGTGGATCGATCAGATCAAGGTGGAGGGTAAATAACTTAAAACGGTAATTGGGTTCCCCGACATGTGTTTATAAATAAATAAAGCTCTTAAACAAGATACTCTAAAGGCAAAGAAGATATGTCGGCACTATTTTAATTTCTAATTATATATAAACTGGTATAAAAACGGACTATTTTGGCCAAGCTAACTCCAGGGAAGAAACACAATGACCTCTACTAGCATGAAGGCAGCTCTACTTTTGATGACCATTGGAGTCACACTCGCTGATTTGCACTCTTCGATTTCTACTGTTCAAACCAGTGCAAGCGGAATCAAGCAGAAAGTCGACACCTGGACATCCAGTAGCGGTATTACCTCTGCTCTAAGCATCCAGGATTCTTTCGGGACATTCACTGATGCTGTTAACGCATTGTCTACTGACTCTAAATCCGTTACCAGTCAAAACATTGACACCAACGAGATTCAAAAACTGTCTAACTCGATAAACACTTTGCTGGCTTCTTTGGCAAATAAATGTAATGACTTCAAGACAGTCGGGGTTCAGCAGATTGTTGCCAATGACATTTCTGCAGTGAGTAAACCCACTCTCGACATCGTCAATACCCTTGCTAAGGCCGTTTCGAGCGATTGCACCAAAGCCAAACAGCTTGAGCCTTCTCTTCAGATGATTGGGAAGTCATTCAACGCTGTTAACAAGCTCTACGGATTGCCTGCGGTTCAGTTCCCAACATCAATCCAATGCAAACCGACTCATAATGTCCGTGTTCCCTCATCTGATCAATTATCAGCATCGGCTCAATCGATTCAGGGATCTTCAACTCAACGATCCACTGAGACCTCACCTCCTCAGGAAGGACCAAGCAGTAGTGCACAAACTATGAATATGCCCCCTATGGTTCAAACACCTATGCCAATGGCGCCTATTCCTGGATCTGGCCCGGTTCTTCCTAAGTCTGTACAACCTGCTATGGTTGGAACTTCTTCTTTGGTCTCTGGCTCTATGACTTCTAGCTTGCCAAGTGTAGTCACTCCACCCTCAAGCTTTTCGTCCTCCATTAATGACTCGGTGCCGACCACACCCACAAACCCAATGGGCCAAGCACCAGCTCCAGGATCACCTAATGGAGCACCCTACGGTGCTATGAACCCAGCCTCAAACCAACCCGGAATGAGGGCTCCTATGCCAGTCACAAATCAATCCTCGAACAAGACTTTCACTAAGCCCCCAACCCCAGGCCAGGTACCATTGAATGGTGCTGGAATGCCTCCGGTACCAATTGGAGACAAGCTAAACTCAACTGTTCCTTTCCGTCACATTTCGGTTGCAATGGCAAACGGAGCAGCTCAAGTGGAGTTTACCAATCTATTGGCAGCAGCAGCAATAGTTGGTATGCTTTTGTAATATTTTCACAATAATAAATACATAATAATTCGTTTTCAATTGAGCTAATTGTGTACTCGAGAACACTGGGCCACACAAATTGGGGCTAGGCCTTGATGCCCACCCTCAGGGGCGTATGTGGGCATAAATCATATGACCGCGAATGGCTGGGGCGGTTACCATTATATATATGGAGTCAATCATTAATTTCTTCTTTCCACCAAAAATGCCCCTTTCCGCAGAGAAGAAACAGGAGATCGACCAGGCCATCAAGAACGAGCACATTTTCATTGCTTCTAAGACCTACTGCCCTTACTGCCAGCGTGCCAAGCAGCTTATCCTGAAGAAGCACGGTGCTGAGGCCAAGGTGATTGAGCTCGACGTTGAGGCTGACGGAAGCTCGATCCAGGAGTACCTTCAGGAGGTTACTGGTCAGCGCACTGTTCCCAACATTTTCATCGATGGCAAGCACATTGGTGGATGCTCTGATGTTGAGAGCCTCGAATCCAGTGGCAAGCTCGGCTCTTTGCTTTAAATAGATCCATAAACATATTTGAGAGTAAAAAAAAACTAAATTTAGAGAGTCATTATTAAATAATATCCTTTTTGGACTTGTTTTCGTTAGGAATTTCATCAGGATCAACCTCGTAGTTCTCCTGGGCCAGCCACATCTGTCTATAAAGACCATTTGCTGAGTGGAATAAATCGCTGTGTGACCCTTCCTCGGCAATGCCACCATTACTCAGAACAATGATCTTGTCAGTGGTTGCAACTGTGCGGAGCCTGTGAGCAATGAATACCTTGGTTCCATTCTGGAAGTTTTCAAAGATATTTGCAAGCAAAGCCCGCTCAGTTTCTGTATCTAGAGCTGAAGTTGCCTCATCAAAGAAGTTTATGGGTGCTCCCTTGATAAGTACGCGGGACACTGCCAATCGCTGTCGTTCTCCCCCAGACATCATCAAGCCACGCTCACCAACAACAGTGTCGTAGCCCAGGGGCAACCTCTCCATCAAGTCAGTTAACGAGGCCTTTTTTACTGCTTCTCTACAGTCATCATCAGATGCCTGGAGATTGCCAAATCTCACATTATTCATAACGGTATCGTTGAAGAGTGGGGTATCTTGAGGAACTACACCAATGGCTTTTCTAAGTGAGTCCAAGTCAACTGAGCGAATATCTTGACCATCAATCAAGATTCTACCATGCTGAGGCTCGTAAAACCTGAATAGAAGTTTCAAGATAGTCGATTTCCCCCCTCCACTAGGACCAACGAAAGCAACTGATTTTCCAGCTGGAATGGTAAAGCTAATATTGTTCAGAATTGGATAGCCATTTCTATAAGCAAAGGTGACATTCTCAAACTTGATTTCACCACCCTCAGGAAGAACCTTAAGCGGGGGTGCATTTTCAACCGAGTTCTTCACACGAATCGGTTGCTGTTGCAATGTGAACAGGCTTTCCATATCAAGGAGTGCCTGCTTTAGGTCACGATAAACTGATCCTAGGAAATTCAACGGCACGCTTAGCTGGAACACCAACTGATTAACCAAGATGAGGTCACCAATGGTTAAAGCACCCGTCACAATCCCATTACACGTCATGTACATAATGACGGTGAGAGCGGTAGAAAAAATAAGATTCTGACCCGAGTTTAGGAAGCTCAGCGACTTTGCTATATTGACCGAGTTCTTTTCATAATTGGCCAGTGACTGATCATATTTTGCAAGCTGGTGCTTTTGGTTATTAAAAAGCAGCACGCTTTCAATGTTCTGCAACGTTTCGGTGGCAATACCTGAAGACATGTTATCAGCCTGGTTTGCAGCTCTTCTAAATTTCGCTCGCCAGGCAGTGGTTCTAATAGTGAACCATGCATATGTTGCCATTGTAACCAGTGTGACCGCTGCAAACGAAGGGCCAAATTTGTACGAGAGAACACCACCAACTAAAGCAATTTCAAAAGATATCGGCACAATGTGAAATACCATGGCAGTCAAGACGTAGCTGATACCTTTGCAACCCCTATCAATTGCACGGTTTAATTGTCCAGTGGAATTTGCCAAGTGGAAGCCAATATCGAGTCTCATGAGGTGATCAAAGGCAGATCGGCTTACTTGACGAATGGCCTTTTGAGCCACAGAAGCAAAAATCGCATTTCTTAGCTCACCAAAAAACGTAGCACCGAATCGTGCCAAACCATAGCTTAGAACTAAACCTGTTATCAAACTTCCAGCGGTGCCAACCTGTTCCCAATCAACGTTCATTGCATCAACAATATTCTTAAAGTAAAAAGGAACCTGGACATTTAAAATCTTGGCTCCAACGAGAAGCGAGAGCGAAAGAACAACTCGGAACCTTGCCGATAAGTTATTTTTGGGCCACATATACTTGATGAGGTTCTTTAGAATAACCTTATGGGTATCGCCTCTAGCCTTGTTCAAAAGAACCAAGTTCGAACCAGGTCCATTTTTACTAGTATTTTTGCTATCTGTAGTCTTGCCAGCTGGTAGTGAAGATTTAGAGTCCTGTGGCTTCGGGTCGGATGGGTCGGATGGCTTCGGGCCAGGTGGTGATACAATTGACCTAAAGAAGGGTCTTGGTTTTAATCCTGCATGTATGGGCACGCGTAGTGAATTTTGCAGCAGTGTTAGTTTCATGACATGATTTCCTGAGTTTAGAGGAAACCGATTCAGATGTCGCAAAATCATTGCACACTACTCACGTTGAAACCTAGCACGTCACACACGCACTTATTGGCCCTACCTCCACTCCATTTCCAGATTAGTCATGGAACAATTTGAACCCATTGAGTACATGTTCCGCCACTTACTAAGATATTTCATAACCACACATTATTTCAGCCCCAATATAAGTAAAAGGCAAGGTGGAGTATTTGCCGAGCTTTCTAAGGGACAATGTTTCGCATTCATAAAAAGGCAGTATGGGGCCTTTTAACACTGATCATGGTATCGGCGATATTCATGGTTACATTACATGAGAAAACCAAACTAGCACTAGATTCATCTTTGCGAAAGGC
This sequence comes from Starmerella vitae, assembly GCA_030584925.1. Taxonomy (NCBI): domain Eukaryota; kingdom Fungi; phylum Ascomycota; class Dipodascomycetes; order Dipodascales; family Trichomonascaceae; genus Starmerella; species Starmerella vitae. The sequence continues at coordinate 71,441 of JAJMCB010000011.1, read as the reverse complement.
TCAGCTATCTTTGGGAAGTTCGCTATCCTCTGAGTCTACACCGGAATTCAAGTTTCCGGTTTCATCCAGTGATATACAGCGCGAAAATGCTACTTTGTACTCGTTATGCCAGAACAAAGACCGGCAAACCATGGTTTCTGCTATCAAAAGCGTTGAGCGTCAGTTTAATTACAAGTATCACTATGACTGGGTATTTTTGAACGACGAGGAATTCGACAATAAATTTAAGGAGGCAGTGAAAGCGAGTGTGAGTGGCAATGTGTACTTTGGCTTGATTGACAAGGAAGCCTGGGGTTACCCGGAGTGGATCGACCTGGAAAGGGCTGCAGAAACTCGTCAATGGATGCGAGATCACAACGTTATTTATGGCAACCTAGAATCATACCATCACATGTGCAGATTTCAGAGTGGTTATTTTTTCCGACACCCACTCATGATGAATTATAGGTATTCATGGCGAGTAGAGCCCTCGATCAAGATTCTCTGCAAACAAAAGACAGATCCATTCCTGACAATGCGTCTTAATGAATATTTCTACGGATTTAACATTGCTCCGCATGATATCGGAGATAGCATTTTGACGCTGTGGGACAGTACAAAAAAGTTTTTGGAAAACAACACTGAGTACATTGCCAAGAACAATTTGCAGAACTTCATCAGCGATGATAACCTCGAGACGTACAATTTGTGTCACTTCTGGACAAACTTCGAAATATCAGACATGGATTGGCTTCGATCAGAGCCGTATATGAACTACTTTAACTTCTTGGATAAGGAGGGCGGGTTCTACTATGAGAGATGGGGAGACGCGCCGGTACGATCAATTGCCGCCTCCCTCTTCCTACCTCGCAACAAGATCCACTTCTTCAACGAAATTGGGTACTTCCATGGTCCATTCGGTCACTGCCCATACAACCAGGGCCCCTTGGAGCTGGAGTGTACCTGCAGAGCAACTGACAACCACCATAGCAACCGTCTTTACGACTACCACAAAAACAGCTGTCTTCGTGACTATTTTAAAGCAAAAGGCCGCGCCTACCACGATGAAAATCCTAAAATGGATGACAGTTTTTAACTTACATACATTATACATACTCTTGTTCTTGTTTATCATACCCGAACCCTTTTTGGATTGATCCGATGAGCGAACCAGACAATATTCCTAGCGAAATCGCTATATATGAGGACTCAAGTTCCCCTTCTGCTAACCAGAATGAGACATTAAATGACGCAAAAACACCCTATCGACACCCAGGGCGTTCAAGGGGCACTGCAACCAAACGCGAGGCCACATACTACGAGGAACCCAAACCGGTAGAATACAACTACAGTGGATATGGCGATACGTCACCATTTGACGAATCAACGGATCAGACTGCAGAAAATTCGCGTGTTCTTGAGCTTCCATCCAACCACAACAAGCGATTCTTAGACACGACTTACTTTGCACACAGTCCGTTAAAACCCGACATTCCAATTACGGAATACATATACCATACAGAAAAATTCAAAACAGGGGTGCATCGCTATAATCAGGTGTTTATTTGGTGCGTGCAACATCGGAAGAACCTACTAAGCCGGGCACACGATCGAATATGCATGACAGCACTGCAAAACATGCAAAACATGCTATCAAAAACAGAATCAGTGGCCTACTACCTCAAGCCAATTGCTCATCTAAAGCCAGCAGTCCCCAATCCCGAGAATACCATCTACAGGCAGAACATAGAAAACATGAAAGATTTCCTTGATTACACGAAAGACGAAATGCGTGAAGCCTCTGATGAACTGCTTAAAACTGAAAGACATTTGGACCTTTTAAGGCGTAGTGACATGTACCAACCAGCGCCCAGTAATGCATATACCTCAGAAACTCAGGATCTAACGCACCAATTCAAAAATATTTTGGAGAATATTTTCAATGAGGTGTTAATAGCCAGCAACAACCAAGAAAAAATCATAGAAACGCTTTAGCTAGTCAATTATTTGTTACAGTTATTCTCTAACATAACCAAACTGGGTTGGGGCTTAACCGGTCTGCACCTACACTAACACAAAAACATTTAATAACGAGCAGACCAGGCCGACTACCTGTGAGCTGGGATGAGCGGATCGTTGGGGTACTTAAAAGGACACAGTCCTGTCGGGTATGTCACACCGCCATTCCCGTCTTTGAGCTTCAATCTTTCTGAAAATCCATACACATCGCCACTGCTCTTCTACAGCTGGGATATATACGTGTTTACCGTGTACTGGCACCTAATTTTCTCCGCTGGGTTTCATGTAGGTGCTGTAATTGTGGCATATTCGTGCAATTATAAAATGAGGGGTAAGCGAATACGTCGTTTACTCACTATGCTTTTTCTATTCATGCTTTTTGGATGCCTCTACGGATTCGTAGTAGGGTCATTTATTGGGTTAATTTTGGGTTCCGTGTACCGTGCTGGAGCATTACACATGTCCACTTGGGTACCGTTTACGTGGGGCTTTGCAGTCATGCTATTTGACATCGTTGTATCATATGAGAGGACAGCAGTAAGTATTTAAACTATCTAGATTAATTCTTCTTCTTGTTCTTCTTGTTCTTCTTCTTAGGTGCTTTTGGCTGAGTGGTGGACTCGGTCTCCGGTTCGTCCTTGTCACCGCTTTCCGCATTGGTGTCATTGGTTTCCTCGCCGGTTTCTTCAGCATCAGACTTGGCTTCGTCGGCCTCAACCTTAGCAACCTTAGTTTCTTCCTTTTTAGTTTCTTCAGTCTCCTCCTTAGCGGATTCTACCTCAGCCTTCATATCCTCAGCCTTAGTTTCCTCAGCTTTAGTTTCCTTGATCTTAGTTTCCTTGTCATCAGCAGCTTCGGCTTTAGACTCTCGTTCAGGTTCCTCAGATTTAATGTCAACCTTCTCGGACTTGACTTTAGGCTCTTCCTTAGCAGTTTCTTCCACAACTGGCTCCGCTTCGGTGTCAATTTTAACACTCTTGTTGTTCTTAACAGGGGAATTAACTGGGCTGTCGACGACAAACTCCGGCTCGGCCGGAACGGGTTTGAGCTCTACAGTGTTAGTCAGATCAACTTTAGATTTAGAGTCGGACTCGTCATTAAGGTCAACCTCACTCAATTGGCTAGAAAGGGTACGTTCAATCAAAGGACGAGACCGCTGGTCCTTCTGGGGCAAGTGGGTGCTGCTGTTAGTCGGGGAAACTAGACGAGGAGTTACTCTCCCTTGGTTCACTGGTGCCTTGGACACCGAGGCTGCACCAGTCATGCTGCGGCGCTGAGACTGCGACTGCGACTGCGACTGAGGTGCCTGATGCGACTGAGACTGGGAAGCGCGGGCGTGCGGGTGCTTTGCCATCTCAACTCTCTCAGCACGCTTGCGGAGCACATTGAAATATGAAACAAGCTGGCCACTGGGAGACTTGAATGCAAAAACCGCCTCCTCAATGTCGTCGTCAATGTACGAATTTCCGCTCTCAATATCAGCAGCAAACTGGGCCAAAAAGTCTCCCCACGAGGGAGACACCACGTATTTTGTATCAAAGTCTCTACCAAAGAGAATCACCTGGCCCACACGGCCTTTTGGCCCTGGAGCAAGGTCAACAGCAATGTTGTTGCCGTCTTGGTCCTTGGCAAGGGGGATCCAGGCCGGGTGTGCGTATACAGACTGAATGGTGTCAGGGGGAAAACTGGTCTGCTGCTCCATCCAAGAAGTCTGATTACGCGGGTTAACGGGAGGAACCGAACTTGATGCCTTGGAGGCCTTGCTCTTTGTACGGTGAGCCAGCTCATCAACATACACGGCGGTTTGCTTCCAGATGGTCCACTCCTCACTGATTTGCTCTAAATCAAGCAAGGCGATACCAAAAAAGAGACCAGTGGGCATGGCTCCACGCTCCTGACCATCATGAATCCGGTAACTCTCACGCACATCAGCAGGAAGCACACAGTCCAAATCGTGCTCGAAGTCGTTGAGGTCGTTGTTGGTAGCTCCTCCTAAAATCTGATCAAAAAGCTCGGGGTAATTGTGCTCAATCCAGGTGTCGATACGATTCCAGCTGAGCTCCGGAGATGGAATGGGCGCCATGTCAGTTAACGAAATCGCGTCTTTGCTACCGTTTCCACCGGCAAGATTAGTAGAGGACGAGCTCAACTGGGCGGAACGCATTCCGGGAACATATCCACTTCCCACGCTTGAGCTGGAAGAACGCCTGTCCTCGTTTGTCGCGAGTGGGGCTGTGTCGTCTTGTCCCGCTGGACGCGAGGGATCATACGCAGCATAATGATCACTCGTACTGATCGAGTGAACAAAAGACTTGATACTGTTGAAAAACTTGCTCATTTTGTAACTTTCACTATCCTAAGTAAAGCAAAAGAAGACTCTTAAATGCTTTGTAGGGTGTGCGAAGTATGTGGGCAACCCAGGCGATCTATTGCTGACTACGCGTGGTTTCTGCACTTAGGCAAACCCTAGTGTGTAGAACGTGCCTAACCCCACACTGGGCTCTCCAAATGAAACAAAACCGACGAAAAGGTTATTGGTTTCAGCAATCGTTAGATTTTAATTAGTGTTTTGTAATTAGTGTTTTTTTTTTTTTTTTTTGGATGTATTACTGTTAGTTTTATTTAATATGAACGAGTTAATTCTACTTACTTAATTTATAATTCCTCTTTTTGACACTTTTAGCCTTTGGGAGCCCTGCTCTTACGGAAGTTGAGGAAATGAAACTGTGCTGTTTCTGAGGACAATTCATCTATGTAGCCAGGTGTAGGAAGCTTCTTACACTGGCCATATTTTCTGTGGAGCCTCCTCCTGCGTCCTGAACGTCCGTTAAATTCCAATTTTTGCTCTTCAAACGACTTCTCTGTATCATCAAACATGTGAAACGGAATTGGTACAACCTGGCCTTCAGGAAACTGGTCCACCCTGCACACCCCATATTTTTCATGGAATACCAAACTGCCTTCCAAACTGCCTTCCGAACTGCCTTCGGATTCGAGCATTGACTTTCCTAACTTGTTAAACAAGTTCGGCTCGACAGTGATTGCTTGGCCGTTGTCATAATTGGGTCCCATATCGCTGCTCAAATAGTCTATTTCGCTGAACACGTCGTCAAATTCAGAGGGCGAAAACTGGTAATCATGGAGTGAAGCATCGGGTGAGACTTCGGGGGTTTGAGCGTCCATCTCACGGAATGCAATTGCAATGCCCACAGGCTCGTCGTCATCTTTTTGTGGGCTATAGAATTCCTGCAGATGGTCACTGTGGTCCAAGCTAGGGGCTCTCTTAGTGGGCTTTCTTGCATTAGTACATTTCTTCAGAGGGGAGGATTTCTTTGGGGAAGTATCCTTGGAGTTGAAAACTCCAAATGTCCCATTAATTGGCTGTTTCTGGATGCCAGTGAGCGCCCGCTTTGTTGGAGGTCTCATTTCCGCTGAGTTTGGTTTGTTTATGGGTTTATTAAATTACCGTTTATGTGGGGTACACAACCCTGGAGCGGATTTTTGCCATGTGATGGGTGCCATATTCAAGAAAAACCAACCAGTGGATTTTAAACTATGTACATCTAAACTAATAACTGCTCCAAGAATCTTACATAAAAAAACACCGAAAATAGGAATAAATTGTAACAAAAGCACTGAGAAATGCGATCCTATTCGGACCTCGGTTCCCAGTGCATTCTCGGGAACCTACGATATGGCATTAAATTATATAAGTTAACAAATCTTTTTACTCGTCGTCCTCCTCGGCGTAGAGCTCAGAGTGGATCTGCTCAGCAATACGGTCCAAATCACGCTGGCCGTTCTCGGTGATGCGGCGACCACCCTTTTGGCTAACCTCGACAATGCCGAGAGCCTCAAGAGCCTGGAGAGCCTTACGGTTGATGGAACCGGAGGCATCACGGTGGTGAGAGGGACGGGAGCCACGGTTGATGGTAGAACCGTAACGCTTGTTAAGACGGCCGACACCGATGTCCTTACGAAGGTAGATGTGACGAGCAATGGAGGCAGCACGCTTGTAGAACCAACCAGCAGCGTCCTGAGGAGGAAGCTCCTTACCAGAAGAAGTCTTCACAACCTCAACGTAACCAGGGACCTTGAGGGCACCCTGGCGCTGGAGGAAGCTAGAGAAAGAGTTAATGAAATCCTGAGGGTGAACGTCCTTCACAGTGACACCAGCCATTTTTAGTTTTATGAGTTGGAACGGGTATTTGATGAGTTTTCGAAGTGCACGATCTTTCACCAAACCCCCACATACCGTGAGTGACACTGCACGTGATGTTAATTTTTCACACAACTTTTTCTCACGTAGGAAATATGTGCCCTAAGTATTACAAATATAAAACTTACTATGTACTTATTCAGCACAAACCGTAATGCGTCCCCTAGGATTCCCGCCCCCAGGATGTGTGTCCAGGTGGGAGAGAGGGCAAGGCCGAATCTGTTCAAATCACACACAGCTTGTCTTTTGTTTAACCAATGAATGATCCACAAAAGAACCTGAAGGATCTCATGAAGCGGATTAGTGAGATGTCCGGCAATTCAGCTAAACGTGGAGGTCCGAAGATGTCTCGTGGGCCTACTGGTGCACCAAAGGGTGGTTCGCCCCTGTCCATTTTTGCTGGTTTAGGTGGCATGCTTCTCATCGGAGGAGGCGCTTTGATCCTTAATAACTCACTTTTTAACGTCGATGGTGGTCACCGTGCCATTATCTATTCGCGTATTAGCGGAATCCAGCCACAATTGTACAACGAAGGTACACACATAGCAATCCCATGGATCCAGCGCCCGATTATCTTTGATGTTCGAGCTAAACCCCGAAATGTCCCGTCGCTTACTGGTACCAAGGATTTGCAAATGGTGAATATCACCTGTCGTGTGCTTTCTCGTCCCAGGGTCGAGTCACTGGCAACAATTTACCGTACACTCGGCAAGGACTACGATGAGCGTGTTCTCCCATCAATTGTCAATGAAGTGCTTAAGGCTGTAGTTGCTCAGTTCAACGCTAGCCAGTTGATTACCCAACGTGAGAAGGTTAGCAAGCTGGTAAGGGAGACGTTGTTGAAGCGTGCTGCTAGATTCAATATTCTTTTGGATGATGTCTCACTTACTATGATGTCATTCAGCCCTGAATTTACTGCTGCTGTTGAGGCAAAGCAGATTGCCCAACAAGACGCGTTGAGGGCAGCCTACGTGGTGGACAAGGCCGAGCAGGAGAAACAGAGTTTGATTGTACGTGCTCAGGGTGACGCTCGCAGTGCAGAACTGATTGGTGAAGCGGTTAAAAAGAATAAGGGATACATCGATTTGAAGAAGATCGATACTGCTCGTGAAATTAGTACGATTGTGGCACAGTCTGGAAACAAGCTTTTGCTTGACAACAAGGAGCTCATGCTTAGTTTGGCTGATGACTTCAAATCTCATTGATTGTACATATTAAATAGACTATTTTTTTGGTGGCTTTGCTAGAAAGTTTTATGAGGATGTAGTTTCTTTCCGCTTAGCAACTTGGAAGTTAATTGCACGAGCACGGTTAACCTCCATCGTGGTGATATTCTCCTTAAGAAACTCGAGATCCTCCTCACACGCAGCGACACCCTTTTCAGCATCTTCTTGCTTCTTTTTTATCATTTCTTGGGCCTCATCAATTGGAAACTCCAGCATGACATTGGCACCAAGCCAGAGCCATACCTTTTCGGTGGGTTCAATAGTGGCCTTAGCATAAACAGTGTCGTTCAATGCATACTGAGTATCAAACGATTCGTTTTGCTGTTTTAAAAATTTGATCGACTCGCTGGTTTGTTTCAGATTTGGCAACTTATCCTCCAAGTTCTTTAGTCTGCTGGTGGTTGCCATTTCCATGAATTTGTACTTCTGCATCATCTCATGTATCTGGTTGAGCAGCGCGGTGGCATCATCTAAATTCTCGGCATAGTCGCTAATCTTGTCCAGAAATGGGGCCTGTGGAATACCACGGGGGTTCGTATGCTCTGGAGCCGGCAATGGTTTGCCCATTGGATGTGTATTTCGGAAACTGAAAAGTGGGTAAGGAGAAGGTACACTGTTGTAAGAAATGCTGAGCTGGGATGAAACGGACAAGCTTATAAAAAACAAGGAATTGGACAAATTGACACGGTCACACGAACAGTCAGTGGTTTATCACGCTGCGAAGGCTCGCTTTCAACAGTCTCATGGTGGGACTGCCGAGTATGTGATTAGTGAACGGCTTAAGTGGACCGGTGAGAACATCAAAGGTTCTGGTAAGCCATTTTTAGAGCACGATGGTGATTTAAAGCTACTCAAAAATGACTTCTCATACGATTTTGAACCTGGAATGCAGCATTTAGTCCTATGGTCAAAGGTTCCTATACCTTGTGGATCAGATGAACTGCCTGATCCTGAGGCTACAGAGAAAATTGAGCAGTATTTAAACAATTACTTTACCAGTAAGCATGGAATTCCAAGATGTGATATTCTGTGGTTCAAAAATCCTGTTGTTTTACAAAGCATTCCTTCGGTTTCACACTTTCACATATTGTTAAGAAACTGTCCAGACAGTAAAATTGCAGAAATAATAAATTAAAACATATTTGAATATATATCCTTTATTTATAGACATAACTTTCCTTTTGTGTGGAGTACATCTCATAAGAACGAATCATCTGCTCATATAAGCATTACTATGCCCGTTGAGCGTGACCCCACGAAAGTGGACTTCACCAAAGACGGGAAGTATAAGCTGTATCCCGATGAGCCGCTATCAAAGGAGAATAAAAAGGAATTTTTAGCTAAAGACCAGTCTGAATATTTCGAACCATGCAAGGACGCAGCAAAAATGAGCATGAACTGCCTTGCTAGAAACAACTACGACAGATCGAAATGCAGGTCATTCTTTGAGTCATATAGAGACTGCATGAAGACATGGAGAGATAATTTACAGCGATAAATTCCACCACCCAATATCACTTCTATAACAATAAAATATATGAATTCCAAAACTATCTATGAGAAGGTTAGATCTTCGATTGCGTATTGGCCTCTTTACTGAGGATGCGAGCCAATTCAATGGCAGAGTCCTCAAGGTATTCCTTGAACCGGTGAGAACCGCGGTACTTGGAGCAGATGTTGATTCGGAGGTCGTTTTTGTTGATCATATAGGCACAACCGAATCCCTCGTCCACCACCTGAGACCATCCATAGCCATTCAGGTACTCTGAAGAAAGCTGAGAGCTGGATATGTACCATGTACTGGAATATGCATATGCTGGGTCCTTGTAGATACTAGGCACATCCTCACCGGGCTGGATCAGTTTCTTCAAACCGTACAAGTGACGGTCGACTCCTTTACCTTCAGAAGCATCGACAATGTAGGAAACTTGCGACTTAACTGCGGCTCTAAATGCTGCAATTTTGTCCGTGTCAGAAACCTTGGAGTCCCAGAACTTGGAACAAAGTTCTTTACTTTCAACAGAAACAGACCTAGTAGTTTCGGTACGTCCTTGAAGGTATTTGCGAGTTGTGGCACTTTCGTATACCGGGCGTACACAACCATTCATTCGATAGTAGGCCAACTGCAGAAGCATCTGCAAGTAAGCATCGGGAGAACAATTAAACTTCTTAATGAGCTCCTTTCCGTACTTGTCAAACATCCAAACTGCGACTTCATGCTTAGCTATTTCGCCTGTAAAATGTGATTCTGCGCCGAGGATGTCGTTGGCAACTTCCTCGCTGATGACGAATTCAAGCTCCTTTGGTGCACTTGTATACTCTAAACCAGTGGTATACTGGATTTTATCATTAAAGATGGCATCAAGGACGTATTCATTGAGTCGCAATGTCTGGGTTCCATCCATCATGGAGTGCTCACCCATGAAACCGGCAGTGTTATTATCATTGATAATAAACTGTACAGGCTTATCATAAAACCGGTTACGACCATATCCATGCCAGTATTGATGTGTCCTCTCTACTGGCTTTTCGGGAGCAGCCATGTCTAGACATACAACAAACGCAGAGCTTTGAATAGCCTCTATCGTTTCCGCATTTATAGGGGAGGCTGCAAGCAAGCGTTTACGAGCATCAGTCCAGGTATCGCGATGCTCACTGGTAAGAACACCGACATTAACTGCGGTTCCCTTCAACTCGGCATCAGCATACACGCGAATTAGCTGGTAGTCAATCTCCTCGCTGGTTAGAGCCCGACCACCAACAATATATGGAATTTTATAGTAGCGGTTGCGGCGAATCACAATAATGTGCTCGTTTCCCTTGGTTGGATACATTACTGTGCCATCCTTGTGGGGCTCTGGAACTCGGCAAGTGTTGAACAAAAACCTAAAAAGCTCCATATCAATGGGCTTTTTGCGCATATAGTCAGGTTCCAGAGTTTCAGAATCAAGTTTGCCCTTGAAATCAAGTGCAGCAGTGATGATTGCAGTTGCTCTTTTGGCAGGATGGTTGAACTGGGTAGGTTGGTCTTTGTAGCTGTAGAAATAGCTCACATAGGGCACAATCGGATCGCGGTAAGCAAGGTAGGCATCCTCGTTCCACCAATCATAGATCCAATTTTTCTCCTCTGAAGCTCGCTTTACCAAACGAGCCTGGAGTTTCTCACCCTCTCCGCCAGGTTTGATGAACTCAGCAACGTTTTTCTCAGTCTGCTGATACGCTTCAGGTAGCAACAGGGGCTTAACAGATCTGAGGTATTTGGTAGTAGTCTCTTCGAGACTTGGGACTGGCAAGTGTGGTAGGTCATCCTGGAAAGAGAAAGTTCCTACCGTAGAATTTGAATAAAGGCGACGTGACAATAAACTGGTAGGCATTGTCCTAAAATGCTTTGCAATGCGCATAAGTTTTTCTGTTACTGTAATATTCTGTTATACAACAATTGGTGTAAATTTGACCGGGGAATTGGGGTGTTTATATAGTTAATCGTTCCACTGTTCTTAACGGTAACCCTGAGTTTGTGGGGGTGATGTAAGGGTAGAAATTTAAATCAAGACTACTACAGGTTAAAGACTGGATCAAGACATGAAAATACCATAAAAAGAAGCCACAATTTCCAACAATTATAGTAAATGCGCATTTATTAAATACCCAAATATCTTTTTTCCCGGGAAATGCTTAAACACCGCTTTTGCTGCGTTCGGGGGTTGCTTCGGCTACCAGAAAGGTCATGTGAGAAATGTGGGGCAACGGAGTTCTCTCCACCGAAATTTCGGTATCGGGACAAAAAACAATGAAAGTGACGGTATAAAGACGTTATAGACTATATGAAGCACATTCCAGTGTATTTATTAAGTATTTTTAGGCGAGGTGCGTAATGCATAGGTGATATCAAGGGTAGTCAAAGCAACTAGGTGAGTTAAGTGCTAATTAAGTCAACTGAACAATTCAATACCATTCAATCAATTAAAGTAATATTTTAATTAGTTGTATATCACTACTACTTAACAATTTCTAATTTCCGTTTATTTCATTGGGTTGTTAGGATCGCTGTATCTATATTACATAATAATGGGTGCAACAGTAAGCCGTTTTAAGCCTTAGCAAGTGATGTTTACCTAAAAATTTCAAGATCTTAGTTGCCACAAACCACAATGGATAAGTATATTGAAAACAAGCGTGTGGTTCTAGCTTCGCTACTTGCTTTAGGCGCTATTGGCACAGCTGGTTATTTTTGGTACTCTTTCAGTTCTTCCACTGGATCAACTGGCAGTGAGAAAGCTGCTAGCTCGAAAAAGAGCAAGAGAAGCAAGAATAAAAACAAGAACAAAAGCAAAAGCAAAGCTGCTGATGGCAAAGCTGCTACTTCTCATGGATTTAAAACTACTCAGGACTCGCCTGAATTCCCTGCCTATCCAGTTATCGATGACTGGGCTAAAGTTGAAACCATGAGCGATAGTGAGCGCAAGGAAATCGGTGAGGAACTCAAGCTGGCCGGAAACGCTGCTTTCAGTGCTAAAAAGTTTGACAAAGCCCTCGAGCTTTACACCCAGGCCATCAAGGCTTACGATCAAGATCCTGTCTTCTACTCGAACCGTGCTGCGGTCTGGGGTTCACTTAAGGATTACGAGAACGTCGTTAAAGACACTGATATTGCATTGAAGCTTCGTCCTGACTACACCAAATGCTATACACGTCGTGCACTTGGCCACGAGCATTTGAAAAACTACCATGAGGCTGTTATGGACTACACCGCAGCCTGCATTCTCCAGGACTTCCAGGACAACAACCTCGGCAATTCTGTCGATCGTGTTTTGAAGGTTCTTGCTGAGCAGCGTTATGAGGAGGAGTCAAAAAACACAACTAATGAATTCCCCGCTGCCAACTTCATTCGTGCTTATCTTCAGAGCTACCACCACCGCGAGGCCCCATCCCACATTGTGAACTGCTCTGACGAAAATACTGCCGATTATGAGCTGAAACTTGCGTTCGATGCTATTGATAAAGAGAACCAGGAGAGCTACAAGCAGGCTTATGAGAGTATCCAAAAGGCCATTAAGATTGGTTTCCCTGACACCGAGGAAGGCAAGCTGTCTGAGGCACTGGCATATGAATACTTGGCAACCTTTGAATTCTTGTGCAACGAGGGAGAGAAGGCTCTCGAGTCTTTCAACCACAGCATTAAGATCAAGGAAAGCGTTACAGCGCTCCTTAAGCGTTCTGCTGTCCACGTTGAAGCTGGACGTATTGCTGAAAGCAGTGCTGACTTCGAAAGTGCTCGTAAGCTTGACCCGAATGATGCTGATCTCTACTACCAGCTCGCCCAGGTTGGATTCTTGCAGGCTGAGTGGGACGTGGCTATTAAGAACTACAAGCGCAGCATTGAGTTAGACAATGACTTCATTCTTGCCCACATCCAGCTTGCCGTTACCGAGTATCGCATGGACCGCATCGAAGATGCCAAGAAGAGATTCGAGGAGCTCACAAAGAAATATCCTGAAGATTCACAGGTGTTTAACTACTACGGTGAGATTCTTCTCGACCTTAAGGATGTTGAGGGTGCCATCAAGCTTTTCGACAAGGCTTTTGAGTTAGAGAAGAAGAAATCTGTTGCTGCAGTTAACGTCCTTCCTTTGGTTAACAAGAGTTTGGCTCTGGGACAGTATGCCGAGACTCCAAGTGAGGCCGAGAAGGCTTTGGCTATTTGCCAGCAGGCTGTTACCTTAGATCCTTTGTCGGATGTGGCTGTGGGTACTATGGCTCAGTTCGCCCTTCAGCAGGGCAGGATTACTGAAGCCATTGAGCTGTTTGAGAGGAATGCTAAACTCGCTAGAACACCTGCTGAACAGATTCAGGCTTACACTTTTGCTGAGGCTGCTCGTGCCCAGTATCGTTTGGCAATTGAGAGACCTACTGTCCGCCAACACTTGGAGGAGATTTCTCGTATCCGCTAGTGTAGTTTTTGTCTTGTATATACAACATTTTATTACATATTTTGTTCTCTTTCTTTTGAAGACGCGTCCAGTATTAGGGCAAGGAGCGTATATTTTTCAATTTAAATCTGGATATATGTCTGAGGACTTGAATGATTTAGAGAAAGATAAGCGGCTGCAGCGAATAAAGTTTTTGGTTGAGCAATCAAAACTTTATGCTCAATTTTTATCCACAAGTATCGAGGATGTGAAAGAAAAAACCACTACTGAATCGACCCAACCTGAGAAAACCGGCCCTTCACCATCTAAACGAGTAAAGAGGAATAACAAGAAGGACGTAAACCAATCAACGATTACCAGTTTCTTTAATTCAACTGAAAAGATTTCTAATGACCAGCCGAAGTCCGTGGTCGTGCCTCTACACCCTCATCAGATTTCAGCATTAAAGTGGCTAACAATGCTGTACCAGCAGGGTCTCAATGGCATTTTAGCGGATGAAATGGGTCTCGGGAAAACTTTGGAAGTCATTGCTTTTCTTGCTTACCTGCTAGAGAATGGAGTTAATGGACCATTTTTGGTTCTAGCTCCATTATCCACAATTGGAAACTGGTGCGAAGAAATCGAGAGATTCGCTCCCACCATCACATTCACTAAATATTATGGTACGCCAAGTGACCGGACAAAACTCAGAAGGAACAAACGTAAATGGGGGGATATTATAATTACCAGCTACGAGACTATAATGGCAGATGCACAGTACATGCAAAATGTGAATTGGAAATATATTATTGTTGATGAGGGTCATCGCTTGAAAAATATTGATAGCAAACTCATGCGTGTTCTGAAAAAGTTTACTAGTGCTAATCGAATGCTGCTAACAGGAACACCGTTACAGAACAACTTAGTGGAGCTCTGGGCTTTGCTAAATTTCTTACTTCCAGATGTCTTTACAGATTTAGACATATTTCATACCTGGTTTGAATCTGGGGAAGCAGAAGTGGATCACGACGACGAGAAGGGACTAGTAACGTCACTACATGATATTTTACGGCCATTTTTGTTGCGACGATTGAAAAAAGATGTAGGTCTCAATCTCCCTTCAAAACGTGAATACGTTATTTTTGCCGGCCTCACTGACCTACAGCAGAAGCTCTACCACGAGCTTCTAAATGGAACTGCAAGGGCCTTCGTTACTGAGAAAATCATTGAGGAAACCGGCTCAAAATCAAAATCAAAGGACGTTGATACTTTAATTAAATCTGCTCAACAAATATTACGCGGCAAAAGCTTTTCTAACCTTGTCATGCAATTGAGGCTCTGTTGTAACTCACCTTATTTATTTTGGGACCCTTGGGCAGTTACAGAGAGCAAAAAAGCACCAAAAATCGATAAACGAGTAGAAGAAACTAGTGGAAAACTACAACTTCTCTATCAGCTAATGAAGAGGCTGAAATCCGATGGCCACAAAGTACTGATATTCACCCAATTTACCAAGATGTTAGACATTCTGGAGGATTGGGCTATTTTCAGAAATTACAAGTATTGCAGGCTTGATGGAAGTACATCTCAAGAGGATAGACAAGAAATGATTAAGGAATTTGCTGATAAAAATACAGAAATTGATATGTTTATGCTAACCACTCGATCAGGTGGACAGGGAGTAAATCTTGTCGGTGCAGACACGGTTATTTTGTTTGATAGCGATTGGAATCCTCAACAAGATTTACAGGCAATGGACCGTGTGCACAGAATTGGGCAAACCAGACCTGTGCTAGTTATTCGTCTTTGCGTAGGTGACACTGTTGAGCAGGATTTACTTGAAAGAGCATCTGAAAAATTAGAACTGAACCATCTCGTTATCGAGCAAGGACAATTTAAAGGACCAAATATGCAGAAGGCAACCAATGAACAGAAAATTGCTTATATGGGTGCCCAACTGCACCGTCACAAGATCAAACTTGAGGACAGAAATGCATTCAAATTAACTGACAAAGAATTCAATGGTATTTTAGACCGATCTCCTAAAGCATATTTAGAAGCGATGGAAAGCCCGAAACTCAGTGAGCACGTTCTCTGTGTAAAGTCCGAGCAATAAACTTTTGTGGGGTAAAATTCCACTAAACCTGGGCAACCCCACCTCAGCTTAGGCAGAACAACTCTACTACATATTACCCCACCCATCTAACCGAATGTTTAGCAAATTAAGGCCAACTATCACTCAGAAGGTGAGATTCTATAGCGTAGGAATGTCGAATCAGTTTGTTCTCATTTCGAAACCTGCTGCAAGAGTCCGTTTATTAACGTTGAATCGGCCCAAAGAACTTAATGCTTTAAATACTCCCCTGATTGAGGAGCTAAACAAAGCATTGTATGATGCAGACAAAGATGAAAGCATTGGATCAATTATCATAACCGGAAACCAGCGGGCCTTTGCTGCTGGTGCGGATATTAAAGAGATGAGAGATCATACAGCCAGCACTATGCACAATTCTAACTACATCGCCAACTGGTCTGAAATTCGACGAATTAGAAAGCCAATTATTGCTGCTGTTCAAGGCTATGCCCTTGGTGGAGGGTGCGAGCTCGCGATGTCCGCAGATATATTATATGCAGGCGAATCTGCCAAATTTGGACAACCAGAGATCCAACTTGGGATTATTCCCGGAGCTGGTGGTACACAGAGACTAGTTCGAGCCATTGGAAAAGCTAAAGCTATGAACCTTATTCTCACAGGTAAACATTTCAGTGCTTTTGAGGCTGAGAAGTGGGGATTGGCCGCTGCAGTATTCTCTGACGAGGATCTACTGGGTGAAGCAATTAAAACTGCCTCTAAAATATCCTCAATGTCCCCAAATGCTGTCATAGCCGCCAAAGAAGCCGTAAACGAATCTTACGAATCTTCATTGACATCTGGAATTGCTTACGAACGGAAACTGTTTCATCTCTTGTTTGGCTCACAAGATCAGCAGGAGGGTATGTCTGCATTTATGGAAAAAAGAAAGCCAGATTTCAAGTTGTAATTACATATATTTAAATCGTTGTGAATTGTGGTATTGTTGTACCCACCACCAACCCTACTCAAGAGCCCTTCAACGAGATGAATCACGGTTGGCTGTTGTCTCCACTTGTGACGATTTCCGGGCTTGGAAATAAAGAACAGAACTTAAAAAATAGCAATGAGGTCCAATATGAGTTAGAGGAGCTGAAAATTAGTACTGATGATCTCAAATCCTCAAGTGTGCGAGCGAAACTGACTAGCTACTTTGAAAAGCTTTCAGTCCCACCATGTCCATGGGATCCTGTATTGGCAAAATCCGATAGATTGAATTTCAATTTCACTGATTGCGTAAAACTGTATCCCAGAAAGCGTCCTACTCCTCTTTCTCCTAAGCAAGAAGAATGTAAGGAACCTATATTCTCTATTGAGTGGCTCAACAAGTATACGCTTCATTACCCTGCGGTGATTTGCCTGTTTTGTGATCTACCTGACACAGATGAAGAAGAGGATGCTCTTATCGAACGCTTGGTGTCCCTGCGTACACAGTTGGCTTCTCGTGGCATCTTTCTCATGGTAGTGCTGGCTGGTGAGGACGAGCTGCTCAGGGAGCATATCCCTTATATTCGCAGGCAAGCATCTTTATCACCAAAAAATGGCTTACTTGCTGTCCCTGAGGGTGGCTCAGATGAACAACTGAAGGATTTTGTGAAGTTTCTTCATAGCACTTTTATTCAACTCTCTAATGCGTTCTATTCAATGAAGGAGAAAAGAATTAGAGAAAGAAGACAGGGAGTTGGGCCTCCGATGAACATTCAGCTTTGGGACGCTAGGTACACAATAAAGCTCGCGTATTGTGCCGAACTTAAGGGTGACCTTGTAGGTGCTACAAAGCTTTTTGAATCAGCATATGACACGCTTTCTCTACTATTTCACTTAAAGGCTCTTCCTCTTGACTCTGACCAGTATATTAATGGAAGAGAGGCGCTAGATTCAGTAGCACTGCGTATATTCGAGCATTCCCTGCCTAATCCAGAGGCATTTGACAAGTTTATCGTGCATTTGTCTATTGCTGAACAAAATATGGTGTCATATGAACTTGACACACAAAGCAAAAATGCTCTTAGATGGAAGGCATTTCAGTATGCGGCATTTGCATTCTTATGCACAGACTTCAAAAGATACGCACCACCATCAAATTCAGAATCTCTTGCCAATTATTACTGGAACCAACCTGCTGGATGCCAAACGGGGTTAATGTGGCTGGATGCTGCCAAGCTTCTCGTCAAAACGCCTGAGAATGGCAAGCAGGATAACTATAGTTTTGACGGCATATTAAACGGGTTTGAAGATAGTACACTAATGGATCCCCAACAGGCATTCATCCGAAGCATTTCTGATTTGAGTGGTTATCCTCGTGCTAAAGCATATTCTTTAACTGAATATGGAAAGTGGTTAGAAAGCACTGATCCCACTGCTGCTTCTCAAGCATTCAAATCGGGGGGGAATTCATTCCCTAAAAAATTATGGCGTGATGTTCAATCCTTCTTAGATGAAAAGAATGACGATCAGTTTGCACTTTTTATGAATGGTAAATTATCCAATTTCCCTCCCGCGATTAAGCTCAGCGGTGATGATTGCTCTAATTTGTTTCACGTCACTGGTACATTTCAATCTGCCACAACATTTGTTGGCCGGCAGTCAAAGGCTCAGATCACCTTAACACCACAGTTCCCAGGTGAGCTTAAACTTTCTTGGCTCAAAATTGTCCATTCACTTGGTGTTGTGCATTTGGTGTCTAATGAGGCCGAATCTACTCGTCTAGTTAACGCTGTAGATGGTGAAAAGTCACCATTGAGCTTTGGAAATTCACACAGCTGTACATTCCAAATTGGTATCACTTCGTTAGAAATCGGAGATATCAACCTAGAGGAGATTCAGTTCCAAGTAGCTGATTCAGATTTTACTCAAAGCATTCAGGTTGAGCGAGGAGAAAACAAATGGTTAACAAGCTCTGAGGTCACACCGCGTACTGTCAAGCATCTGAAACGTCTAGAAGATCCAAGAAAGGTTATTGTAAATGTTCGACCTGCAAAGATGAGCATTACGGATAACTTACTGGGTACCGTTGCTACGGATGAACGCATCAAGTTTATCTTTACACTCACTAGTAATGAGGAGGAAAACATCACTCCTGATATTACTGTGAAGGTTAATAAACATGGTGCTTTAGATAAGAATGATGATGCTGATGATAAGAAGTTGCTGTATCACAAAAATATGAAAGACTCTGGTGAGATACTTAAACCTTCTGAACAATTACTCATTGAGGGTGAATTCACTGTACCGGCTCGCATTTTTGAGATTGTCGTATGTGCTAAATTTGAAACAACACACGATTCTTTACCGGTTATGATGGAATTCACAAAGGAGATCGATGTCTTAAGGCCATTTAGAGTCAGCTTTGACTTAATTCCTGAGTATTTGGAGCAGGAATGGCCAGCCATATTCTCTCCAACCCTCAAAATCCCAGAGATCGCTCGTAAATGGCGCCTTAAACCGTCTATACTTTCAATGATGAGAGACACTGAATTGATTCTTCACAAAAGCTTTATTACTGTGGATTGTGACCTTGCTGAGTTTGAGTTTTACAATAAAGAAGTCACAATTGAAAAAGACATGCTGTACAATTCGCTGTACATGGTATCCCACAGCTTTAAATGTACACGGGATACAACTGATTCCTCCAGCCCAACAGGACCGTTGGAGGCCAAAGCACACCTACATTTAGAGTGGTCACGGAAGAGCACACCTGATGTAAAGAATGTGTTTGTACTTCCACCGGTACGTCTCAACCTACCCACACACGAGCCACGAGTCATCGCCTCCTCGGAAAAGCTTGGAGGTAGTTTGGAAATGTCACAGGTGACATATCATGTTGAAAATCCAACCCCACGAGTATTGAATTTCTCTATTTCAATGTCATCGAGTACATACTTTGCATTCCAAGGTCTCAAAACAGCATCCTTGAGAATCCTGCCCTTCTCTACCCGAGCTTTGACGTATAGATTGTTACCTTTAGGTGATGCGGCCGTTCAAAATAAGCGACCACTTCCTGAGTTGCGAGTCTATGATGTTAACTACAAGAGAACTTTGGCAATCCAGCCAGGTGATTCTAATATTACATTTGACCAAGGATCTTTATTTATATAGAAGTCTTATTTCTCACCTTTGCTATTGTTAGTTTCATTTTCGTCTGGTTCTGGTTCTGGTTCTGGTTCTGGTTCCTCGTCTGGCGGCTCCTTCCACCTTAGGAGTGAACCGTCCACAGTTGTAGAGTAAAACTCATAAAGTTTAGGTCCACGAGAAACAACTGCTGCTTGTCTGTGAAGTCTAATATCTCTTCCAGGAGGTGTGAGTCGCCGAACTAGCTTACCATCACTATATTGAGACATCAAAATATCTCCCGTTTCAGAAGGTAAAAACACGTAGAACTCCTCCTCGCTTTCTTCTCCAACTACAGGGCCAAGATCACCCTCAAAAGTCATGCAAGGGTCGATGTTCTGTTGTCGACGGTTTTGAAATAATGGGCCAAAGTTTATCGATTTATTAGTACCACCTCCAGGGACCCCAGTTAGATCCCATATTCTCACTTTGTTGTCCAGCCCCATGCTAAGTAGCTCATCCCCGCTCGGATGCCATGCCAACCCATTACACACAGCACGATGGGCCTTTCTAAACTCTAATGGTGTCAAAGGTTGCTCCACATTTGTTCTTGAAAGGTCCATAGATGCCACCTGTTGTTTTGCTTGCCTGATGTCCCAAATTCTTACCGTTCCATCTGTTCCCCCACTTGCTAGCATGTAATCACGAGTAGGTGACCATTTAACACTACACACACTGCCTGAAGTGTGTCCCTTCAATGCTTGTGCAGAACCCCCCACTCTCAAGTCAAGAAGCCTGATTATTGGATGATCCAAACCAACGCAAACTAATCCAGTTGAATCAAGTGGATTACAGTCCAAACAGTAAACCTTATTGTCAAGTGCAAACGAGTAGACGTCTTCTAACTGTTCACTATCCCAAGCTTTAACGGTGGTATCGTAACTTCCGGATATGAACATTTCGTTACCAAAAGGCCACCACATTATCTTAGAAATACCGAACTTATGGGATTCATTTCGTTTTAATCTGCAAAGTGGCTTGCTATGCACATCTTTATACGTATACACTGTCTCATCGTCCGTTGGATCTGGCTTCTCATCGAGGTCCCATATTGTAATTGAACTGTCTGCACCTCCACAAAGAAGTAGTTTGTGGTCTTCGGTGTCAATTGAAATGCTGTTTATGTAGCCAATATGCTGCTTGGTGAAAAAGAACTGTGGCTCAATGTTGTCTAGTATTTCAGCACCATCGAAGCTCATGAGACACTATCACGTGTTAGTTTAGTTTAATTGATTTTATTGACAAAATTTATTAATTAGTTAAGAGTATAAATAGTTTAGCTTAATTGAAGTTCATTTTTTAGCAGCCTCGGGAAGAGCCAGCTCATCTGGACTGGAGTCAGCAGAGGAGATATCCATAGATTTGTACATTGGAGACATTCTGGGCGAAGTCTTAGCGAAGTATTCGTGGATACGAGGACTGGTCTTCTCAAGATCATCCTCATCATCAAGGTCGACGTGTCCACTCTCGCTGCCGAACTTCTGGCGCTGGCGCTCCTCCCACTCAGCACGCATCTCATCAACCTTCTGCTTGAAGTCAGCCTCCGGGTTGTAGTGCTTGTGGTCGCCGCACATTCTCTCCCAAAGAGACAAGTGCATCGGGTGAACGGCGACACCGTGGTATTCGTGGGAACGGCCCTCCATAATGTATCTCCATCTACGGTCCTGCTCACGAAGGTCCAAACCGGTAGTGTCAGGAAGGAAGACCAAGGTCAAAACCATACCGGCCAATCCGAACCAAGGCACGAAATAGAACTTGGTCTGGCTATCAATGTAGTTGTAAAGGATAGTGGCAAGAAGTGCACCAAGCTTACCCCAAGCAGCACCCAAACCGTGGCACGAGGCACGGATCTGAGTAGGGAAGACCTCAGCGGCAACTAAGAAACTGACACAGTTAGGGCCAAACTGCTGGAAGAACGAAGACAGGAAGTACATTGCCTGGAAGGAGTGGATATTCTCGGTCTTGGTGTAGTGCTTGAAGTTGAAAGCAGGAATAACGAAGAGGATGAAGTCCATCAAGAAACCAAGCTGCTGCATCCAGTTACGGCCGTAGAAACGTGTATCAATTGCAAAAGCGGCAAGGTGATAGCCAACAAGGGAGCATCCAAGGTTAATCAAGTTGTAAAGCCAGCCAATGATAAGCTGCTTGTTCTTGCTTGAGCTAGGCACAATGATCTTAATGAACTCACCCTGGAAAATCTTGTTACCATAGAAGAACACATCGTTCATAAACCAACCACCGCAAGTAGCGAGCAAACGACCGCTGAAAACACGGAAAGCCATCTTGAGGGAAGCAACATCGTAGCCAGTGACGTGGGAGTTCTTGCGGGCATTTTCCAAAGACTTCGAGATCAATGGCATCTTGTAAGTACGGAAGTAGACCAACCACAAGGTACCAACAGCGGGAATGGCAAAACTGACACGGAAAGTCCACTGGACAGCCAACTTGGAGAAAGGAGCCTTGGCAGAACCGTGGTGGAAGATGAGCAAACTAATAATGAGAACGGCCTGGTTGAAGAACTGGCCCCATCCCTGCATGGAGAAAGCACTAACGACATTGCGTCCACGGTGCAAACGATCCTGGCGAAGCTCGTGGCGAGTAAACTTGCTCTTCTCCATACCACTAGTGGCGGTCATTGGATATTCTCCTCCAACACCAACAGAGTAGAAAAACAAAGACCAAGCATAGCAGATAATCCAGCCATTAAGGGAAGTACCCCACATAGCTGAAAGCATAACCAAACCAACAAACATGATAACCGCGTCCTGAATCAAACCCCAACGGCGACCGATGGCATCACCAATGATACCAACCAAAATTTGGCCAACGATAATACCGACAACGGACAAGTACGTGATGGACTGAACCCAGGTCTTGTTGCAGACCTTGTGTGTGGTCCAGCACTCAGGCCAGACGGCCGCGAAAAGAGAACTGATGTTACCGACAGAGAAGAGCACGTAGCCCTCAAGAAGAAGACCGGCTCCAGGAATGATGGCGGTGCGAATGTAGTAGCCGAAAGGAGAGAGAGGGTCTTCTTTGAGCATGTTCCAAAAGGATTTGAACTCGCTCTTGGTCTCAGCCCACTCGACGTTCCAGTTGAAAGAAGCACGCTCCTTAAGAGGCAGATCGGCCCAGTAGGTACCTTGCTTGGTGTATACATCATCCGGGCAGAGATACTCACGGAAAATATCCTGGTCCTCCTTCTCCGGGTATCTGTTGAAGAGTTCGTCCTCCAAAATGTCCTGCTCATGGTACTCACCGTTTACGGTGTCGTACTCCTGGGGACCGCCAGGAACTGGGATCATACCAGCAACGGGTGGGTGATGCACCACTCTATCACTATCTTGGTGTGTGTGCTGGGGCATTTTACTGTTTTATTATTTCAATTGAATTTGTTTAAAAACAATTAAAAGCTAACGCCTTTTCAAATGAACAATTGAGTTGTTGCTAGATTTAGGTTGGGCAATGTTGGTTTATATAGCCAGTAATGGATTACTCCTCACGTTGTCAGTAAATAAAAACGTGCTCAGTGAAAATTTCACTGAGATGCAGGTGTTATAACCTAACCCATATGAATTGTATTGGACCCACGTGTGCTGCCTAATGATTGTAGTTGGTCAATTGGGCCGGTTGCTTCCCTCAGCCTTCTTCAGAATTCTCCCGAATGTACCAGCGTCAATGGTTAATGATCTATCAATTTTAGTTACCCAAAAATAGCGTTCTTATATCTAATAAATTTAATATGCCCCTTAACGTTCCTTGCGGGGATTTGGCTACAACTCATTAATCGATAACCTTTGCATGGTTATTGGGCAGCAGCCCCCCACGTGGGAGTGCTAAGACTGTAACTGTCCCGATAGGGTATGTCATTAGCGATAACGAATAATAGTCACTGCATCAATGTATCGGAAATTTCACTCTCAGAAACGAAATTTTCACGCTGTAAAAATATGTAGCAGTTGTTTAAACTGGTTAATCGTTACTTATCCACTTAGTATCTAGTTAGTGTGGGCATTATTATTTACTGCTTGTGAAATTTGGCTGATAACGGCCGGGCTGGTTCTGCAACATCCTCCAATAACTGCAGCACCACGTGAGGCCCAAAATTGAGGCTGCCATTCATTGTCAGACGCACGCTTCCTCGAGCTCCACTGCTTAGAGTGTCCATCGTAAATTTCACCACTGTTAGGGTAAATGATTAACGGAAGACCAACGAGGCTAAGCTGATCAAGTACACGTGGGACCTCGGATACGTCAAAGCAGTTGGCACCAATTAAATCAATGACGCCGGTATGTGCTTTGACGAGCTCTGAAACCTTTGAAATCGGGGTTCCATCCGCCAACGTGATCTCATTACCGGTGGTATTCAGCGAGAGCGAAACCCAGACGGGGATCTGCTTCTGTTTACCCAGCGGAGCTGCATAAAGAATAATAGACTCTAATTCATTGAAGTTGGGAATTGTTTCGAACAAAAGGTAGTCCGGCTCGCCCTTGAGTGCAGCCTTCACCCTGGGTAGCCAAAATGCATCGAACTCCTCCTTTGTAAACTTTAAACCATAATTTCCGGTGTATTCTTCCCCATTGCTGAGATACGCTCCGTAGGGGCCTAAACCAGCGGCAACCCTGACTTTCCGTTTGCTGTTAATCGAATTGTACCGGTTGGCTTCCTCCCTGGCAATTGCAACCCCCTTGGTAATCAGCTCGTCGCTCTCCTCCGCACTCAATCCCGCGTCCACAAACCCCGGAATACTGGCCTGGTACGTCACCGAGGTTATGACATCGGCCTGGCTGCTGATGTACGCCTGGTGCAATTGGCGAATGGCAGCCTGGCCTTCAGGGGTAAGTAACGCCCCAGAGCTCCACAATTTGGGATGGAGGCTGATTCCTTTAGACTCAAGGTACGTGCCCGCCGCACCATCCAAAACCAACGAGCTAGACATGTTTCAATTCCAGGTTGAAAAAAATATCACGTGTATGATGCAATCCCTGAAAAGCCCTACACCAGCCTGCCCAACGTTTTTCTTCCACCATTGAGACTTTATCACCGTGGTGCCCTACCTTTTTTCAACGGCATATGCGGTAAACGAATCTCAAAGATAGACACGCGCCTTGCAGATGGCTCAGCCTGATGTTTGTGGCTGACTCTTTTGATAGGTCTGGACACTCTAAATGCTAATTGATATATATACTTACTTCCTTGAGCTTACTTCCTTGAGCTGCCACTGGTGATGCGTTTGCCAAAAGCCTTGAACTTGTCGCCAAAGCTTTGTCGTTTTTCTTTTTCCAGCGTGGAAACCGAAGCAGTCGAGTTTGTGGAGACGTGCCTGGTTCCCGAGTTAGTGCTGTGGTTGGGCTCGGACCCACTTTGGCGTGGTTTCACAGTTCCTAATTGTGTGTCACTTGTGATTTCACTTACGGTTTCACTTTTTACCTCGCCTGAAACATTGGCATTCTGCGGCGTACTAAATGCGACAGGGTCCGGTGTCTGTTTAACAGAGCCAGAAACTGCTGATGTGTTCACAGTCGGGCCCTTAAGTACATCATTCCCACTGTCTGTAGTCGAGTTGATAACCGGGCTTGTCAAAGCGAGGTCTGGTGACGGCTGAGTGAGGTGTGGCGAGAGTGTATAGCTTTCGGTCTCTCCCCCCACGCGGTCTAGGGAAGCCAGGTCTTTGTCGACGAAATTGCGGAGGATATCGTTCAGGTCCTCATTAGGACTCATTTTATTTAAAGTTTCAAAAGTCAATTAAACCCAGATTTTTTAAAGCTGGACGAAAAGGGAGGTTTCGAAACACGGAAAAACCGGTAGAGGTGCGTGGTGTGTGATTCTAAAACAAGCTAGGGATGGGAAGAAGGGTGGGGAATGCGAGAGGAAGGAGGGTGGATAGTAGTTCGTTGTCACGTGTGGAACCCAGCCAGCAGCTGCTCAGTCTTTAAAAATAGCAATTTCATATTTTACTGCGCATTGTCGAATTGGGAGAAACACAAACAAACTAAATCCTGTTTTTTTTTTGTGTTCTTCGGTTTGTGGCTGGTGATATAAGCCATAACTCCGTTTAGCTGCCTTGTTTATGTGCCCTGCAAGTATCTACAAATTGCGAGTTAAGCACCTCTACTGTTAAGGGCAAGGTACAAAACGAAAGCAGGCAGGCCATCCCTTTTTATTTAATTTGCTGCCTCCTTGGTCAATGAGTGAGCACGGTGTGAGTAAAAGGGATAAGCGACGTAAGAGCATTGCGTCGAAGGTTCGGCTGATGAACAGCTCGTTCGAGCAGAACCGTGACGAGTATTTCACTGAGATGATGCAGAGCCTGCAGTCGAAACTCCTATCGTTGCACAATGGAACCGACCCGGAGTATGTTGAAAAGCTCCGTGACCTAGAGGAACTGAGGGACTACCGATTAACTGAGCTCTACCTGTGGGAAAACTATCAAATTGAACAGGCCCAAAAGCAGTACGAGAAGGAGACGACGGCGGTGATTGAGCAGCACGAGAGCATGATGACGCTGGTTAGACAGAAATTGAAGTCGCGCTTGGAGTCGCAGCGTAAACGACTCGCGGAAGACCGCTCCTTGTTGAACGTCTCCTCAGACCACAGCTTCTTTGCGTCTGCGGTAAACCCCATAATACCGGCAACCCGCAGTGCTGCAGTTGCTGCCCTTTCCGGAAACGAACGCCGGACTTTACGTCGCCGTGACGTAAATCTCGGCTCTGATCTTAGCGGCACTGATACCGGTTCAGGTAGAAGACGAGCAGCAGTTAACCATACCGCCAACCACTCCGATGACAGTGCCCAGAGTGGCACGAATGCCGGATCGGACCGGGTAGATTTGGATCTGCTCCGAGAAATGGACCATCCTCGAGGACGTGGGGCTGCGAAAAGCTACAATGGTGTGAAAACGTTGAAGAATGAAGAGGGACTACTCGACCTGCGCGAAATCGCGGAGATATCTCGCAATATTAAACGCCGTGGGGGCGAATTGTAATGAATATAGATAAGTTTATTTGGTTTTTGGTACATTTTTTGTTAGGACCGTTTGGGTAGGGGAGGGTAATGAGCCTCAACACTTTGGTCGACCAGTGGACAGCATGGGATTTCGATCCCAAACGGGCAGCTGAAGTCAGGCAGCGTGCTGTTGAAAACCCAAAAGCGGTTTTGGCCGCAATGCACCCTCGGATCTCGTTCGGGACTGCTGGTTTGCGGGCAGAGATGGGTCCCGGGTTCGCCCTTATGAACACCCTCACTGTGGCCCAGGCAAGCCAGGGATTGGCAGTCTACACAAAAAATAACGTAAACGATGCTGTTAACCGCGGAGTAGTTATTGGTCACGACCACCGGCACCACTCACTGGAGTTCGCTTTGGAGACCGCCAAAGCCTTTGCTCATTTGGGTTTCCGCATCCTGTTTTTGGGCCAGGTTCACACCCCACTGGTTCCGTACGGTATCAAGAAATTCAATGCAGCGTGTGGAGTTATGATTACCGCTAGCCACAACCCGGCCAAAGACAACGGGTATAAAGTGTACTGGGAAAACGCGTGCCAGATCATCCCTCCGCATGACGAAGGCATTGCTGAGGAGATAGAGCGCCAGTTAGTGCCTTGGAATGGCACTGAACCCCAATTGACCGCAATTGACTTGCTGGACGAGTACACTATTGATGTGCTTAAACCACTGGGTGAAATCACTAGCGGCACTGATCTCAAGGTTGTTTACACGCCAATGCACGGAGTTGGGCTTAAACCTGCTCTAAAGGTATTTAAAGAGCTGCATATCAAGCCGATCGTTGTTTTGGAACAACAGGAACCGGATCCCGACTTCCCGACTGTGGCCTTCCCCAATCCCGAGGAACTAGGGGCACTGGATCTAGCCATGCGGTATGGAACCGAACACGATGCTCAGCTAATTGTTGCTAATGACCCCGATGCGGACCGATTTAGCTGTGCCGTTAGAGTGTCCAACGGAGGGTGGCAGCAGCTCACCGGAGACCAGATCGGCACGTTGTTTGCTAACTACATCTTATCCCGCCACAAAAATACAGGCAAAGTTGCCGTGGTGAACTCCACGGTGTCGAGCCAGCAGCTCCGAGCGGTTGCGGAACTCCACAATGCGAGCTACTTCGAAACGCTTACTGGGTTCAAATGGATAGGCAACAAAGCCATTGAGCTAGAAACAAAGGGTTACACGGTTCCATTTGCGTACGAGGAAGCAATTGGGTACATGCTGGGCCCCATCAAGGACAAAGATGGCATCTCCGCCCTGCACGTCTTCCTCCAACTGTTTGCGGCCCTCAAAAGGCCAGCAATGGAGGAGATTGAGAGCATCTCGCAAAAGACTGGCTTCTTTGCCACCCACAATTCGTACTACACGGTGAAGTCCAGCCAGGGAATGGCCTCAGCATTCGCTAAGATCCGCGATCAGATTGGCCAAGGGTTGGATCTAGAGGATCTAAAGGTGTCAACGTTTAGGGATCTCACCAAGGGATACGATTCCCAAACCATTGATCATAAACCACTTCTCCCGGTCTCCAGCTCGAGTGAGATGGTTACTGTAGAGCTGACTGGTTCGAGTGGACTGGCGAGGGTTACTGCCAGGGGCAGCGGAACCGAACCCAAACTAAAGGTATACATTGAAGGTACCGATAGCACCGAAGAAGCCGCAAAATTGCTGGCGGATCACGTTTGGGACGTGCTCAAAAGGTGCTGGTTTGACGAATTAGACTAGCCCTAACTAAATAACTTTACTAAGTGCACGCACTCAAGGCACGGCGAGGCAAGGCAGCTATTTTAAACCATCTGGGCAGGGGCGTAAGATATCCACTTGGCACCTGCCCCTTAAGCCTCCCTGAAACTCCATCAAAGCATAGTTTTTGGTGATCACAGGGATGCACAGTGCCCCTCTGCCTGTTTTTGACAACCAGTTTCTCCCGCGAGACCGAGCAAAGACTCGGGGACCGGGGGCCTGGCTTTACCGGCTTCGCAGCGAACTGAAGCGGCAGCCACCCGTTAGAATAGCAAAACGGGTGACAATTTTCCTAACAGTCGTATTTCTGGTTGTAAAGCTCTTTTTTTCTTCCAAACGCGTTCCGACGGGCCTGGACGTGCCCTCTTTTGACATAAGCGGTGAACCGGGCCAGCAGCCCGAAGATGTGCTGCAGAAATGGGGACCTCAGGTTGAGTACTACGACTTCACCAAGCAGTTTTCCACTCCTAAGCATGCTGCGTCTCTTGGGGAGCGGCTTTTGATCTGCGTGCCGCTGAGAAATGCCGAGGACGTGTTGGATCTGATGTTCAGCCACCTCCACAACCTGACCTACCCACACGATCTCATAGACCTCGCATTTTTGGTCTCTGACAGTACTGATAATACCTACGAGAGGCTTGTTGAGGCTTCTACAAGCGCCCAGACCGGCTCCGCAAAGGGTTGGGATGAGACCACCCGGTTCAACCGAGTGGACATATACAAGCACGACTTCGGTGCAACCATCGGCCAGGGTGTTGATGACCGGCATGGAGTCGCTGTTCAGGCTCAACGCCGTAAACTTATGGGCCGAGCCCGTAATTGGCTGCTGCTGTCTGCCCTCAAACCACACCACAGCTGGGTGTACTGGCGTGATGCAGACATTGAACGCAGCCCGGTGACTATTTTGGAAGACTTAATGAAGTTTGATCACGATGTAATCGTTCCAAACGTTTGGCGACCGCTCCCCAGCTGGTTGGGTGGGCAGCAGCCATACGACCTCAACTCGTGGCAGGAGAGCGATGCGGCCATTGCTTTGGCTGAGTCTTTGCACGAGGACGACGTAATTGTAGAGGGATATGCTGAGTACCCGACTTGGCGTGTCCACCTCGCTTACCTCCGCAACAGCGACGGAAGCGGAAACATGAACGAGCTTATGGAACTCGACGGAATTGGGGGGGTCTCCATCCTCGCACGAGCTAAGGTCTTCCGTGCAGGCGCAACCTTCCCTGGTTTCGCATTCCTGTCCCATGCTGAGACCGAGGGATTCGGGAAAATGTGCAAAAAAATGGGATTCAGCGTGGGTGGCCTCACCCAGTACACGGTTTGGCACAAATACGAGCCCAGCAGTGAGGATCTCGAGAAGATGGAGGAGATGAAGGCTCAGGGCCTGCCCATTGACTAGAATATATATTTTTCTCTATTATTTATGCGTAGCTTATGTCTCCAGCAAGGCCGACTGTGTTCACGACAAACAAAAACGCACTCAGGCCAGCACAAACGGTGGAGAAGATTCCGTACTTGTTCTGCAGGCTGAAATGAACCTCGCTGCCAGTGCTGCTGCTGGAGGTGGTGGTGCTGGCATTGCTTGCAATGTGTTCGTACTCACTGGCATCTTCATCCACACTCTTTATCTGATGGATGATCTCTCGAGAACCGAAAAACTGGAGTGCACCAACCAACTGGGCACCCAAGGCAACGTAAATGAGATAGGGGTGCTTACCGCTACGGTCAGACAGCAGATAGGCTAAAAAGTTGGGAACAAGGGCCAGTCCGGAGATTGAAGAGACATGCAATGAGTGCACTGAGCGCTGTAGAAGCTCAATGGTGCTCACAGTCCGCTCTTTGACGTCTTTGGTCTGTTTAACCAGCTTGAACCCAAATGCAGTAAGGTGGCGGGCTAACTGGTTGTGGAGCTTGGAATGGCACGAACTGCTGGGTGGAAGCGCAACTGCAACATTATATCCGGCCCAGATTCCTAAGGCTGTGTTGGCAATTACTTTAGAAGCAAAGATAGTGGCGGTCATTTGGTGTGCAAAGGGTGAGGTGGGGAGGGTCAGGTAATGTATATTCAGTTCTACCACATGTGTGGTAATTGGACTGATTGTGTATATTGGCTAGTGTAATATTATTTAAAAAATCAGGCATTAGGATTCTGGGTTGCAGTTAGCACGTCTACACTCATTGCGTCTACACTTTCTACTCCTGTGCTTCCTGTTCCGTTATCGGGTGCTGAACTTTCCTGTAATGCATAGCTCTCATTTTCGTTTTTCTCGGTTGGATATGCCTCCATATCACCACTTATACCAGATTCAGCTAGTTCGGTGCTGTCTGGTCCTGCTTCGGTATCTGCTTCGGTACCTGCTTTCGCATCCTCGGATGGTGTTCCAACCGATGATTCGGTGGGATCCGTAACAGGATATGATTCATCGGTGGGTTCTGGTTCTTTTTTATCCCCAGGATCTATTATGGGACCTATTACGGGGGGAGCAGCCTCAAGCGGTATGGAAGGAGGGCGGCTTTTCTGGCCTTTCTTGCTTGGTTTGGTGACCTCAACAACCTCTACGCAATCAATATCACTCTCACCATCGGATGTCCACTGGTTCTTTTCTTCATTTCCTAGCGTTAAAAGTGTGTCCTTCAACTCAATTCGCTTTTTCCAGCTTTCATTGGGCTTCCAGTAAGATTTGTCCACCGGCAGTATTCCGGTAACGTCTTGAATATCCGCCCTTTCCAGTAAAATATCGGGTTGTTTGAAAATTTGCTCCACAAAGTGTATCAGAAAAACACCACAGTCAGTGGAATTGGGTTGGCTAGGCACGTCTCCGCGTACAATACGGAAGTTCTTTGCAGAGATGGAAGAGATGCCTTGGGCCTTGAGTGCATTGCACAAAGCAGTAATTACCTTCCTTCCGGAATGTCTAACCGTTGTTGGACCCAATGAGTCCAAAATGATCACAGAAGGTCTGTGGTTTTCAATAACCTCCGCATCGTCTGGTAAAGCGTTATGGGAGTCAACAAGCTTGTTCAGACCAACTATCACGGCCAAAAACCAATGTGCACGGTCATTTACCGGCATAATTACCATATCTCGCTTGGTTATGGGGATTTTTAGCGCCCACGAAGGAGTCTCACTTAGTCTGAATTGCGGGTAGAAGAATGTGTCTAATAGCAGTATTTTATTGCCCATATCAGGATCTTTCTGCATAAGATTTTCCATGTACAGTCTGAGGAAGAACCAGATAATGGTGTCGTTCACATAAACGTGCGGATTGAGTCTAGTAATGTCACGAAGCGAAACCGCAGTAGACCTCCCATCCCAGAACTTGTATACAAACCGCTTAAATCCAGCTTTTTCCAATGTTTCTTGGTCCTCAATGGTAGGCTCAACGGCAGGTACAGTTTCATCTTCGATGTAAACTACTGAGTCACGAGTGCGACGGCGACTTCGAGGCCGGTGTTCTTCCGCACTGAAGTCAATCACATCCTCGGTCACCTTATCAGAAGGTATATCTGATGGAACTGGAATAGACGGTAGTGTCCATTCCGACGTTTCAGTGGGTCCTGTGGTCTCCGTGGCCTCCGTGGTCTCCGTGGCCTCTGTGGGATGTGTGGCCTCTGTGGGCTGTGCTGGCTTACCACCCTGCAGTTCGTTCAACAGCATTAAACCCTTTGACTTCAGCATCTCCTCATCATCATCTGCTGGTTTTCTAGCCTGGTATTCAGGCATGCTTAACTTCCTCTTTTTAGGGGTTGAGTTGGAAAATAGGTTGGGTCTCAGAGATATACTTGGTTTACTTCCAGGAATGGGACTGGAACCGGGTATTCTAAGGGGCGATTCCTTGTAAAATGGAGGCACATAGTTGCCTTTATTAGTTACTTCTTTTTTAGGGGTCACGGAAACTGTTTCCGCAACTATTTGATTGGCTCGACGCGCAATCTTCTTTACCATCTGGATGAATTCGGTGGTGTGGTTTTGGAGAGGAACGAGCTCTAAGGAAGTATTTTCCGAGATCAATTTCAAAATTGCCGGTTCACCCTCCATAGAGTATTTCAGATTGTTCCAATGGAATGCGTATGCTGGGTTGGCGATGAAGATCCCGTCTTCATTAATAGTTATTTTCAAGTGATGATGCGTATTGGGGTCGATTGCATCAATATGCGTATCATTATACCTTTTAGGTGAATATGGGGATATACTAAACCATTCCTGAACTTTGGCTCTAAACTCCACACTCGACCTCTGGTTCATGACAAAACTTACATTTCCTGGTATCAGGTAAAATACCGTTTCTGTACTCGAAAGATCGTACTCTATCGAATAAACGTCAGAGCTGTAATTCGCGCCTCCAAGCGTCAGCAATTGCGGTTTTAGAGACAACTGGTAGATTTTACCCTGAAAAGAGCATGGATAACTAAATCCCTTCAGTTCAAGCTGTGGGGGTAGCATAGGCATTGGTTGTGGTTTTTTAAACGCTGTAGTCCATTCTTGGCCTTTTATTCTGGGTTTATGCCTAGGTCTGACGAGGGATTTGAACTCTGACCTCTGTTTCAAGGGTGGTTTGCTGTCATGTGGGTCCGGATCCATTTTCAAGCAATGCTATTTCATGCAGAATGACGCGTCTTTGGAATTGCGTGCCAATTCCAGAAGTCCGCTAGCAGCTTGTCAATAAGAATCCACCAGCTTTTAACACCCTATAGAGAGTTTAGCCAGGGTATTTTTGTGAGAATCGTTAGGCTACCCCTTACTGCCAAATCATCTGACCTCCCGATTCCGCCCCACTGCGAGGCTGTTTTTGAGGTGCCTAGGGCGAGCGTTGAAAAATTAGGGAAGCCTGAACTGATCGAAGGATGCTTCGCGCGCAAGTTCTGAAGCGATACATCAGCAGCACCCGCGGTGTCTTGGATAAGACACCCTTCCAGGTGTTCAGGGAGACATTTCGGAGCGAGCTTAAGAAGAGTAAGGAGCTCCAGACTAACATCAAAGCCTTGCAGGATGAAACCGGGCGGTTAAGTGAAAGCTCTGCTTTTAAGCGAGCAAAAGAAGCTTTGGAAAAAAGCCGTGAGGCTCGCAGCGCCACCTCAAAGGGCCTCCATAAAGCCGGTGAGGCAATGGGAACCGCAGCCTCCGCTACTTGGAACTCGCCTCCCGTGAAACTCACCAGGAGTGCGATGTCGAGCGCTGCTGATGCGGTTGAAAAGGCTAGTGCTCCGATCCGCGAGACCACTGCCTTCAAGGACGTCAAGAATGCCTTGGACGATGGTGCATCGATCCGCTACGGTGGATTTGAGGACCGCGAACAAAGACGCAAGCGTCGAGAGGCCGAGCTCGAGCGCCAAAAGGAGCTTTATGGAGCTCAGGTTCGGGTCAAGGCCAACGAAAAGGCTGGCGACAGCGTGGTTGTGCATGAGACGGCCAAGCCCGACGAGCCTGAGTCTGCAGCGAAGAGCTCACTGAAGCGCAAAATAGAGGAGATCAGGTATGCATACGAGGAGAGTGATAACGCCCTTGTCACCGCCGTCCGGTCGGTTACTGACACCATTGGATCGCTGTTCGGCGAGACCGAGCAGGCTCGAGTAATCAAGGCTTTCAAGGATATTGATCCTTACTTCACCCAGGATGCGTTTTTGAGGGAGATGCGAGCATACATTCTGCCGGAGGTCTTGGACGCATACGTCCGTGGCGACGGTTCCACCTTGCAGAAGTGGCTGTCGGAGGCTAGTTTCAATGTGTGGAACCAAATCACCAAGGAGTACCGCGATAAGGGCCTGTATGCCGCCGGACGAGTACTCGATGTTCGTGGTGTGGATATTGTGCAGGCCAAGATGAGGGAGGCCGATGGTCAGCCACTCTATGTAATCTCATGCCGAGCCCAAGAAACCAACTTCTACAAATCATTGAAGACCGAGGAGGTTGTGGCCGGTGTGCCCGATCAGGTACTCCTTTCTCCCTACGTGATGGTAGTTACTCGCATTCCTGAGGAGATGGACAACGAGGAAACCAGAGGATGGAAGATTCTGGAGTTCGTGAGAGGTAAGTCAAACGAATACCACTAGATGTATGTAAATAGCTAATTGTTCATGATTTTCAAAACCAAGGTAAATTTGGGAGTGTGAAAATTTTAATTACTCCAAAGGCTCCCTTTCCCCCCTCCCTCCTCCTTCGTCCCCAGGACCTCTTACCTAACAATGGCTTCCTCGCCCTGCCATAGCAGAACCCATCCTCACCACTTCATTGAGCGAAGAATCACAAAACATGAATACAGTGGTTTCAGAGCCCTCTGGACCGGTTAATAGCCACATTCACCCAGAAGGTGCCACTTCTGGTGTTTTCATGAAGTCAGCTGGTTCCAATGAAGTCAATTTTGAGCCCGAAGACAGTGAAG
This sequence comes from Starmerella vitae, assembly GCA_030584925.1. Lineage (NCBI taxonomy): Eukaryota > Fungi > Ascomycota > Dipodascomycetes > Dipodascales > Trichomonascaceae > Starmerella > Starmerella vitae. The sequence continues at coordinate 36,725 of JAJMCB010000011.1, read as the reverse complement.
CGGAGACCGAGCGTCTTCACGACTCTCCAGAAAAAAAGCGGTTACAGGACGAAATAAAGTACGATGCCAGCTCCAAAGAACTATTTGACCATGAACCTAAATCCAATAGTCTTTCTTCCATACCAGAATCATCAGAAACTCAGGTCGCTGTAGTTGAGTCCCCTCCAGCGAAAAAAGTAATAGACGCGGATCGCTCCTCGGAAGACGCAGCGAACAACTCAGGCGAGGAAATAGAACCAGTCGAGGGTGTTGGGATAGAGGAAGCCGATGCTGATGATGCCGATGACGCCGAGGCGGAGGAAGAAGACGACGATGTTGTCAACAGCGACGAACAAAGACGACTGGCGGCCATAAATGAGCTTTCAGAAATCGAAATTGACTATGCCAACATCAGAAATAGTCTCCATGACCAACAAATGCAGAAATACGATCTCGAAATCACCATGTGCGAAAAGGGCATTCATCCAGAGCTCGAGATGTACGAAAAACAACTGAAAGAAGACCAAATGCTTCAGCTACAGCGAAATACAAATCTCCTCACCTTCGAGATAAACTCAATACTCACGGAATCGCACGCTTCACGGTGCTTTGCACACCGCACATTTATCAAAAGTAAACTGGCTCTCCGCAGAGAACTTTCAAGCACCATATCAAATAAATGGCGTCATATCAACAAAGAGCGTAGCAAAATCATCCGAGAAAACATCGAATTCGGCTATTTTGCGAACTCACAGCCATATAAGATTCGAAAGCCCACAATAGACTCTTTGGGGATCGAAAAGAATCCAGGACTGTTTAATTTGCCTTCTGCTCCGGATATTCCGCAAGCATCAGAAGCCGAGTGCGAGGAAGACTTCAGAAATATTGGATTGCTTTAAGTGTGCAGGTTTCAAGTATAACAACATTAACTGGCTGGCCAGTTTTGTAGCATAATTCAATAGGATTATAAGAATTCAAAAATAAAATTTAATAAAGTAATGAGAATAATGATAATAATAATTGTCTGTTAATCAAAAAATCCCTCACATTCATCGATTAGACCTAAAAATAATTGAACCTCTCTGCTGATTTGAATTTTCGGTAATTACAGCTACTAACCTAGCCCAAAGTTGGGATAGAACCCCACGTGCCAGAGTCAAGCTTAATCTTCTAAAGAGATATATCAGGGCACAAGGGACTGCGATTGCGAGAGTTTTTTTCTGCACCCGTGATTATACCAACTAGCTATTGAATGGCCTCAGCGACATCGGAGATAGTCCCGGTCGTTCAAACATATGCCACTCCCTATCAATTTCGCAAGCAACACAAGAAGAAATTAGAAACCCAGCAAAACCCACCATCCCCCGAAATCCGAACCTCCCGTCTTTCAATCTTCAAGCAGGCCAAACGCCTTTTAACGCCACCACAGTCCCCAGAGATTATTTCAAACACTAAAAAACCTCCAAAACCTATTAGAATGCCTGAAGAAAATAAACAACTCATGCGGTTCTGCACTGTATGTGCCTCAAATCAAAATCGCTCAATGGAGGCGCATAAAGTCTTGCAGGAAAACGGATACAACGTGCAGAGCTTCGGAACTGGATCTTCTGTGAGGCTTCCGGGTCCTTCCGCCGACAAGCCCCAGGTCTACAAATTCAGCACTCCCTATGACCAAATGTTCACCGAGTTGAAAACCCAGAATCAGAAGCTGTACACAACAAACGGTGTTTTGAATATGCTTGATAGAAATCGAAAGATAAAGGACCACCCAGAAAGCTGGGCTAAACATAAAGAGGTGTTCGACGTGGTAATAACCTGTCAGGAACGATGTTTCGACTCGGTGTGCTTGGATTTGTTACATCGTGGTGTGAAAATCAGCCGCCCAGTTCATGTCATAAATGTTGAAATTGAGGATAACCACCGTGAGGCTGCTCTTGGCGCCCAGGCCATCCTCGATCTTGTTAATGCCCTCGCACAGTCTACCGATCCCGACTCCCAGGCACTCGAGGTTCTGAAGGGATGGCAAAAGACGCATCAGAAGTTCCCTTCAATGTACCAGCTGTGTTATTTCTAAATGTAATGTAATATATAGTCTACGAACTGCTCTCTTCCTCCTCCTTGATCGCCCTTTTGTCCAGCCACTTCTGGTTCACTACCTCAGGGGACTCTGCTTTGGGACGTTTCATAACTGCTGTGTACTTTCCACATCGTCTACCAATTCCCTGGCCGGTATTCACACGCCTGTCGGCAGTTATAGGTGTTGTGAATGGCAAGGTTTTCTGAATCATTAGGTTGGTCATCGACTGTTTCACTAGCATTTCATACCAAATGTTATGAACCTGTTCAGTGGTTGTATAGCGTGAGGTATGCCACTTTAAGTGAGGGGGGAATTCACAGTTGTAGAGTACCAGCGGTACACCCCAGGCAATCTCGTACGCGGGCCGTCGAGGAGTAGCAGTGGTATCAAGAAGCTTGTCAACCAAATCAACACTTTCTAGTCCTTCACCGATTAATAGTAAAATAGCCATTATTGAGCGTACCTGATTCCAGAGAAATGCGGTTCCTCTAAGGTTGAGGTAGCATAGTCCCTCTTCGTTTTTCTTGATTTCGGACTCTTTAACCTCCCGACGAAAGTTGGTGATCTGCTTAGATCCATCAATTTTGCAGAAATTACGGAAGTCGTGCTCACCAACAAATTTAGAAGCGGCAGCCTGCATCGCTTCCAAGTCTAGGTTACTGCCGTCAAAGTAGTAGTGGTAGTGTCTTCCAGTGCAACTGAACCTTGCATCGAAATCAGGAGGTGGATTTAAGCAAATCTGGTATGCAAGAATATCTGCGGGTAAATTGCTGTTTAGAATCTTCAGATAGTCGAGCTCAGCACTGTCTTTTGAGGAGTCGGTATGCTCCTCTTTAGGAAGAACAGATCGCAAGTCTAAGGAAATAACTTGGGCCATTGCACTAACATCTGCATCAGTGCGACCGCAGCGGCTGAAATTACAGTCAACTGGTTCAATGCTTGGAATGCACTTAGTCTTGTGAAACGCTTTCAGAATCTCATATTCAACAGTACGGTGACCTTCCTTCTGATAAGCCAGACCATGGTAGTTCCAGCCTATATATGCAAATTTAATCGCCACTCGACGTGTTGCATACCTGGAAAAGTCCATTGGCTTGATCTTTTTAATGGGCTTTGGTTTTCTGGCCGGTACAAGGGGTGATTTCAGAGCATTAAGAGATGTACCCGATTGGTCTAACGGTAACTGGACTTTTTTTGGTGAAAGATTTGCTTCCAAACTTAGTATTCTTGCAATAAGTGCTTCTTTAGACCAATTAGTATAGCTGCTCATGCTATGACTTTACTGAATTTTTCTTATGTAATTTTTTTTTACTCTACAATATAAACTTGAAAAGCCGGTTTCAGACAAAATACTAAACGGAGAATCTCAAATATTCTAATTCAATGAGTGAATCTGTTGAGTGGTGTGAACCGTTACTGCCATGGATGATTGATGCTGTCAAAACCATGGGATTCACCACAATGACGCCAGTCCAAGCGGCCACAATTCCACTATTATCTGCAAATAAAGATGTTGTGGTGGAGGCTGTTACAGGATCTGGTAAGACATTGGCATTTTTGTTACCTTTACTCGTCAGGCTTAGCAAGATAGAGGAACCTTTACAAATGGGTCAAACCAATGCCATAGTTGTCGAACCCACCCGAGAATTGGCCTACCAAACTTACCGTGTGCTTAATGACTTGATTGAAATGTCTCCAAATCCTAAGTCAATTAGACGGCAACTCATTACTGGAGGTGACTTAAGCTCCCGTGTCCAGGATGTCAAAACGTATTTGCAGGTGAGGCCACACATCCTTGTGGCTACTCCTGGTCGTTTGTACGATTTACTCAAAGCACAGCATGTTAATACTAGAGCAGTTGACTTACTGGTGTTTGATGAAGGTGACAGATTGCTCGATCAAGACGTAGACAAAACAATTCCAACGATTCTTTCACTGCTCCCAAAGCAGAAACGAGCAGCACTTTTTTCTGCTACGATGAACTCAGATTTAATTGGTGACATTGTTCGTATGGGGATGCGAAATCCTGTTAAAGTCAAGGTTAGTGCACCTACAAATTCTACTCCTGATAAACTGCAGATTCAATACCATAACTACGGTACTGATGCGCTTAGCAAACTTCCATTGGCTCTGAACTTGCTCAAAACTACACAGTTCAATAAAGCAATTGTATACATACCCACCTGCACCTCAGTGACATTTTGGTACCAAGTTTTCAAACTGTTCGTCGATACAGAGTCTACTAAAATCTACTCTATGCATGGTAAACTGCCCCAGGGTCCTCGTTTAAAGACTTTAAAAAACTTTAGTGAATGCCTGGATAGGTGTATCTTGTTGACTACCGACGTTGCAGCTCGCGGTTTAGATATTCCTGGTGTGGACTACGTTCTGCAGCTCGACCCACCGGTAGATCCCAATATGTTCGTACATCGTGCTGGTCGTACTGGACGCGCTGGAAGGTCCGGATTGTGTGATGTTCTACTTAATGGGGACCTAGAGTTGGGTTACGTAGATTTTATGGCGGTGAGAAAAGTGCCTATATCTGAGAGTAAAGAAATCAATGGAGATTTGAAGCCAAACGATTATTTGGAAACCCTCCAGTCTTGGGTCAAAAAGGACCGTTCGCATCATGACTTGGCAATTCGTTCCTTTCTCTCATTTATACGTTATTACATGAAGCACACAGCCACATCAATCTTCCGGATTCCAAGCATAGATTTAGTCCGAATTGCTCAGTCGTTTGGGATTCTCAAAATGCCTCGTATGCCAGAATTGAAAGGCAAAGACATTGCTAATGACGGTTGGCTTTGTGAACCATTCGACATGGACACGGACCTGGTTTATGCTGATTCCAAGCAGGAATTGGCTCGTCAGGCCAAAAAGGAAAAAGTCAAAAAAGGTTTGACCGAGGAAGAACAAGAAAGGTTGTTAAAGAAGAAGCGAAATGCCACAGCCTGGTCTGGTAAACTAGAACGTAAGGAGACAGCACAGACCAGAAGAGAAAAACGCTTGAAGCGGGCTATTGGCAAAAAAGAAGCATGTGGTGGGTCAGATGATGATTCAAGTGACAATGAAGACCTGCAAAAAGATTGGAAAACTGTTATTCAGGAAAGAAAAGGAAAGAAGAAGCAGAAGCAGAGCACTGCAACGAATCCTGGATTTACATTTGATATTTGATATTTAATTATTGAGCACCTCAGCTCCAAGCTTCTCTATTAAGGTAGTCTCAGTTCTAGCATCATAATATATAATTGATGCCATTGGAGTATATTGCAATGTCAAGATTTTCGTTGCTTCTTGGGCCGCAATTCCACCCACTACCGCAGAAACAGGTGCCACTTCGAGTACATTGGCAAATTGAGGGTTAATATATCTCCATATTTCTTCACCAGGGACCACAACTTGAATGGACCGAGAACATCTGGTGAAGGTTTTAAGAAAGTCCTCTCTCTCATAACTATACAAGAGATAAGAGCGTAGCTCTTTTTTATCATCTTCATGCTTTTTTTTGTATATCGTTTTGAGTTTTGTGTACAACTCTGGACTACTTATCATGTCCGGTATCTCTCCGCTTACTGGTAGGCACGAATTATTTGAGATAAACATTCGTAGTGCTTGAACATGGTCCCAGAAGATATTGTGGGGCGTATCATAAGCTAAGATTGCATCGTACAGTTGATCCGGTACTAATAGCTGGTTGACAAGCCCAGCATACTTTATTGCCTCTTGAAAGTTTTCTTCGTCAGGAAATCTCTGCATCGTTTTCAAGTTTACAACAACATCTTCGTCTTCCATTTGTGCTGCCTTTATCAAAAGAATAGCATAGGGAACATGGCTATGTTCAATGTCACTCAATGAATCTAAGGCGATTGAGTCGCTAAATTCTTGCAATTCGGGCCAAATGTACTTAAATCTCAAATCCATGTTTTTATGAGTTAAATGGGGGTCCAGAACACACAATGGATGCCGGAAATGCAATCCCACAAATCCTTGTAATTCATCGGATCCAATTACAATCATAGGAGCGTAAATTTCCCATTTTTGCACTAGTTGAGAGTTATTAGCCACGAGGTGGTGAGCGATTACAACCACATTCGCTGTGGAAGGTATGAAATTAGTTATTTTAGTGTGTGAGTTGAGGTGCGACATATCACCAAATACTGGAAACCTCGGTGTAGTCAAATTTCCAAAGTCGTCTATAATTGTCAATTGGCCAATACCTGCAAGCATTAGGTTTTTTACAGTTTCAGCCATTGCAATGGAAGTTCCTATTACAATTGCACTTGAAACCAATAGGATTTTTTGACCTTCTTCAGATAAGAGTCGAATTTGGCGATCATACCGCTGCATAGTGCTCTATGGCCTCGTGTTTGTTTCAGCGGTTCCTTACACCCTTCAGGATGTCTTTGCAGATTGTTTAGGGTTCAGTGCAGGTAATATGAAACATTTGCGATATATTCAGGTTTACGCGATATAATACGCCTAATATTCACATGCTTTGCGGAAGAAAATGTAGCAAAGCCTTTGAATTCGCAAAATTTTGCAGGTCAGTGACCACTTTACGTCCTTACCAACAAAACTGCGCTGATGCGATCCTAAAGTCCTTAAAAGAAAAGAATAGGCCAGCAGTCTCTCTTCCTACAGGTAGTGGTAAGACCAGAATACTGAGTTATATTTTAAAGCATGTCAAACCTATGTTTCAAGCCGATACTTTCCGAAAAAAAACTCTGGTGCTGGTAAATCGCAAAGAATTACTCGATCAAGCGGCTAAATCAATTAAATCCATGTATAGTGATATCAACATTGGTTATATCAGTGGTAAATTAACCTATGAGTCGACTGATGACGTTGTAATTTCGACCTATCAAACACTTTGTAAAGATGATCGACTGGATGGTATTGACGCGAACGATTTTAAGCTCATCATTATTGATGAAGCCCACCACACAGTTGCAAATTCTTATATTAAGATATTGTCTAAATTTGATGCTGTGGAAAATACCGTAAAGGAAGATACAGGCGATTCACTAGCAAGGGCTATGGGTGCTGTGAGCCTAGAGGATATAAATAAAGATGTCGGGCCCTTTAACCCCCCTCAAAAAAAAGATAATGAGTCTCGGAGAGTCCATGTAGTTGGTTTCAGCGCCACATTTTGGCGTGAAGACCAAAGAAGGCTAGCTGATATTTTCGATGAGGTCTGTTACCATGAGTCGGTAGCCTCCCTCATTGATGAGGGATATCTTTGCCCAGCTGTTCAAACTATTGTAAAGCTTGAGGGTTTAAATTTTGAAAATAATAACCTTGAAAATCAACAAAATGATCACGCAAACTTCTTTTGTAGTTTAAAGGCTATTGAAGTGATATACAATGTGTGGAGGGATAATCCAGGTCGTACTCGCACGGTGATTTTTGGTAGTAACCTCACTCAATTGGAATCAATGTGTGAGTATTTTCGAAGCAGAGGCGTAGACTCTCGTATTCTACGGGGAAATATGGACAAGCAATCCAGACAAATTTTAATTGAGTCGTTTGCAAACGGTGAGTTCCCAGTCATTTTGAACTGTCAAATATTGACTGAGGGTACTGATATCCCTGCAATTGATCAAGTGATTATTGCTAGGGGACTTAAAAGTAAAGGCATGGCAATGCAGATGATTGGTAGGGGTTTAAGACTCCATGAAGGGAAAGAAAATTGTAACGTTGTGACATTCGCACGGTTCCATGATATTGTAGGTACCTTTTTGCCTAATTTAGAAAGGAATAATTCTGGATCCGAATCATCCAACAATACAACAACGACAAAATCAGAGGATCCAGATGACAGCCTAAACGAAAAACTGGATAATCAATTTACAATTAAAAACATACAGGTTAGCAAAGACGGTAAGCTCATATTTGCATCTAGTAAATATTCAACACCTGAAGGGAGTCCTTTTAAGTGGCTTAATATGGGGAAAAAATACTATTTTTTTCCTATTCAACCTAAACATAAAGGAGAATATTACAATGTTTCTCTTATTAAGGGAATATATGAGCTGGCTCATATAATACCGCGAAATAATAAATTCAAACAACGCAAGGTGCTTTTCAGAAGTTCAAGCTTATCTGAAACTACCAGTTTTGCTGATTCGGTAATTAACAACTCTGTTGATAAACCAATAAATTCAACAAGAGTGGCACGTTGGACTACGCTTCCTTGGACGGATAAGCAAAGGCAATTTATAGAAAAGCATATTCAACTGGAAGAAAATGAATGTCTTAGCCGAGGTATTGCCCATTCTCTTATCTGTGCCAAATCCATCGGTATGAAATTAACTCGAGAGCTAATTGATAAGTTATCAGAACCTAAATCAAAATATTTGAAAGAACATTAATCAATGAATCCAAATTTAAAACCACATATATAAAGTATAAATGAATAATAACCACATTATCTTCATAATTAATGGACCAGTTCTCGAATTCTTTTTGGGGGGGAGAACCCTCAACTAATTATCATCATAACTATCTAGGAAATCGGGAGGAGTCCACTGATTCTGATTCCGATTCTAGTTCTGATTCTGACTCTGATTCTGGGTTTCATCACAATTCACAAAATATCCCCGATAATGAACGTCCGGGTTTATCATTGTCAGAACCGGTGAAGCTACTAAACCCCTTGGAGACATCTTCATCTTCTTCTACACACTACCAACCTAGTCAGTGGCCCTTAAGAAATACAGTTGGAATCAAAGACCCCTTTGGATCGCCGTTGTGCTCTCCTACAGATATCTATCCTACACATTCTAAAGGTCATTTAAGAAACCGCAGTCTAGGAGCGAGTAGAAATGATGGAAACCAAACAAAGCGATTCAGCAGACTCATTATGCATCATACTACCTCGTCTAAGGGAGAAATTCCTTTTGAAGAGCAAAATATAGAAGAAAACATGAATGAAGCTTTTGAAGCCGTTGGTCAAGAGCCTGGAGTTAATGTAGCTACTATGAGCGTTGAACTAACTGGAAGCATAGGTTCCCAAGTAACAATTATTGACTATTGTCCCGAAACCTACAGAATTGCACATTATGACGTCGAAAAGGATGGAGATGGTGTAATTACCGGTAGCAATCAAAAAGATATGGTTCAAAAGAACTTAAGTGATGCACTGGATAGAAGACCCGAATGGAGCAAGGTTCGATGGGTAGTGGTCAATGCACTTTCTTGGGAGGCAATAAAGCCTATTTCCTTGCATTATAATCTCCACCCACTCGCTGTGGAGGATATGATGGATATACCTCAAAGGACAAAAATGGAGGTGTTTGAAGAGCAGCTTTTCTGTTGTTATCCGCTTCATGTGCTTAGTACAACACAGACACCATATTCATTTAGCCATTTTTGCATTCGTCAAATCATACTTGGGGTTTTTTGGATCTTCAAGCAAATTGCTGCAGGATTCACTGGTCTTAAAGTCTTGATAGTTCGACTCTACAGGTACCTGGTATCTAAAAAAGCCATTAAAAAGAGAGATATCGAAAACAGTCCTCAATTTGGAAGTATATCCACCTTTTGTGAGGATAGTTTATCGAAACTGTCAGGTTCTAGTGGTTCTTTAACAGGTTCGGAGACATCGAGTAAAAAACGACACTTCCAGTATGGTGCCTCATCCGAATCATTGTCACAAAAGAGTTATAGTATAGATGTAGAGGAATGCATCCCATTCTATACATTAAAACATGGTATTCTCTGTGGTGACGCATACTCTTCCCCATTGGCTGAGAAAATTAGGCAGCTCCCTCTCAGGTCTATATACGATTGGAATCAAGCGAATTATCTATTAAAAAGAGAGGCGCTTCAAAATATGCATATACCAGGAACTTCACAAAGTTATGAAATAACTTTGGAGCAGGTTTCCTTGTTTATGGTTGGGGATTCAGTGATAACATTTTTTGAGAAGAGCGCCCCAGAAATTTACGGACCACTTGAGAACAGGCTTAGATCAAAAGATACAATGCTGCGTCAATCTAGTGATCCCGCTATTCTGGTTCAGGCTCTACTTGACACCAGTGTAGATTTACTCGGGCCTATTCTCAATGCATATAGAACAAGATTGAACAGACTCCAATCGCTTAGTGTTCAGCAGCCTAACCTTCAGCATACACGATCACTCCACGCCTTCATGACTGATTTAGCTATCCTTCGTCCTCCAGTGAATTCTATTGCATCTATTGTGGGTAGTGTGTGGTCAAAATGCTCTGTGAGTCGCAAACGCACCAGGCAACGCAAAAAGCGCGAGCGGCTCCAAAAGCAACAACAGCATTCACGACTCTATTCACACGATGAGAGTTCTACAGCTACCCTTAGTGACCCATTTGTCCCTGAGTCTAAGAAAAAGAAAGAAAGTAAACTGTCGGATGTTACTGCGCTGTATTTCTCAGATGTAGCCCATCACGCTTTGAGTTACTTACAAGACTTGGATGATATGCGCAACCAATCTTTAACCTTGAGCAGTTTGATTTTCAACACCATAAGTATACATGGTAGCGATTATATGAAAATGCTGTCCCTGGTGTCTGTTGTTTTCTTGCCCCTCACCTTCTTGACAGGTTACTTCGGCATGAATTTTAAGACATTTACAATATTAGACCATGATGTGGCGTACTATTGGGTAGTAGCTGCCCCTGCTGCTGCAGCTCTTTCGGCGGTTGTCATGTACTCAAGCACAAAGTACCAAGTCCTAGAAATATGGGAACGCGCAAAAGCACAGATCTAATAAGTTTTTGGTAGTTAGAAAGTAAATCTGAATTACATAAATTTATGCAAAATTAATCCTGTTCTACTAAAATAGTGCTATTCTTTAGATTTGCGTCCTCAACGGTTTTATCCAGCTCAGGTTTCAGGTCGCGCCGCTCGGAAGAGAGTGTTATAACGCCATCGTAGTTCAAAATATGTTTAGCGACACCATAAATAAGAGAGACAGGATCACTCAACATGAACCTGCGGACAACACGTTTACCGTCCCCATAACGCAACTGGATACGAGTTGTCTCCGGTGAGTTCGGAGGTTCAGGAGTGTCGACCGGTTTGATTAAAAGAACAGGGTTGGACTCTGTTGCAGGCTTAGGCTGAGCTAACTCTGGAGTTGGCTTTGCCTCCTCTTCTGCGTTTCTTACTGCAACTTCCTTCTCCTCCTTCTCCTCTTCCTCCTCCCCTTCAACATCGGGAATAGTAGCAATGAACTCAACCACATCCTGAATAAATTCTGACTCGGACGGTAATCGACTCCAAACTTTCTGCTGCTCTCCTGTCCATGAATCAATGATTCCAATGTGAGGGTACCCTTCGAAGGGGTAAAGGCCCTTGTAGTCTTCACCATCAGGGTCTTCAATATCATACTGCAAAAATATGAAATTCTTTGAGATGATGTCTTTTATCTGTTGGTTACGCCAAAGATCACGATTAACTCGTTGGCAAACGAACTCTGTGTTGTCCTGAACGTTCACCATTACTGACTTTTTTGCTTTCTGGGCAATCTCACGAGCCTCATCTAGGCTGGCATCGGTGATAATATCAAAAGGAGGGCGAAACAAGTTAGCCAGTCGTCTCTCATGTTTTGTCATGTTGGATTCCTCTAAATCTGAGTCTCGCATCTGATTGAAAACGCCCTTCTTACGCGACCTCACTTGCGCCCGCTGAGATTCTCTAATCAGTTTATTCGTTTGGATAGCTTCCTCGTCAATTAATTGGTCATTAAAACCAGCAATTGCCTCACGAACAGCTGCATCATCGTCCACTTGGTTGCTTGTCGGTGGGGCTCCTGAAGTGCCACCCGATGCAAAGTATAGATTAATGGCATTTTCGAGATGACCATCACATGCTTCCAAATATTGTCTGGCTGCATCTGCCTCACTTGAGGTCACGGCCATAAACTGGGCCACCAAGTCATCATCACACATGGTTCCTGTTCGCCCTCAGTTGTAAATAGCTTATTTAAGGTCTAGTATTGTGTTAGTAATGCTAAGGGTGATATTGACTAATGTGATTCAAGATAGCCCTGACACAATATGGTAAAATGTCATCGAGGCTACGTTCCATTGAGTGGCACAAAGCCTGTTTGAGGAAGTATGGTGTGACCTATACAGATCCACAAGTTGTATATAAAGATTTGATTGAATTTGTTCACGTCTCGAATGTTCTTGGTAGGATTGAAACCGCGAATGAGCTGGAGAGTCGCGTTACAATAGAATTGTGTCAAAAATATGCACCATTGCTACACGTTCTCCTCCTGTTATCTAGCCATGATGGATCAGACGATGTAACAGATAAAATTTTGGAGGACTCTGGAGAAGAATATGACTTTGGGGACTCCCAAAGTTTAGGCGAGATAAGTGAGATAAGTGAATTGAGCGAAGAATCCGAATCAGAATTGGTAACTAGTGACACCAGTGTCACAATTCCTGATTTTAAGCAGAAAACAAGTGATGAAATTGCACCCTTGTTGCGTGTAAAATACCAAACAACAATCTTTTTAGAGCCTGAACAGTCACACCGGTGTATGGTCAATGATTTGGTTTTGATGCTTCATGGATATACTATCCCTGAGTGTGGGGTTAAAAATTTGAGCAAAACATGTTCTGAAGATGTGAATAGGATGTTTCACAAGATAAGAGTCCGGCTTTACGACCTCCCTCAAAGAATACGAAACGAAATTCTTGCTGAAATTCGAAATGCCGGTTGTGCTACCGTGATTCAATTGCTTTTAAGTTGTGAGAAACACCTTTTGAATCCACCGTCTTTCATCGTCAATACTAATTTAATCAATACTTGGTTGTCGGGTGCTCTGACACTTCCAATAACTCTCGGCCTAGATGAGAAGTTCTTCGAGTTCTTACCTGCAAACCAAAACCCCGATACCGTTTTAGAAGATTGGATGGGTGGAAAAACTGAGTTGGACTCTGTGGTTTTGGAGGCGTACGGTTTATCCTCTCAACTGCACCACCCCAGGCTATTGGAATCTGTCCTGCTGGGATCAATTGCCTCAAACGTTTTTGATTTGACTTTGAATCCAGAAATAAGCTTCAAATCAAGTGATGAGTATGCTCGTGATATGTATAATTGGTACTACAATGTCAAAACCAGCATATATGAGTCGGGTTTAAAAGAGTCCATTATAAAGACGTGGGATTATTTCAGTTCCATATACTTGGTTCAAGATCCTCGGGTTTTGAATTTTTTCCATGAATGGTTAACGAAATCTGATGGCATCAGCTGGTATGTTGCCACGGAGACATTAATCGAAACGTGGCCAGACTGTCCTTTCGAATTGAATTTTGACTTAATGCCAATAATCAGTATTGAACTCCACCCTTACATAGAGTCATGGCTTGGTACCAACTACTCTCGTATTTTTTCATCCGAGGAACTTGGCCGGTTGTGGCTAAAGGCAATTGACGGGTTCCGTAATGGTGATCAAGTCGTTGAACTTGAGCTGGCCGATATTTGCAAAAGGGTGAGAAGCAAACTACTAGAGAATTGTACAAAGAAAGCCTTGTAAAATAAATTAAATAAAAATTAAATAAAAAAAACTCTTAAAGTGATTTAGGCCATTGACTTAACTACTGTTGCTGTTGCTGTCCTGGCCACATAGCATACTGTCCTGACCACTGCATTGGGTACTGTGCCTGCTGCCATTGCTCAGGATAATAAACATACTGGGGATTTTGTGGTTGTCCTTGAGTATACTGTGTTGGCTGAGCGTATTGGTACTGAGAAACACCAGGTATCACAGTGTAGCCTGGGTAATACTGATATGGGTTTTGTTGCAACGGGTACTGCGACGCAGATGAAGCTACGCTATAGTACTGCTGGCCCTGAGCAGTATTTTGTGGCTGGCCCTGAGCGGACGCTGCTGCCGGTGCTGCTGCCGGTGTCTGGAGGATATCAGACGGTGCTTGAGAGTGTGGCTGCAGGCTTTGCTGTCCCGTAGACTGGTAGATATATGCAGGTAACGGTTGTGTCTGTGGTGGAATCTGAGCCTGTACAACCATGGGAGATGCTAATGTCTGGCTTTGCATATTCGAGGAAGGTTGCAAAAAGTTACGCGATTGAGGCGATTGACATTGTGGCTGTGGCTGGGCATATTTATGGCCAGTACTTGGAGATTTAGGCGTTTCCTGTGGCCTTATAGGCTCGTTAGTATAGTTTTGCACCTGTGTATGAGATTGCTGCGGCTCTACAAGCTGTCGCTGAGACCCCTGAGAAAAGTGGGCAGCTGTTTGAACTCGCTGTAAAGGCAGTGAACTTGGCACTTGTGAGGCCTGTTGAGCCGGTTGTTTTACCTCCATTAGCTCAGTTTGGATGTTTCCGGGCACAGCTTGTGTTTGAATTTCCATCTTAGGCACAACCTCAGATAAATTATTTGATTGCACTTGGTTTTCAGAACTACGTTGCCATTGGTTCTCTTCAAGTTTTCTGCGCTTTGGCTCAAGATTGTCGGTTCCGTTATTAGAGTCAGAGTCATTTATTTCATCATCGCTCTCGGGTTGGGCATTATTCCAACTGCTTATCAGTTTAATATCCGCATTAATGTCGTCAGATCCAAGGCCTGGTAGCTGCTGGGTGTTTGTCAAAGTATTAATTGTATCCAAGTTGAAGCTAATCCAGTCCATGATAGGAACCTCGCTATCCCGGATTATACCTGACTTTTTGTACTCTGTGCGGATTCTAGTGATTTTATCCCGGCGTAACTTTCCAAGACCATCTCTTAAATCCATTTTTTGTCTGTGGAAGTCTCGCCATATGTTTAAAGCCTCATGGCGAGAGTTGTCCCTTATAGACGTAACCTGGTAGGACAAAAGCTTTCCCATATGATACAAGTGTGCACGATCGTCTTTTATCAGTGCTTTGTTTTGGTCTGTTTGCTCCAAGTGTATCATTTTTTTTAAAGTCAGCGCGGTCCTTTGTTCAAGGGCTTTAGTTAACACTCTAGCAATCTGAGAATACTCATTTGCTAAAGCTGCTTGCTGTATTTTGATTTCAGACTCAGTGAGTCCGGTCATTAACGTTGGAGTGGTTGTAGAATGTGCGATTTCGACTTGATCGCCGTCATTGTTTTGCGTGTTCTCTCTGGCGTCTGAGGCATAATGTATATCACCTTCATCAGAATCTGACGTCCCTTCCAGGCCCATATGCGCATATCCAGGTGTCTGTACTTCAGCGGATGGGCTGTAACTCATCGTTAAGTTTAAAGCGCCTGCAGAATCTCACTGTAATCCTAAGAACGGGTTAGGAATGCGGCTTGGGACACAGGCTGAAGGTGAGACCTCAAAAGACAATTAGGGTATTTATTTATCGAAAACAGTAAAAAATTATCACATACCATACGTGCACCTATAAAATATAATTTTAGAGGAAAAAATACTTATTTCAGATAATAAATTATAAATACATATGTGAAAGTGGTAAAATTATTTTTCCATTTAAGTTTACCTTGGGGTAACAGGGCATGTAAGGTCCACAAGATTGTCCACTCATGGATATTGTCGGCAATTGCAGTTTAAAATGATGAAAACGATGCGTATATCTTGCATTACCCTTACCTTTGTTTCGAGAGGCTAGATGTAAGTTGCTTAGTGATACTTGTTGGGTCGTCAATTTCATTCGATAAGGCAGTAAGAATGAAAAAGATTTAGACGTTTTATATTGAATAGATTTTGTTTTTGATCATTACTACTTGAATCTTAATGAATTTTTTTACTGTTGGTTTAGTGAATTTGTTATAAGAATTGTAACAGTAACATGTGTCTTGTGAAGTAGACAATAACAAAGCAAATAATCAAAATTCGATTAGAGGCAGTAATAGTCAATTACATCGAATAAAGCACATGAGAATACTTCTACTTCCTGTTACCAAATCAAGATCAGCAATTTTCTGTCAAAGACAAGCCGTTCCCTCTGTTCGTAGCAGTCCTAGACTTGACGATCGTTTAGCTAGCAAAGGTGAAAAACTATGGCGGAGTTTTGAAACCAGTGATAGGAATTGGAAGAAATTTATTGTTAAATGGGTAGGAAAACTTCTGGATACTGTGCAGTTTGAAGAAACATGTTTACGGACGTTGCCACCTCGGAATACCTGGCAAAGACAAATAGCAAATTCTGAATCTCATGTTCCTGAAAAACAAGCTATTAAAAAGAGCATTAAACTAGAACCAATTGAATTGGTATACCCATCCAGTGCATTGTCAACCCGTGATTTTAATGCTGCTCACAGTATTATAGTCCATCAAGCAAAACTCGGTCTTGCCATTCACAAAAAGCAAATGTTGTGGTGTTTCCTGGGCCTACCTTTAACTATACCATTTGCACTAAATCCGTTTATCCCGAATGTTCCTGGATTCTATTTGATCTACCGTATCTGGTGTAATTTCAAAGCCTACAAAGCTGCCCAACATTTACAATATCTTTCACAGCTTCACCAACTCAAAGGTGTTACATTTAAGCCCTTGGATGATATTTACGAGAATTTTGAAAAAGATGGAAGAATTACTGCTGAGATTGTCGGTGATATTGCCGATCTATTTAATGATAATCAGCTGAGGCGCGAATTAAATCATGCAGTAAGGCAAGTGGACAGAATTGACTCAAAAGAAAAAAGAAAATCTGCCTAGATTATAGAACTATATCATTCAGACAAAATTATATTATTCGCATATTTATACTCTATTGTATCACATCACCCACAAATTACCCCAATCGCTTAATAAGCTCATCGACCAGAAGGATTCAATTGTGCATGCCTGGATTTGCCAGTCTGCTAAGCTGTATTCTCCTGTGTGTACAGTGGTGCTACTGTGATAATCTAATTGATGCACCACGTAGTGAAACCGTACCTGTACTTGAGCACCGGAACCTGGAGCAATTTGATCTAAGCAAAGTCGTCCTTCTATCTACCCTCGATGGATCACTGCAGGCAAGACACAGAGAGACAGGAAATGTTCTGTGGACTTTAGAAGGCTCTGAATTGGTTGAAATTACCCCAATGCCACCTAATGGTTACGAAAATATAAACATTTCCAACAACAGCCCAACAAAAGCAAACCACACTAGAAAAGGAGAGAGAAGTAAAAATTCCGGTGAATTTAAATGGCTTGTGGAGCCAAATCAAAAGGGTTCCCTTTATTTTTTTACTCCAGATGGCGGTATTGAGCGAGTTCCAGCTGCTATTCGAGATTTAGTTCAAAAAGCACCATTTGGAATCGTTGGAAACGTTATGTACACTGGTTCAACTCAAACAACACTTTACGCAATTGATATTTTCACTGGAGACATTATTCAGGTCCTTGGAGGTGGTATAGAATACTCGCTTCAGAGTGGAACGATTGATCCCACCCGGGTGCTTATGGTAGGTATGACCGAATGTGCACTGGATATCCACGATCACATAGGAGAACCAGGCACACGCATTGTTTTGCGAACTTGGTTGCCGAATTCGCGGGACGAAGATCTGGCAGCACAGTATACCGCACCCCTGGATGCCCTTTATATTACACCTTTAACCAATTCAACGGTTATGGCGCTCGCAGAAAATGAACTCCGGCCCCAAAGGTGGATCAGAGAAGTCCCTTCGATGTTAGTGGATGTTTTCGACGTTCTGGGTAACAAAAAGGATAGAACGTTGGCTATAGTGCGCCAGCCTCCCCTCAATTTGCCAAACTCTGGTTCTGAATGGGACCTCTACGTTACAAAAGGTACTCCAGTTGTGTTTAGTGGGAAACGATACGCGGCTCTGCTAGGAACTTCTCAGCGTTCGGCATACTGTGATGGATCAGGAAACAGTATTGCCGGTGTGCATCCATTGTGGTGTCAAAATAGACGAGGAGGAAAGGATAGGCCTCGCGATGCTGTAATATCACTTCTTCCGCCCTCTCCATCGAGCACATTCCCACTGCTTGACCCACCCGATTGGGAAGCGGGGTCTGGCTCACTGAATACTTTGCCCCCCAGTGAAGATGAAAGCTTCCTTAGCCTATCTAAGTCTATTGGATTTAAAGGCATTTTGACAAATGTGGTGGTAATGGTCATACTTCTAGCCGTTGGTTACTTCACTGCTCTGCGGGGAAAGTTTACACTACGAAAACGCAGTGGTTCAGCATCTTCAAGTAGCAGCGATGAAAAGAAACGCAAACGAGGTAACCGTGGAAGTCGTGGAGGCAGAAGAGTAAAAAATAAGGAGTCACCCATTGAAGTTAGTGATACAGTTTTGGGATACGGGTCCCACGGTACTACGGTGTTGAAGGGGCGGTTTGAAAACCGTGATGTGGCTGTAAAACGGATGTTATTAGAGTTTTATGATGTCGCATCCCAGGAAGTTGATATCCTTCGAGAAAGTGATGACCATCCCAACGTGGTTCGTTACTACTACAAATACCAGACTGATCAGTTTCTATACATTGCATTGGAACTCTGTCCCGGTACATTGGAGGACCTTGTTCGCTCCTCCGCGCAGTTTAGTGTTCAGTATAATCCGCTTGACGCCTTGAGACAGGTCACACTGGGCCTTCAGCATCTTCATTCACTTCAGATAGTGCACCGCGACATTAAACCCCAGAACATTCTGGTTGCTTTACCGAATCGTAAAGCGAAGAAATCGAAATCTAAGGTTGAGACGCTGGGTGTGAGATACGTCATTAGCGACTTTGGGCTGTGCCGGAAACTAGAAGGCGAACAGTCGTCATTCCTTCCAACCGCAGCTGCGGATTCGATCGCAGGAACTGCCGGTTGGGCAGCCCCGGAGATCATTTCAATGGGGACCTCTGGTTACTTAATTGGACCGGCGTCAGACTCTGTTGGAAACGATGAAAATTCTGAACCTGCAAAAGAAGAGAAAGGTGATTATATGTCCCCTCGTCTCACTCGTGCAGTTGATATTTTTAGCATGGGATGCTTATTCTATTACGTTTTGAGTGGTGGAAAACATCCGTTTGGGGATGCACACATGAGACAAGTTAATATTCAACAAAAGAACTTGCCACAGCTCGAATCTAGTGACCTTGTGGATGCATTGGCTCTAGATTTGATCCCCCGAATGCTTAAATGTGAACCTAGCGAGCGCCCCAATACTAGCGAAATTCTCCATCACCCACTCTTCTGGACTGACCAAATGAAGCTGGACTTTTTGGTTAAAGTAAGTGATCGATTAGAACACGAAAGTCGTGAAGAGTATTCCGCACTTATTGAAGAGTTGGAAAAGGAAGCGTCAAGCATTGTGGGACAGAACTGGCACGACGAATTCCCAACAATATTTATTGACAATCTTGGCAGGTATCGAAGGTATCATGGTGACAAAATTCTTGATCTGCTCCGTGCATTAAGAAATAAATTTCACCACTACAACGATTTTACGCCTGAATTAAAGCAGTGTGTCGGAACAGTACCGGGAGGATTCCTAAACTTTTTTACATCTCGATTCCCAAAGTTATTGGTACATGTTTACTACTACGCTGAGAAATTCAAGGAGGAATCTTTATTTAGAGAATACTACGCTAGTTAATTGCTTCAAATTGTAACTTTTTAACGTCCGAGCCAATTTTTTTTTTATACTTACTAATGGCCATCACTAACCAGCAGCGATTGACCCGAGGAGGTCAAAAATACGCTGCTAAAAAGAAAGCAGCCAGTGTTCCTGAAGTTAAATTTGATCCAGAGTCCAGAAAAGATTATTTGACCGGTTTCCATACCCGAAAGCTGGCCCGGCAGGCCGAGGCCAGGCGAAAGGCTGAGGAGATGAATCGTGCTGCAAGATTAGCTGAGCGCCAGAAGATCCGTGAAGACCGTAAAGCAGCTATAAACAAAGGAATGGAGCGTTTGAAAGAAGCTGAGGAAATTATCGATGGTAAAATCCAAAAACAGGAAGGTTCAGGCGACGCACCTGGTGAACTTAGCGATGATGGAGAAGAGTTCACTGGCTTCAAAGAGACCAACGGGATATTAAAACGATCAGTTTATGGAGATAGTCAGGTCACCTTTGAGGAGATTAACTTGGATCCATATGTTGATATCAAGCGGAGTGAAGAAGTCCTTAATGAAGCCACTGAAAAGGCTCAGAACTACGCTGCATATGTGGAACAGATCGAAGGTCGTAACAGAAAGCAGGAAGAAAAGGAAAAAGTTGTTAAGCGTAAGAAGAAGTTCCGTTACTTGCCCAAATCAGAGCGCAGGATGATGAACCGCAAGAACAAAGTTAGGTGATATATATGTATATTTATTTAATTTGATGCAGTTCGATCTCCTCCAACTCATCTGGCTCGCTGTCCACTCGGAAAATGATCCACATTCCTCGCCGAGTGAGCTCAAGAGCCTGTAAGCCGAATATGACATGTTCATAAGGAACCGCGAACAAAAACGCATACCTCAGTGCAAAGTCAACAATAAATGCCATAAAGTAAGACCATCGAGGCAGTCTCAGCACTGCAAACTTGTTGGACAATCTGTTGAGTTTCCAGTCCACAAGAATATCCCAGGTAAAGCTGTATGTGGCACTCAAAATCAACACATAAAACAATCTTTGTTCGTATTGTTTAATGGTATCTTCAGTTCCCTCGAACCTGCTGAGTACAGACAATTGAGTGCGAATGGCGTTAGGCAAGTTTCCAACAAAATACTTGAAAAAATTCAGGATGTGCTGTTTGTTTTTCGTGCTGCGGTACTCCCCAAAACACTGCTTCATGCGAATAACACTGGGAATGCTGGCAGTCAATGGGATGAGAGGAGTGAACATAGCAGCACGGTCTAGTGATTCGCCAACAGGAATACTATAAATACTGAGGTAAACCGACAGAGTTATGTCTGAAAGAACCGGAGCGAGTGAAACCAAGGCATCACTCACGAGGATATCTCCCAAGCGGTGATCAGAGCTTACCCGACCCCGAATTACGCGAGATAGAACCCGTCTAAGGCGCTGCTGTTTTAATATTAAAACAATGGTGCATATGAGAGTTACTAGCGTGAAAACACGCGTTTGGACTCCGGGGAGAATGGCCCTTTGAGTCGAAACTACAGCACACCCACTCAGCAAAACCATCAAGAGGTTGCTGGCAACATTTCTTGGAGTAGAGGAAGCTTGCTGGTATCCAAACACTCTAAGTATGTTTATGTTGAGTTTAGAAAGGACATAGTCGTCTAAACTAAACAGATAAGCTGCGTATACTAGCAGAGCTGCCACTCGAAGCTCAAGCATGGGTTGGGAAGTTCGGCAGTTCAAGCGATATTTAACGAAGCAAAAGCCTTTTACATTTTGTTTCAGACGCTTAACGCGCAGTGAGCTTTCGGTAAACTAAAATGTAGGTCTATTTAAAATCTATAAGCATGAACTGAAACTCGCATGGGCCAAAACCAGCCGAGTGTCTAATATTTAGATAAAAACGAATCTAATAGTGTTAGTACTATTCACCTCAGAATTTTCAGTGTGTTTGGATTGTCGGATCGTCACTGTACGTCTCCGTTTGGGGCGACATTGGTCATCAGTAGTGATACTTACGTTTTGAACATTTCCATTAAGTTGATGAAAAAAATAAGTGTGCTGCTGCCCTATGTAAAGCATGAAATATACCCTTACTAAGTACGTACTAACCCCATATTCTGTATATACTGTGCAAGATTCGAATCGAAGATAGTTAATTTTCAGTCTGAAGTGGTTTAAATAATGTTACGTTGTTACCATATATATGCACTTCTATCCTTTACGACCAAATAGTTTAACCTCTCTCCAACTTGCATAGATATTAAAGGCACAGTAATTAAGTGTAGTTTGGTATATTCCATTGATTTAATTTATTTTATTTAACCAATTCAAAGGTTTCAATCCAAAGAGATTTTTGATTTTTGATTTTTAATCCTTGATCTTTGTATGAATCCTAATTAGCCATTGTAATCTAAAAGTTATAGTAATCCTCTAAACAGTAAATTGAGCTCATTACAGCACCAACTAAAGATGCAGAGCGTAACCCCTTTAGAACTCCCTCGTCTCCTGGTTTATTGCCATTTGCTTTGAGCCATGGGTGTAGTTTGAGGTTGAAGTACCAAAAGAGCAAGGTCCAGTACCCCGTTCGGATCAAATTAAAGCTGATCTCGCCCAGATCAAGTAGCACCCCCCCCTCGACTAGCGCAATTAGTATCAATAAGGGCAGGATTGGTGCCACAATGTAGCCGATAAATTTCAAAACGAACCTGTCACTGAACTTGCCCATACCACAATTCGACACCAGCGTATAAAATATATTTAGAAAATATCTATTCCATATCGACCATTAATACACCGCTCGGCCACAGAGCATCAACACTAGAAACTGTAGCGTTAGTTATGTCGAGAGTTTTGCGGAGAACAGGGCTCACCAGACCGAAACCGTACTGGGGTTCGAAATCAAAATCGTCATCAAGATCAGGAAGTTCAAGATCTGGAAGTTCAAGATCTGGAGCCTCGTTCAGGTGTGAATAGACCAAGGAATAAAGATCGGTAACCGTTGCATTACCATCAATACTCAGATTAATACGTTTACCGTCGGAAAGCCTCACACTGATTCTAGCACTCTTCTCACCCGGGGATTCCAGCTCCTTTGCACGGCAAAAAACAGCGTAGCGCCATTTCTGAAGCATAAACTCCCTCTGTTTTTCCTGCTCCAACTTTGTTTTCACTTCCTTCTCGCGCTGCTGATCCGCCTCGAGACTCTCCTTGTACGCCATGTCCTGCTCCTCTCGGACCTGCCGGTCGAAATCGAACTGTTGGCGTTCCAGACGAAGCGCGATGATTTTTGGCTCGTGGTCCTCAATTGTTTTGCACACTCTTGCCATGAGCTCCTCTGCCCCAAAAGAGTTAGTTAGAAGAAGTCGGCTCATTACGATGACGCTGGAGTGTGTGTTTTGGGGACTAGGCGCAATTAAAGCAATTGAAGGCAATTGCTTCATGTTCAGCGACTCAGCGACCCGGAATCCCTCGAGTGCGAGGCCCGAGGAGAACCAGGTCTCCACCTCCGGGATGCTGAGCACGCCAGATTTCTGCAGATCCGAGAGGAGAGGAGAGTTGGTTGTTTCGTTAGTTATGACCACCAGAAGGTACTTCAGTTTAGTCTTAACCTTCTCCAAAGCGTCGTTGTAGGACACGTTCTTGAGTGTTGGTGAGCCTACCACCGGTAGCAGCTTTTCGTAGTACCTTTTGGCCAATTCAGGACTGGGTGCGGTATACGTGAATTTGTACCCCAAAAAATTAATAACAGCTGCTATTTTCCCAAACAAAAACCGAATTAGTGGGTTGGTGATGAGGTAGACAACTGGGTTGGCCGGAACCCGGCCCGCAGGGTACTCCACGAGGTTCTCGGCAACCTCAAACTCCAGCTCGTCCATCAGTGATTTAGCGGCTCCCAAGGGGTGCACACCTTCGTGGGGTGTTTGGTGCCTGACCGGTTGAACGTTGCTGTAAACAGCTGCAGGTCCCTTGGGAGGCTCACCCGCATAGAATCGCTCAAGGGCTATCATAACGTTTCCTTCAGCAGCATTGACACGCTCGCGGGCCTCGTCAACTGACCCGGTCCATTGAGAGAACTCAATAAATGTTTCCAAAGGATCCATGCCCTTAAACGTAGCTGGATCGCCGACTTTCCACGGTCCAAACTCACACGTGACGAGGTTACCACACAAATGTCGGACGCAGACAAGAGCGCAAGCGATGTGGAGTTGCCCGTTAAGGAGGCCACCCAGGAGCAGAAAAGCGACGACAACGAGGAAGGGGTAGCTGACTCGCAGCCTTCCTCCCGTGATGGCGAGGAAGGAGGAGAGGAAGGAGAAGAAGGAGAAGAAGAAGGAGACGAGGAGGAAGAAGAGGAGGAAGAAGAAGAGGAGGACCGACAGAGCAGAAGAAAACGGCGGAAACTGCAGTTTATCGATGTAGAGGCCGAAGACGACGACGACGACGAGGCTTTGAGCGACGACGAGGACGGTCTCCAAGGCGAGGACGGATTCGTGCAGGAGAAAGCCGATGGCGTGGCCGATTCGGCTCCGCGAGTCTACCGCCAGGTCGACCGGACCCAGGACCGCTTCACTGATGCCGATGCCGAGAAACTCGCTGAGCGGTACCGGGAACGCTACGGTCGGCATGCGGCCAGGAAGTACACGAGCGGTGCTGGCGGTGCCAACAACGTCCCCCAGCAACTGCTGCTTCCCTCCGTGGACGACAGCCCCATCTTTGGTATCAACTGCCGGATCGGCCGAGAAAAAGAGGCCGTGAAGGCTCTGCTGCGGAAACAGCTCTCACTGCAGTTTTCGTCGAAAAACTCGCTGGTGTTCTCCGCCTTTCAGCGAGACGGTTTCCCGGGGCGAATCTACATCGAGGCCCAGAACGAGGCTGCTGCGTTGCACGCGGTGGCCGGAATCCCCAACGTCTTCGGCCAGAGCCGCGTGCTGAAGGTTCCCATCAAGGAGTACCCGGATATGTTCCGAGTGGTTAAGAAGCAGGAGACGGAACTTGTTCCCGGGAAGTACGTCCGTGTCAAGCGCGGCAAGTATGCGGGCGATTTGGCCGCAGTTATTGACCTTAGTGACAACGGGTTGGAGGTCCGCCTGAAACTCGTGCCACGGTTGGACTACGGTCGGACCACTGCCGTTACCGGGGCAAATACCGGTACCGAAAAGCGGAAACGGTCTGAACGGCCCCCCCAGCGGCTGTTTTCGTCTCAGGATGCTGCCACCCACGACCCCCAAGGCCTGATGTCCCACGGCCCCAATGGATGGATCTATGCCGGAGAGACATACGCCAAGGGCTACCTCAACAAGGACTTCAAGATTGGGATGCTCGAAGTCAATGACGTGCGGCCCACCCTGGCCGAGATCGCGAAGTTCCAGAATAATGCCGAAGACGGGGACATTGATCTTGCCAGTTTGGGCGACGAGCTCAAGCGACACGCCGCCCAGAGCACTGCATTTGCCGAGGGTGAGCGAGTAGAGGTCGTTCAAGGCGAGCAGAGCGGACTGCAGGGCCGTGTGATCAGCGTCAATGGTCACGACAACATTGTCGTCATCAAGGGCGACCGCAGCCCCTATAAAGGCCTCGAGGTCAGCGTGCCGGCTTCTCAGCTGCGCAAACACTTTGCTGTTGGTGACCACGTCCGTGTGGTGCGCGGAAACTACAAGGACGACACTGGTTTGGTAGTGAGCAGCGACCGTGGCCAGGTTACTTTGTTGTCGGATGCCAGCAGGTCCGAAATCACCGTGTTTAGCCGGGATTTACGAGCGGCCTCTGACACCACTGTCCAGAACCAGTTGGCTGGTTTCGCTATCCAGGACCTGGTGCAGCTCAACGCCCAAACCGTCGGGTGTGTGATTGACGTGGAGCGAGACAGCGTTCGGGTGCTCACCCAGGATAGCCAAGTCGTTTCCATTGAGCCGGAGGCAATTGCAATGAAGCTGCGAGCGGGTGGCCAGCGACACGCAACCGATGCTCGGGGCCGTGAGGTCTCCATTGGCGATACCGTTCGGGAAGTGGACGGTGAGCAGCGGCAGGGAGTGATCATCCATCTCCACCACCAGTTCGTGTTCCTTCATAACCGCGAGCGCACGGAAAACCTTGGTGTGTTCGTCAACCGCGTCTCGCAGATAACCATAGTCTCCACCAAAACCAGCAGGGAGAAGGTGGATCTTTCCCAAATGAATCCGGCAGCTCAGGCGGCCCAACCAGTCATCCAGCCAGCAGTTAAGGCTGCACACTTCAACACCAACCGTGTGGTGGGCCAGAAGGTCAGCATCGGGCCGGGCTCTGGGTATAAGGGCCTCAAGGGAATCATCCGCGATGCTTCGGAAACGGTGGCAAGAGTCGAGCTTGAGGCCCGAAACAAGGTTGTTACCGTTGATATTCAGAAACTGCTGTTTACCTCGCCTGCAACCAAACAGCTTGTGTCCCTCCGCGACTTCATGAACCCATACAGCGGTGGGGGGAGACCACAGGGCCACCAAAGTGGGGCATACGGCAGTGGGGCACAGACTCCGAGGTCCAGATGGGCTGGAGGCAAGACTCCTGGTGGTATGACTCCGGCGTGGAACGGCTCGGGCTCCAAGACACCAGCGTGGAACGCATCGGGTGGGAGAACACCGGCCTGGAACGCACATTCTGGTGCCAAAACTCCGATGTGGAATGCCGATAGCGGTAAAACCCCGGCTTGGAATGCCGATAGTGGGAAAACCCCGGCTTGGAATGCCGACAGTGGGAAAACTCCTGCCTGGGGTGCTGATAGCGGTAAGACTCCGGCTTGGAGTGCCGATAGTGGGAAGACTCCGGCCTGGAGTGCCGATAGTGGTAAAACACCGGCCTGGAGTGCTGATAGTGGTAAGACACCCCGTGGAGGACGCACTCCTGCTGCCTGGAGCTCGACCTCCGATGCTTGGGATACCTCCAAATCCGGAGGAGACTTCTTCTTCTCGGAACAAACTGCTGGGTCCCCAACAACTGCACCTACACCGGGGGCAGCACCCACACCGGGTCCCGCATATGACGATGATGAGGAGGATGAGGTGCAGTACGAGGACTAGAACTAACTTAATTAATAAATCTGAAGTTAAATGCAATATTATGTACAATTATGTTGACTTTTGGTTCTGCTGGGGCAGCTTTCGCTTGCGGCCTTCAGTGAATAGGACGTGTCTCATGACTACGGGGTCGTAGCGCACCTGCTGCATGAGTGGGGCAGTACGTGGTCTATAAACATACCTTGTGAACCCGGTTTTAGCTGAAGAGACCAGCTTGATCAGGGTGTGTCTTGATCTTACTTTGGCCATTTGTGGAGGAAGGTGAAATTTCGTGCTTAGGTCATACCCCCCCCATGAACAGCGTGTTGGACGAGAAGTGTCCTACTTTGAGCAGTATCAAACCGTTTTTAAAGGAACTAGGCGCCTCGAATCAACATGTTACAGAAGCTCGACCAGCTAACTTTAAATTCACTCCAGAACAGACTGCTAGGCTGGATGAGCTGAGGCTAGAGCGAGAGCAGCTTTTGTTGGCCATTAAAACTAGCGAGCAACTTAAAGACCCCCAACAAAATGCCAAGGAATTGGTTAGCACTCTTAGTGAACTCGGCAGTTCGCCTACCGAATGCGAAATTGAAACTATGATCCGGACTGAGTGGTACGACGCTGCTCACCGGTCGGCACTGGAGAAGCTCGGCCTGTATTTAGAAGAGTATAAGTGGCCAAACAATGATTTACCTTCATTGGACCCAAAGAAGCCAAAATCAGACCCCTCTCTGGCGCAGGCGCTGGAGTATGCGATCACACTTGATACCAATGCTGTTTTCGAGGTTTTGGCCAGGCCAATCGGGGACCGAATAGTCTACCATTTTACAAAAAGCACCGACACTGCGCAAAATGACAAGCCTGAGTGGCTCTTCACGTACCTTTTCAAGGTGCTCGAGCTTCGCACCCCGTACCTCACCCACGAAGTTCAGAGGTTGGTTTCAGCACCGGTTGACAGGCTGGTTAAGGCTTTGACACCTGCGGTTTCTCACTGCTGCCGCATTTATTTGAAAAACGAAAACTTCATGCTTCACTGCTTGGACTATGCCTCTGCCCTCGAGCAGGAGTTTTGGGTCTCAAAGGAGACGGCCGACTTGGTCATCAGTAAACTGGTGGGCGGGCAGGCTGTGGTTGAAAGGTTTATTCAGGAACAAAGCTCTCTTTACTTGGACCAGTTGAGTGAGATTTTGAATGAACCATTGGAAATAGACTTCGATGCCAATGTGCCTTCCGCCAAGCCGACTTTTTCGGCTTTGCACGTCAAGCAGATGCTTTCGGAAGCAGACAAGCTTATACGGCTAGACCCATACCTAGTGTTGACTCAGTGTCACTTGCAAGTTTTGAAGTTGTACAGGGAACAGCTCGAACAATCTAAAACCGAGTTTGATTTGTTGTGTTGCCAGTATGGTTCGGCTGCATACTTTCAAAGCTATCTTAATCGGTGGAAAGTCCAGCTTATAGTTGCCAATTCCCAGGTGAGGGGGGTCGAGCGGTGCACTACCGAGTTTCACGAGCTGAGGGACGCAATTGCCAAAAGAATTGCTAAGCATTTAATGCGAAGCGCGCAAAAGAACTTAAAGCCTTTCTTCAGGATTGACTGGAGAGATTGTGATAACAGTTCCGTTGAAATAAGGCAGTTTTTGGATGCATTAAGAGACGATGTATCATTAGTGGAAAGAGTGGCAGGATCCAGTGCCTCCGACAAGGCCAGAGTCACAGTACCATTTGCAGAGGAGTTGGCTAAGCTCATATACACACTAGTAGTTCAGGCACATGTTTTCTCTGTCCAGAGCTCAAAACTGCTGCTTGGAGACATTGAACGCATCTGGAGTCAGTGGAACTTACCGCTTGCGAAGCATTATAACCGACTAATTGAGGCAGTAAACGTGCTGATTTCGGGGAATATCGAAACTGAACACTTGTCAAAAGAAGAGGTGGAGGGTCTAGTTTCCCGTCGTAAATAATTTTTTTATGTATCACGGATAAGTTTGAGCATGGATGATCTTTGAGGATCATGATCAGTATCAAGTTCTTTCTCGTCATCACTGTCTGACCACGGTGTGCCTGATTTAGTTACGACAGATTGGGAAGACTTAACACTACCGTCATCAATGTTCAGGTTACTGGTCTGCTCAGTAATGTCTACACTGCTGTCACTGGAAGTATCTAAGGTGAGCCTATTAGGCAAAAAGTGTTCTTCAACAAGATGGTGCACAACTGGCCAACCATACGCATTGCTGAACCTCCTTCGTACAATTATGTTGTTGTGGGCCTCAGGAAGCAAATTCACAAGTACCTTGCGCCAGCTTAACTTAGTATGATATGACCTTGCAATCCGTTCTTCCATTTTCGAAACCTCGACTTTCTCGTCTTTTCCATTAAGTGAACTAACCAGGGATGTCTTATAGTGTCTTGGCGGCAAATCTTTCTCAGTATACAATCTATCATGAAATATAACATCCTGCCGCGATGAAGGGTCAGTAATGAAGTCCTGAGTGGGGTGAGGAGGAAGCAAAATAGAAATACCACTCTCAATCAATGAGGTTTTGTGAGGTAATGTTTCCCCTACCGTTCCACTAGTCTCACCAATGTCACCAACAGTTTGGTAATGGGAAACCAGTGTTTGCCTATGATTAAACAAAGATTTTAGAGGATCGTTCTTTTTGCTCTTAACTTTAGCAGTATCTTTAGTTTGGCCATGTGCCCGTGCTTCAGGGTCCTGGCTTTCGTTTTCTTTTTCGTTTTCAAAATCTTTTGAGTGTTTAACACCTTTTTTACGGTGAATGAGATGGTGTTTACCGGCTTTAAATGCTTCGTTAGCTTTTGCAATCGCGTACCAATCCAAAAAAACAAGGGCTGCAGTACGAAGAGGAACAATTCCATCATTCACAGCGTTTGCATAGAGAGTGCGGTTCTGAAACCGACCAAGAATAGTAAGCGTATCTTCGTTGGGTAAACTTTCAAGCAGAGGGTGTTTTTTTCCTGGAGTCCAGCTCAAGGCTAGATCCCTCCCTGACTTACCAACAATACCAAAATCGAGAGCAAACTGAACATATCCTGGATTTTCTGTGCTAATTCCAAGAATAGGGGATGCTAGTGCAATAAAATTCACCAATTCAATATCTTTGAGAATGTCAGGATTGGTCGCCTGGATGTATCCCAGGGCATATATTTGAGTCAAACCTCCCAATGAATGGGCTACAAATGACAACTTAGATGGCTTATATGTGGGTATAAGCTCATCAGTTATCCAATTTGCAAGGCGGTGACCCAGGTATTTCACACCACGTTCTGTACGACACACATTTCCTGTGTAACCTTTGCATATAAGGTTTTCTCCAGTAATTGCAGCAGCAGCATCAATTGTCTCTTTCATGTAGAGCATGTCTGCTGTAACATTCGATACCAAACCATGGGTAAGAACACATATATGAAGCGGTTCGTTGGGCCTGGGCAAAGGAGTTTGCCAAATCAACGCAGTATCGTGCTTTAAAACGCTCAAATTTGAGTTTATACTGAAGTGCTTTTTTATATTACTCCCATGGAGTTTCGCAACGTGCTCATTTGTACCAATTGTGATTGTGTAGTTGATCACAGCAGATCTGCTAAACAGAATTTCCGACTGAACAGTTATAATCCAGGTCTGCTGAGGGTGCATAACAGGTAAGTCAAAAGTAAAATGCTGTCCAGCTTTTAGGTGATAGTTGTAAACTGGTTTGGCAGAGTTTGGTGTATTCTCAAATTCACTATAATCTTCTGGACGCATATCAACATAAAGTGTATAGGGCCCTTTAAGGTAGGCAGCACGTAGAGCGCTTAACTCTGTATTTCTCAAACAACAATGTAACGAATTGGTTAGATCGTTACCTGTAACAGTGTAACGCATGACACCTCCGACATTTAATTTGCCGGTATCGTAGTATAGGACTTCACCGTTGTGAAGGTGCATGTTTCTGATTAGTAATCAGAAAAGATTCGTTAAGATTTGTGAAAAATGCGCATAACGGTTCTGTTTTTTCTGATTTATTTTTTCCGATTTCATTTTTTAAAATAATCTGAGATATTACAGAATTAAAATTTAGTGTTTTAAGTTTAATTACTTGACCAAAAGTTTGTACTGCGAGGGATTTTGTATACTTGCCTAATCGGGTAAGTGTTGCGGAGATGCAGTTTAGCACACTGAGCCACAAGATTTAAGCTACAGTAATAAAAGGCTAACCAATAATTGTATAATAAAGATACAATTGAACTAGATACAGCACAACGACACACCAGATGAGG
Source organism: Starmerella vitae (assembly GCA_030584925.1). NCBI lineage: Eukaryota > Fungi > Ascomycota > Dipodascomycetes > Dipodascales > Trichomonascaceae > Starmerella > Starmerella vitae. Next base: position 5,866 of record JAJMCB010000011.1, on the reverse strand, counting down.
ATTATAGAAATCATCTCAATCTGTGCAACAGTGGCCCTTGGAGTGCCAACGCAGACAAATAAAGAGACTAAATATGGTCTCGAACAGTATGTTCCCGGAGTAGTTGGTACTAAAATTCGTCGTGTAAAAAACCATGAACACTATGAACAAGGTGCACTCTCCAAACTCAACGAACGCCTTACAGCGAAGCTGCAGTCTTCACTGTACATGGACAAAGTCAAAAGCACTCTAAACCGCTTATTTTCTCGTGAAGATAATTCTAACACTGATGAAGGACTTATGACAGGTAATTTTACTGAGTTTGCGGCCACAAGTACTGTGTACGCTGAGAACATGCAGAACAAGCTCACCTATTATCTGATGAATATCACCTTGGGAACACCACCCCAGCAATTTATGGTCCAAATTGATACCGGATCTAGTGATTTGTGGGTCCCCGGAAGGATAATACAGTTCAATGGCTTTGATTCTAAGCACAGCCGCACCGTGAAACGGTTGAGTGATGACTTTAACATCAAGTATGTTAAAGACTCCGCTCAAGGATATTGGGCGGTTGATAACTTTGGTTTTGGTGGCCAAGATGTTCATGTAAATAACCTTCAATTTGGTGTGGCAACAGCAGCCCCAGATGCTACTATGGGAATTCTTGGTATAGGACCGATTGAGTCCGAGGTCAGCAAGATTGCTTATCCCAATTTACCAATTATGCTTGTTAGAGATGGATTTATTTCTAGGTCCGTCTATTCCATGTATATGGGTGGCATAGAGAGTGACCAAGGTGTGATTCTTTTTGGAGGTAGCGACAAGGCCAAATACCGCCAACTAACCACATTACCAATTGTATCTAAATCCACAATCCAGGTGGAGCTTGACATTGTGGCATTGACTGCAAGCCAGGGACCTGATGCCAATAGTGCGCAATTCTTAGAAGAAGACAGCCCTTTCAGTAACAAGTTTGGTTATTACAAGACAGCAGATCGAGATTCAGAGAACTTGATTATGACGAAGCATGATGTGATCATTTCTCAGAGGCCTTTAAATGTATTGCTTGACACTGGTACCTCATTGACATACCTTCCACCCGATATGGTTCAATCTATTGCCTCAGCTTTCCGTGCAACTTACGATAAGGACGTTGGAATGTATGTTGTCCATCAAGACGATCTCAACAACAATCCTCTCCAAGGTATGAATTTCCAGTTCCAGAACCAGATCATTTATATGCCCAAATCAGAACTTTTCTGGCCGCTCTCTTGGTTCTCTTTAGAACCAAGTCCATATTATGCTATGACCATCCTGGCTAGCGATAGTTCAATGGGCTACGAAATTCTAGGTGACAGTTTCTTGAGAAATGCCTACGTTATCTATGACCTTGATGAAAAAGAAATTCACATTGGCCAATATTACCCGTCGCCGTACAGCCACATCGTTCCCTTCTAAAGTGAAAAGAACTAAAGCATTAAATAGAAATCTACAGAAATATCGTTAATAATAATTGCAGAGAATAAAATATATTTAGATAGGGTTATACGGCATGTGCTTGGTGATAACCCGAAGAGCCATGCCAATGCCTACAAATGTTAGAATTGCTGATACTAATATTGGCCAAATTAGTTGTTCTTTCCGTGGCCATATAAGAGGAAGCAAATGGATAAACATTTCGCACTGGGTACCAAGCCAAACCGCATTTTCTTTGTACAATTTATGAACCTCTTCATCTGCAAGGTATCCTTCGACAAATTTCTCTCCGATTAAGTTGATTGTGGGAATTCCAGAACGTGCCAGCACGACGGAAAAAGCAAACATTCGGATATATTTCATCGATGCAGCTTGGTTAAAATATGTATCCTTGGCCAGTAAAGCCACTGCCAATATGGTTCCAACTGAGGTAAAAATAACAGACCGACGCGCTGAAACAGTTGGATGCAAAGTTACAAGTGTTTGAAGCATTTTTATGAATCCAATGAATGCTGGAGAAATATCGCTTCTTAATAAAAACCACACCATGTGAGGACCGACGGTGATAAGTGAGACATTCACCAACAGAACACCAAATGTAACCATCACAGGAATAGGCTTTAATTTGATATAGCCTATGATGCGTGACACCGGCCTGTTCGCAAATGAGTAGTTCGCCATTGGACTAGCAGATATGGTAGGTGTTGTCAAAACCCCTATCATTGGATGAGCTTCGATAAGATAGGCGTGTTCAATGACATCACCAGCAAAATGCGACCTTGGTAAATGCAAAGCAAAGCATGTATTATGCAGCTTGTGAAAAAGTGACAGCTCCACCAAAAGGCCAAGAATGGAAATGAATATGATCAACTTACTGCACTCCCTAACACTCATAACATTTTTGATGCAACCTGATAATACTGGGAACAACAATGCAATAATCACAGACCACCCGTGCGTCAATCTTTCAAAATGAACCCTGATGGCTTGTTGGCTATTTGACAAAACACGGAACCAATCATTTCTATACGTGAGTTGGAATAGTGCGAGGTTAAGTTTCAGTAGTATTGTGCAAGTGGTCAGTGCAAAGAATACAAACAGCTTAAACGCCCAATGATCGTAAACGTTCCTTACCAACAGGAGACTGGCAAAGAAAAACATGGATAGTCTTTGAATTAATATAATGAAATTCATAAGGTTCAACCGAGACTTAAACGAACCAACAATAAACAATATCAACCTTTCATTGAATAGTGAGGCGAATAAAACCAAGAAAGAATAGGCTGTCAAGGGGATCAGATTGGCAGTGTAAGTGTAAGCCATCAAAAGGATTGAAATTATTTCAAAAAAGCGCGAGATTGTTATAGTGAGGCAGTAGCTTGCGTATATGATATGCTTCTGCTCGTCAGATGGAAGGGAGCTCGCTTCACGACGATAAGACTCATCATCAATCGGCGGATCCACCAAAAGGGGAATATCATCGGAAACCATAATAGATGATATATCCTACCCACTTGTGATCTGGTTTATAGTGGCAATCAAAAATGCCAATTCAGCGTAAATGGCAGACAGGGCTAGGTACAGCGTACTAACTATTCAATAGAGTACTCGTATACACGGTTCCAATATGCATATTTAGCCATTATAAAAAAATTATGTGACGTATTTTATAACTTTGGCAGGTACACCGCCTACAACTGCCTTTTCAGGAACATCCTTTGATACAACCGCACCAGCTGCAACTACGGCATGATCGCCAATAGTGACACCGGGTAAAATAACACAATTTGCACCAAGCCAGACATTGTTTCCGATCCTGATTCTTTTCGAAATTTCCTCGCCAGCAAGTCTAGCTTTGCTATCGGTAGGGTGGCCCGCTGTTGTTATAGTAACATTGGGACCCAACATTACACTATCTCCAATATCAATAACCGAGCAATCTAAGAGCGTCGCGTTGAAATTGGCATAGAAGTTCTTCCCAACTTTGATGTTATAGCCATAATCCACAAAAAATGGATACTCTATGAGGCAGTTTTCACCAACGTTTCCAAAAATGGTGGCTACATACTCTGCTCGTGCATTGTTAAACTCTTCAAGAGAGGAATAATTCTTACGACGGAGATTCTGATAATCTAGTGCCTTATCAGTAGATTCCAAACGTGCCTCAACGAAATCCTTATCCCAAGGCTCGTAAGGGATGCCACTGATCATCTTTTCATAATTTATATTGTCGGAAGGAATCCCTTTCAAGTTTTTTTTAGCCCATTGAACCAGATCCTTGTCAATTACTTGGTTAGTATTGGATTGCGACATTATGCTAAAGCTATGACAAGTGTTTCAATCAAAGTGGGGTTAAGAAAGAATGGAAAACGAAAAGCAAAGGAAAAAAAGGAAAAAATAAGAATTAGTTTCCTTATGAAAATTCTAACTCTAGTTATTTTAAATGGCTAATAACTATTTATTAGCGTCCAAACGGCATCTAATAGAGTGAACAGAGTAGGGTTTATTTGACGGGTAACTGCCACTTGCTGGCACCTATATTCTAAATGGCAGATCGTAGATGTATGTATAGGCTTCGATCAAAATCAAAATGGGCAAACGAAAAGACCAAGTAAAACAAATATTAACATTTAGAATAGCAACAAACCGAAAATATACCCCATGAACTTTCTATTTAACACTACATTTAAGCTCAGTTAACACTATTAGCCTTACCGTGAAGAATGGATTTGAACAAAAAAATACATGCCAGTAATAATAACCCTACGTCATGTTATTAGTCAACAACGTAATCCTGGATAATTAGAAACAATCCAGCAATGCAGTGGATAAATATATGGGGATATACTTAAATAGCATAACTAAGTATATAGTACTTTATAAACATTACCCACACCGATAAAATTAATTTGCGGTAAAAAATTCCCAAGAGGATGTACTAAGAATCAGTTTTTCGGAAAAATGGCTTGCCGATTGCTGCCCTTTGCGACAAAATTACATAATAATATTGCCGTCCAGTACACAAACGGCACTTTTTGTTGTTCAACAACAGTATTGCCCTATTACACTGTAGCCGCAAGGCTCGACAAAGATAAAGATTAACAAACTAACTGTAAATAAACAAAATCAGTTTAGAGAATAAATAAGCAATAGAACTCTCGATATAATTGGCCAACTTCTATTTTTAAATGGCAAAATTCCTTATACTAAACCGAAAGTAAACCTAAAGAAGCGCAAGATAAAAAAAGAAGCTAATCTTTGTGGTCCGTCATCCCAAACCCTATATAAAAACGTGATTTTATGCATTGTTTTGGCTCGATCCGGGCAACAATTAAGATCATTGGGAGTTCATATGGGTAAGGAGCACCTAACCGAGAAGACATAACGCTTCGGATTGGCTGAATCTGCTCAGCAACCCTTAATCTTACATGATAGTACCACACCTAAAAAACATTGATTCGTGTCGGCGTCATAAGCGGTCCTCCAAAGGCCGACAACATACATGGGCAAGGGTATACATTTTACATATAACAAACATACCCTGCCGCTGCTACTAACTCTTTTCCCCGACAGTAGTCGTTTAATTTTGGTCAAAACAGCGGCCTTTCAGTTGGAGTTTTTCTAATTAAAAACACACCTATACCCCAAGAAAATCAGGTAGCTGAAAAAACCTCTGTTTAAAAATTTAATATGATCTCTGCGGCTTTGATCTTGCTTGCTGGTTCAGCCATTGCTGATGAGCGATCTTTCACCACTATCCAGCCTTCTGGAACCTTTAACCCCGAGGCTGCTACTGCTGTGCAGACTAAGTACCCCAAAGACCACCACATTGTGAAAGGTCGTTACGTCGACCACCTGTGGCACATTGTTCTTGACAATGCTGACTTCGACGAGGCTAACAGCAATGAGGACCTTAAGGCTCTTGCCAAGGAGGGTCTTCTTCTCGATAACTACTACGCTGTTGAGTCCAACTCACAGGCCAACTACCTTGCTATGATCGGTGGTGACACTTTCGGTCTCACTGAAGAGCGTTTTGTTAGCCTTCCTAAGAATGTCTCTACTCTTGTTGAGTCTATGGAGGCTTACAATGTTCTGTGGGCTCAGTACACTGAAGACCAGCCTTTCACTGCTTACCCTGGCTGGCAATACCCTGCTGAGAACGCTACCTACAGCCGTGCGAAGAACCCCTTCGTTGCTTTCGATGCCGTTCTCGACAGGCCTCACAGCTATAACAACCTTCGTTCTCTTGCTACCATGGAGCACGACTTTGCTGAGCACAGGTTCCCCCAGTGGCTCTTCATTCGCCCCAACCTCCAGAACGATGGTACTAACAGCGATCTCGCTACTGCTGCTAAGTGGGTCCGTGACTTCATCACTCCCCACATTTCGGAGCGCAAGAAGTTCCACC